>ML790719.1:68944-94990 GCA_009831015.1 Picea engelmannii
GCTATCATTTCTTCCATGAAAATTGTCCAAGTGATGAGTGATTTGCAAGAACAAAGCCATCGATACCATACAAATTGATTAGGTTCTAAATATAAAGAAGAAATTTGTACCTTTTGTGTATGTGGCACATTATGGAGATCAAAAAATTGCTCCATCTGAAGTATCCATGTGATTGGGTCTTTTCCATCAAGCTTCCTCATATCAATCTTAGTAACGTGGTTGGTCTTCAAACCAAATTTGGAGTTTCTCCATTCTTGATTCACCTTCCATGTGTCCTCATCATGAATTTCATGGGATGCATTTTCACTTTCAGGTGTCTTCTCTGTTATGAAATTTTTTAATACTTCCATGATCTCCCCTTTTAAACCATCCATCTTAGTATCCAACTTATCTTCCATTGAATCCATCTTAGTATCCAACTTAGCTTCCATTGAATCCATCTTCTTTTGTAGTTCATTTATGTCCCTACGCATTTCTTCACCTTCAGCAAGAGTCCAAGTAGGATTTTCTGGAGGCTTATTTGGTGTAGAAGTTCCCTTTTTTGGTGGCATGTTGGCCAAGTATCACTTTTGAACCTTGATTTTGATGTGTTTCTGCTAGACAATATTTCTTCGGTTGTATCTCCCAAGTTTCATACCTTCTGGGTATGAAACTTTATTTTATGTAGTTCTCTGATATTTCTTCTCTGCAATGCCACAGGTCTAATCAAAATTGTATGTGCCAAGTGGAATTTATGGTAACTTCCCCACCACTTGCCGATTTTTGGCCTTTCCAGGAGATCTCACTTGTATAGCATGTTGTGCACAAAATAATTGATATAAAATTCTGAAACTTGCACCAACAATACTACAGACTGTCCACGATCCAATGAAACTAGTCCCACTCAATTTGGATACTCTAGGAAGAAGTTATGATTGTTTTACCTGGAACACCTTCAATAGGACTAGTCAGATACCCAAGCTAAACTTTTTACCAAAGATACCTTACTAATTTCTACAAATAGCCTTCAGATTTTAGTGTCTGAAACATTACAGAAATTTTTTTATAGTGAACATTCCACAATGACTCAGTTCAGGATGATTCCAGAACCCTATCTTGTACAGGTTGTATCTACGAAATTATAATGCCTCAGGAGCTGAATTTTGAACCCAACATACCTTGATCTGTTTACTAAATATCCTCTAAGATGTTCCTTCTGAAACGTTGTAGAAAAAAAGTTATAGAGAAAATTCTAAGGTGTCTCAGATGTAGCAGCGAAACCCCAAGACCTTGAGCTCTGATACCATATGTTAAGAACCAAATATCAATATAGCATAGAAAAACCTAAGAAAAATTACTCAACACCTTGAAAAAGAGATAATTTCAGATAATAAGCCTCTTCGAGAGGGAAACCTCCTTTTAACCCACTTAAATGTTCAAGTACAAGATGATTCAAAACTGAAAATGCTTCCTTGGTATATATATAGGAGACTAGGAGGTATAATTACAACTAATGGCCTAAAGCCGACATAAATAAAATAAAATTACTAATATAATATGCCCCAATTAAGGGGTAATGAGCCAATATTAGGGCTTAATAGAGCCCTAGAGCACCAAGTTCGTGGAAGTCGTTGGCACAAACACATGGCATCCTTCTAGGGCTGACACATGGCACTCATTTCAAGCGTTTTAGACATGATTTCTGCCTGTTTTCAAGTGACACATGTCACTTCTCTATCCGCAACATATCAACATGGTGACGTCAAGCCTCCACATCATATCATCCTTCGAGATTTTTTATTGTTCAGCACCAAAATTAATGCCCCATACCAAGGCACACTTTTGGCAGATCCTAAATGTGGCGGGCGTTTAAACTGGCAATGGCGCTAAATCTAGCGGGTGTGCTCAGATCGTAGATCGGGACCAAACCTATGGCCACAATCCATTGTGGGGATGAAACATGCTCGGGCAATAATTTTCTTGAGCAGTCCCACAATTGAAATCATGGTATGGAGAATGCACTATGTTGCGAAATATGGTGGATTACGGACCCAAAAGCAGTGTGAAACCAAACCACTTCTGATTCACCCCGTAATTACACGTTTATATGGAATCTTATCCGAGAGAAACATGTGTTCTCTCCCTGAGCATTAACTTTCATTCAATCTCTGAGGAAAGGTATTTAATGAAAATAGAGCTGGTGGTTGAAACCTCGACTCACTCCATAAATGGAAGGCATAGAAGGCCCGGCTGTGAGGACTGAACCGTCAGCTCGTGGTACCCCTGTGGGAAGATTTTCTTGCAAAAACCATGTTGAACTGAGCTCGCATCTGACATAGGGGTGCATGTTCAGTTTGACAGAAGAACTCGCTGACACAAAGCTTTGATTTTAGTGACTAGGTCACACTCTTGGTAGTGGCATATTTTTCTAAGTATAAATAGATAGTTTTAATATTTTGTTAAGGTCATCAACTGGTTGAGAAGAGCTCCCTATTTTGTAATGTTTTGATGCCAGGATTGTTCTCTAGTTATGTACCAAATTTGAGACTTTCATGTTAATAGAAGTCAGCTTCTTTTCATCTCTCTGTAAAAATTGTGCTAAAACACTCGGGCATGGAGGATCGAGTCGAGGGTTGTTATGTTGTTGTAATGTAGGTTTGATTACAGTGGTATCATGACTAGTTTTAGTCAGCTCCCTGGTTATCTTTTTCCCTCTTAGACTGAATGGCTCAAGCATGGAGGATCCAGTCGAGTTGTTGTAGCTGCATTATGATGTAGGTTTGATCATTGTGCTCTTTTGATTGTGTTGTTTGGACATATTTCATTGTCTAAAGCTTGAGCTCAAGAGTGATATTGAGTCTGAGTTTTTCTTCTCCAAGCTGCTTGAAAGCATGATGCTCATAGTAGTCTTGTTCACCTTTCTCACTAAGTCTTCCCTCTTTTCACACTTAAACTCAATTTAATGACTCAAGTTAATGTGGCCCTCACTTCCTTGTGCATTTCTTGTCTAGTTCTGTGTTGAACATCATTCATATATTGAATTTTTTCCATTGACCTCCACTCATATAGAACCAATATCCACCAAAAAATCTGATGGGTATTGGGCTTATCCTCCCGCAATCTGAGGGTGACTCTCAGTGCTAACACCCTCTCCACTCCAATCAAAATTGATGAATTAAAGGAATCCCATAGTTCATAAAACCTGTATAAATATAAAAGGAAAAAACCTCAAGGAGAAACAACACCCCCAGAAGAAAATCCATTGAAAATCGAGGGGACTTCCAAGACCAAAACACTAATGGAACAACTCCTTTATGCTACCCTATCTGTTATCACATAATGTTGTCTAGAGTTGTAGGTGTTCATTATTGGTACCTAGGTCTGTAATTTTTCCCTGTCCCTCTCCTTTTCACAGGCCAAATCTTAAGTTTTCCCCCCTTTCAGCTTGTAAATTGTTCTCTACTTGCCCTTGTTCATTTGTGCATCCTTGTTTTCTTTGAGTATATTACCTGAGTGAAACCTCGACCCCAAGCCCCTTTGTTTTTCTCTGAGGATGATTACTTGCCCCATTTGTTTCAGTCATTGTTCTCCATCTTTTCCCAAGCCCAGAACAAAATTGTCCAGGTCCTTGTTCACATAGGTTGTAGCCTTGAGCGTGAAGTGAAAATTTCAGAACAGTTTATTTCAGACTTGAATCAAAAGCAACAGGCGAGTCCATTTTGCGATGGTGGGGATCCCCTATGAATATTGGATTAGCGGCCCCTGGGTATTCAAGGTTTCAGAATTGCACGAAGTATAGCGCAATAAAAAGAGTCGAAGTCCTGAAGTGATCATGAGCCATTGATCTTAAAGAGGACATGTGGCAGCTGATCCAAGCATTCAGGGAAATGAGCTTTAGGATTTTTGAAGTGATAATTGCATAAAAATTTTGGAGAGTCGAAGCCTAAACTCCCGAAGCAATCATGGACCATTGATCTCAAAATTAGCAGGGAGTCATTGATCTATGCGCCCAAAGTTCCAAAGCGCCCGAAGTGCCCGAAGTGTCGAAGTGGTCGAAGGGCCGAAGTGAATTTGAGTCATTGATCAATAAGATACACGTGTCATCAGATCCATATCTCCGGGTAAAATCACAAAAGGTAGGCGAGATTTGAGTTTTGATTTTCCCAGAGCCTGGAGACCTGAAGTGGATCTCGGTCGTCCAAATCCATAAGTTGCGCGTCGTCAGATCCCTAACTCCGGTGAATTTTCTTGGGGAAAATAAAGCTTGACTATTGAGGAGTATGAATCCCAGAGCCATGAAAGGATCTCAGACGTCGATCTCAAGAGGGACACACGTTATCAAATCCATAACTCTAGGTAAAAGCAGTTGAAGGCAGAGGAGGTTTGACATTTTTTTTCCCCAGAGTCCGGAGACCTGAAGTAATTCTCGGTCGTTTGATTCAAGAAGACACGCATCATCAGATCACCAAATCCAAGTGAAAGAATATAGAGGAGCCAAAGGAAAAGGAGCTAGCGCCCAATCCCTAGAGCACCAAGTTCATGGAATTCGTCGGCAAATACATGTGGCATTCGTCTAGTGTTGACACATGGCACTCATTTCAAGTGTTTTAGACATGCTTTCTGCCTATTTTCGAGTGACACATGTCACCGATCCATCTGCGACATATGAACATGGTGACGTCAGGCCTCCACATCAGATCATCCTCTCATATTTGTTACTGTTCAGCACCAAAAGTAGCGCCCCATCCCAAGGCACACTTTTTGGCAGATCCTAAAGTTGGTGGACGATTAAGCTTGGCAGTGGCACTAAATATAGTGGGTGCGCTCAGATCACAGATTAGGACCAGACCTATGGCCACAGTCCATTGTGGGGACGCAACATGCTCGGGCGATAATTTTCTTGAGAAGTCCCGCAATTGAAACCATGGTATGGAAAATGCGTTATGTGGAGAAATATGGTGGATTGCGGACCCAAAATCATTCTAAACCCAAAACACCTCTGAGC
Organism: Picea engelmannii; assembly: GCA_009831015.1. NCBI lineage: Eukaryota > Viridiplantae > Streptophyta > Pinopsida > Pinales > Pinaceae > Picea > Picea engelmannii. Next base: position 73,929 of record ML790719.1, read on the forward strand.
AACCCCGCAATTACATTTTTATATGGCATCCTATATAAGAACATCACGTGGCCACTCCTTGAGGATTAACTCTCATTCAATCTCTGAGGAAAGGCAATTAATGAAAATAGAGCTATTGGTTGAAACCTCAGTTGTTATCGGATAAATTGGTAGGTGAGAACACTAACCGATATCCCTAGATCCACCTGGATCTAGAACAAAACAGGATAGGACATGAATTTTTCTCTAAGTTGCAGTCATTGAATCTGCTACCGAGAAGGAATGAGTGACATACCTTTATATCGCTTCCTTAGGTCTCTATTGTTCCTACTTCGCTCTGGTGCTCTTGTGAGATCAGGTCCAAGACAACACAAAACAACCAAAGTGAATATAGAAAAGTATATTCAATGTCAACCTATGCATATGATCAAGGATTTATGCAATAAAATAAGAGTGATTTTATGGGAAAGGGACATGCTACTGTATTATATTAAATAAAAGTAGAAGATACAACCAAATTGCCTTGATGTCGCAAGCTTCCTTTCAATGATCCTTGGTTCCAACACACACACTTTCTCTACACTCACATGAAGAAGATATAGTACAACTTCATAGACAAATAGAGTCTTCAAGCTTCAATCCAAACTGTTATCGGACTAATTGGTAGGTGCGGACACTAACAGATCTCCCTAGATCCACCTGGATCTAGAACAAAATAGGACAGAACATGACGCTTTCCTTAAGTTTTAGATATTGAATTTACTAACTAAAGAGGGATGATTGACATACCATTTAAATGTTGCTTCCTCTCGCCATCGCTATTCTAGCTCCGTTCCAACTCTCATACAATGATGATCCTGCAAAAGAACGCAACCAACCAAAGTGATAGCAATAGCATAAACTCAATATAAACCTATTTATGTGATCAAGGAATCATACAATAAAACAAAACAATCTTTATAGGAAAGAATCATATTACTGTATCATATTACATGTGAAAGAGATATTACAACCATGGCCTTGATGTCGTAAGGTCCCTTCCAACTATCCTTCGTTCCCCACACACTTTCACTCCAAGAATTCTGAGAGCATAGATCTAATCATATTCACAATCTATCTTGACAAAGCAAATCACAAAGCCACTCCAACCCAGCTAATAATTCCAAGACAACCAAAGCTAACAAGCTCAAGAACCCCTTCTCCATGAGAGCTCCTCTCCTTTAATAAGTTGAAGAGGATAAGGTGAGGAGGTTAGGATGATCCCACTAAATCATGAAAGCGAGTAAGATCCAAACCATTCGGATGCCACCTCACCATGGAAGTTTCTCCTTCTAGAAGATTCAAGAAAACGCTCATTTTTCCCACGTGTAATCATTCTCACACCCTACTTATAGTGCAACTTGTGAATTGTTCGCACCCTAGCTATGATGCAACCTGCGAGAATCAGGCATTCTCGCACCCTAATACATAGGCATCCTGCAAACTTCCTTTTTTACAAGGCTTTTACAAGGGAAAATGCAACTTCTTTTCTCATGAAAAGTTCTTCTCCCTTCTCTCTTCAGGAACTCAGGCCACTGACCCCTCTGAAGGCAACAGATAGGTTTACATCATTAAAGGTCATAGGGATTGTTACACCTCAATATTGCTCACTTCGATAAGTGTCGTAAGTGTCACATGTTCCTCTCAACTGTCGCAAGTGTCGCAAACATCAAACGAAGCATGCTGCCATGATAACGACACCAAGGAGACATCTAGAATAACTCAGACACTTGATTTGGAGAAGGGAGAATGATTAACCGAAGTAAAGGAACTCTTACCACCTGAAAGGAGCTCTTAAACAAGGGTTTTGAAGGTGAGCGCTCCCTTGCATCAGCCTTAGGAGCGCTGGCACTCCCCTATAAGGTCTTAGGGAGCGTTATAATGTCCAACTGCCCCTCTGAAGGAGTGTTATCCATCCTTAGAGCACTGGCGCTCCCCTCAAGCTTCCTAGGGAGTGTTATAGCGCCCTAATTCCCTTCTTGAGGGAGCGCTATCTAATCTGGGCAGTGGTTGACCCGTTGAGGAGAATAAGGGAAGGATCTTTCAAGTTTGGAAGGCAGTTGCATTCGAATTCTTGGTTCAATCAGAAGATCCTTGATCTAAGGAGGGAATTCCTCAACCTACCCTAAAGATACCTCAAGAGGTTAAGCCTCTCTTAACCTATATAAGAAAGCTCTATGATGGTGAGAAGGGGAAAGAATTGCTAGCATGAAACCTATGATCTCATAGGAAACACACATTCAGCTAAAGGAGAGTGATCAGTGAAGCTTTTATCATCCAGGTCGTGGATATTTCGAGCAAGGGTTAGACAAAGGGGACTTGACGAAGCTGTCGCATTCGCATCTACGATTGTAAGTACTGATGTCGTTATTCTCATTAATATGACACGCTTGGCCCGTTTCTTTCTAGTTTGTGTATGATTTTACATGAACTTATCGTTGATAGATAGATCTGTTTTCAAGCTAATATCAATAGAGTAGGAAGTGGTCGTACTTCATTTGTCTACAGGACTCATCGAGGAGTGAGAGTTTGGAGCTCGACTTGGAGCATGCAGGGACAAACATTGATTAAAAGGTACTTATGTTCTCCTTCCTCCTCATACATTAGTTTATATAGATTTGAAAGGAAGTCAGTGTCCACGTTAAGCACTTTCTGTCTTAGAGTTTAGGGTCTATCTCTTTGAGGCAATCTACCTGTCCGCAAGGAGATTTTCCTACAACAGAAACTGGCGACTCCACTGGGGAGTCCTCAAATCGAAACTGTTTGTTTTGATTTCTCCTCACAGACCTTGTCTTACCCCTTGATTGTTTTCAAACCCGGTTCACTCCTTTTTTATTGATTTCATGAGCTGATTGACTCCCTACCCCATTGCACTCAGCTTGATTGACGAGACTAGACTGCAATTTTTGGATTTTTGACATTTTTTGGATCTTTTTGAACCTGGCACCCCTGTCTCTATGTTAACAGAGTGCCAACTCTCCCTGAGTGCCTTACACAGAGCGCTATAATGCTCCTTTCCCTTTGCAACAGAGCGTCAGCCCTCTTTTGGCCAAAAAAATTCCAGAATTGCTCTTGTCAAGGTTTTTGCCTCTGGTTTCACTTACTGAGTCTTCCTGTGAGTCAATGCTTCTTCCTTTTCAGCTTTGACTTCTTCCTTTTTGAAGAACAAACACCTTATTGTTTAGATCTTGTAGCCTTCTTCACTATTGTTTTTGAGTGTTTTTGTTGTTTGGAGTTTGAAACCAATGCATTGTCTTTCTCCCCTTTTTGACTGAGCGAGAAACTCTGGTGAAGATCATCAAAGGCCTACAGATATTTTCATTTGGTTTTAGTTAAGATCATTGTTCTTCGATATTTCTTTTGGTGTGAAGTTCTTAATTTTTCTTTGATTGTTTCTTTTCTTTCGCTTCTTGTTTTGATCACAACGAGAGGGTGTATTGTTTGTATGATTCCTGCTTGTGTTGGTCCGATTTTCGTTGATCCAAAAAGATAATTAGCAAGACGAGAATTGTTTTGAATGAATAATTATTCATATAAAAACAATAAAGAGACATCTTCATGGTTGATTTTGCATATCAGAAAGTATTTCAAAAGTTTTAGCACCACATCGGATTTGATTGAAGAAATTTTTTTTGAGGACATTCCTTATTAGTGCTTGTTAGTGAAAAGAACTCTCTCTCTCTCCCTTAGATAGATGTTCATCGAAAAGAAATGATTTCTTATCATCTTTGATGCATTTTTGGGACTGAGTCATAATTCCATCCATTTCACTTCCATGCACCCCTGTTGAATAAAGAACAACTATAAAATCAACGCTAATTAAAAAATTATTTAGAACATTTTCTTTTCTAGGATCCTCCACCAACAGTAGACTAGGCTTAGTACTTTGGATTAGTCTATGATCATAAATCTCCAAAGTTTCCAAAACAAACATTAGCATCCTGAGTTAGGGAGATTCAAATCCAATTATCGTATAAGTCTACCTGGGATCCCCCTCTCACATAGGGGTTATGCACGAGGTCACATTCAGGAGAGCTACGGGGATTATCCCTCTGTGGTTTGACTGATTGTAGTGGTTAGATCGTATTATGGGGATCGCTTAAAGGTAAATCCATAATTACTGCGTGGAAGCCTTTTAGTTGATTTCAGGCTAGATACCCTGCCTGTATGTTCGGATCGGACTGTCGACTGTACCCGCCCAGGGGATGACTGCGAATTGGTAACCTTAGTGGACATAATATTTAGGGTCTTACACAAGGTGACAGTGAAGAGAAGTTTCACTGTACCTGGAGTAGACATTGGTCAAACTCACTCGGGCTCCTTGGAGGGTAAATCCACAATTACTGCGTGGAAGCTTGCACCAAGGCGTAAGTCTGTTAAGCAGGTCACCATTGTAACTGTTCCTCCATATCCCCGCCCCTTCTTGACTTGATCACGTGACGTTGGATTTCATCACCAACTAGTACGGTCATCGAGGAAGACCATGTTTTCTTGGTTGTGATTCTTAGATTCTATTAGCGTATGCTGTTTCTTTTCGGTAGTTGGCCATAGATTTCTTCCGCCGACTCTTTTTCGCCAACATCAACCCTCCATGTCATTCACAGAGGCTACATGGACTTCCTCCAGAAAATATGGAAGGGAACACCCCTTTACCCCCTCATTCTACGGAGGAATCTCCTCAACAGAGCGAGGTTCAAGATACTACAACTTCCCAAGAAGAAGTTCCCACTCCTTTAGAGAATTTTCGAATTGTTTCAGAGTCTCTGGAATATTTTCGCATTCCGGAGGGATATGAACGACGTGTCCTCCAACTGAATTCAATTGGTGAATTTGTCATCGTCAATCCTTCTGACATTTCGGCTGGGTCTCGTTCAAACCCATTAGTAGATGACCCCTTTTGGACCGCAGACATTGTTCGAAGTCCACCACGCATGGTGCGAGATCTTTATGGAATAGGGATGGGTGTTGACGCACCTATCACCTACACCGTACCCCTAAACCATTTTATCGATACCACCGTTTTTACGACCACACCATCTGTTGGTTCGAACACATCGTCTGTTGGCCCAAGGTCTACTTTTCGTCTCTAGATGGCCCATTCCACAATGGTCCCTCACATTCTGACTATTCCCGCCAGTAATGTGGTAGTTATCCAAGCTTCTATTGGCACACCAGTAACACCAAGACCTACATCATCACTCCCTTTTGGGTATAGAGCACTAAATTTTTCCGCTGCCACTACTACCCAAGTTATGTCGGGAAGTTCCATACCTATCCAACAACCCGGAGGGATCGGTCTTGGTGGTCTTAATCCATCCAGCGGTACTGGTCAGTCATTTATGTATGGTTCTCAAATTCCAGGAACTCTACCTCAAGCTGGGGGGCATCCTCCCACCGGAGGACAACTTCCATTTGGGGGGCACCCTCAATTCGGAGCCTACCATCAACCATATGGACAAAATGTGTCTGCCACTCCTAATCTGTGGAATATCCCTTTTCCAGGAAACCCACAATTCTCGGTAGGACACAATTCTCAAGCTCCACAACAACCCCCTTATGGACAAATAACAAATCCAACTTATAATCCTCAAAACCCATCCGGTTATCCTCCGCTCGCACATACTTCTTAAAACACCTCAAATCCTGTGTACCCTGGTCAACACCAACCTCATACGAGAGGGACCACTAGTTACAATTATCCACATAACCCAGTGTATGTCCCTACTGGTGTCCCCATGACACACTAGCATTACCCATAGGTTAACCGACAACTACCTTTTCTAGCAACCCTGGATCTTCCAGACTTGTCTCGGTTAACGAATGATCCTATTTATCATTCTCCAGTTTGGCCATCTATTCCAGCTAAACTTCCTTCTGATATCCCAAAATTCGACGAAAAGTTTGGAGAAGACCCAAACAACCACGTGATGACTTTCCATTTGTGGTGTTCATCCAACTCCCTCATGGACGATTCTATACGTTTGCATCTTTTCCAACGAATGCTTACGGGTTCCGCAGCAAAATGGTATATTGAACTACCACGTGCCTCTTTTCACGACTTCAACTCCCTTGCCATGTCCTTCCTCACACACTTCCAACTACCCATTCGATACGAGATGGGTACTGAACTATTGACCTCCCTTCCTCAGACAACCTCCGTACATATCTCCGATCATATTCATGAATGGAGACGACGAAGAAGGCTAATCAAAGTGGTCATTCTTGACCAATTGTTAGCGGAATGGTTCACCAAATCACTGTTACCCCAGATCACTCGTGATGTTTCCATGGGTGGTGTAGTCACCAAGGAAGAAGCTATTGCCCTAGCTCAGTACTTAGACTTAGTTTATTCACAGTCTGGTACTCTGTATGAGTTGATATTGAATTCTACCTGTGCCACTAATGATCCATCCAAACCATCGTCTGCTTCGCACGCAGATGGATTTATCGGCTCTGTCAAAACCCAATCTACTTCCCAGTCAACTGGAACAAATCAGCAGCTCGCTTCGACGACTTCTCCCAGCCCGACTGCACCCTCTTCTACCCCCCCTCAAACTCAGGTCTCTGAGGTGAATGTGGTCGAATCCACCCCTTCACAACAACTCGGGGGCAAGAAGAAAGCGAGAAATAAACCAAAGAAAAACAATAACAACGAACAACCAAAAAATCAACCACAAACCCCTACTGCCGGAAAACAACCACAACGAAAACCAAAATTCCCATGTCTCATTTGTGGAGATGATCACTACATTCGAGACTGTCCACATCATGATGAAGTGGCCAAACTTTTTAAGGGAAATTCACAACCCGCTATGCTTACTCATCCTTTTCCACAAAAACAATCTTTGGTTTCTCAAACCCCCACTGTAGGGGGCAGTTCCAACCAACCCCATGATGAGGCCTCGACAAGTGCCCACATTTACATGTTTAACGGGATTAATCTGACCACTCACATTGCGACATATGACATGCCAGTTAAACCTGATAAGTCGAAGACTAGTAATGGTTTCGTACCGGACTCATTACCATCTTCCGTTAATCCTTCATCTGCTAGCCCTCCATCTGGACCACTTCATATTGAGAAACCTTTGTTTGACTCCATCTTACGCCCTCCTAAGAGCACTATCTGGAAATCTACTTTCAATCCTAGTTCACGGGTTGCCCAAAATTACAACATTGTAGAATATTTGGCCCAAGCACCGTGTGCTATGTCTGCTTTGGAAGTTCTACAACACCGTCCCAGCCAACGTAGAACGCTCTTAGCTGCTATCGGTGCTTTCGATCTTGAGTTTTCAAATAACCTCACGTTTAATCTGGATGATCATCAACCACGACTCTCCCACCAACTAGCTTTTCAAATCAATGTTGTTGTTCACAATCAACAAATCCACCGAACTATCTTGGATGAGGGAGCCTCTACTTGTGTCATGTCTTTATCTTGTTGGAAAGGCTTAAAATCACTTGCCCTTAACAAATCCCCTACGATGTTATGCACTTTCGATGGATGAGTTTTTCATCCTCACGGACTGTTACAATCCTTAGATGTTCAGTTGGGCGGAAAAACCGTTACTGTTGATGTCGAGGTGGTCGATGCCCCCCTCGATTACAACCTACTACTTGGAATAAGTTGGTTCTATGCTATGAATGTCGTCGCCTCATCGGTGTTTCGATGTGTACAATTCCCCCATCAAGGCAAAATTGTCACCATCGATCAACTCGATTTCTGCACACCCGACGCTCGCATCCCTGTCACCAACAACATTCCTTTTTTGGGAGACCACCCAGTTACGTATGAAAGAGTTGGTGTTGGCTTGTTGAAAGATTCTATCCTTATGGGTACTTTCCCTACACCACTTCCACCTACCGCGCATCATATCGCCGTCGTCAATATGATCTCGACTATGCCTTATCAATCCTTGGAATCATCTGATCCTTGGATTGTACCTAGTCCTCTGGAATTCGATGTGCTCGGTGACACTATGCCACTTAGCCCAGCTGAGGCCGCATACGTAGCTATTCAATCCGCCTCTCCCTCTCCGAACAACCCACATTTATCAGCACCTGATGCCTACTCGGTGCCCTCATGGTTGGATTCCCTATCGTTTGTCGTCGATTACATTTCCAAAATATTTCCCTCTAACGAATCTATTATGGAAATGCTTAGTATTGATGATCTACCTTGGGATGATAACCATCACCGATCCTCTTTTCTTCCCCCTTTGGAAGAAATTCACCAAGACATACACTCTGTCTTCCCTCCCGATGTTACCGATGCTCTGCAATCTCCTATCCTCACACAAGATACTCCTTCTAAGGGGAATATGGGTAACATGTCTACTACGATCGTTATTGATATTTCAATCAAAGAAGGTGTCGTGGAAAACATTAACCTTGGTGTTAATTGCACACCCGAAGAAGTGGTCTCTTACACCGCTTTGTTTAAATAATTCCACGATGTCTTCGCATGGAGCTACAAGTAAATGCCAGGGATCGACCCTTCGATCATCGTACATGAAATCAAGACTTACCGTGGCACGAAACCTGTTCGACAAAAACTTCGCCTGGTTCATCCCAAGAAAATCGCAATTATAAAGGCAGAAGTTGAGAAACTTCTAAAATATGGATTTATCTACCCCATCCCTTTGACAAAATGGGTCTCTAACCTTGTTCCGGTTGCCAAAAAACAAGGGACCATCTGTGTTTGTGTTGAATATAGGGATCTCAACAAGGCTTGTCCAAAGGACAACTACCCTACGCCCTTCATCGACCAAATCATCGATAATTGCACCGGGAGCGTAATCTTCTCTTTCATGGATGGATTTTCTGGGTATAACCAGATTGAAATCTTACCTGCTGATCAACATAAGACAACCTTTATCTGCCCATGGGGAACTTTCGCCTATCGAAAGCTACCTTTTGGCCTTAAAAATGTTGGTGCTACTTTCCAGCGGGCCATGTCCTACACTTTCCACGATATCAAGCATATCGCAGAGCCTTACCTCGATGACTTACCTGCCCACTCATCCAATCGATCTGATCACATTGATCACTTACGGGCTATCTTTCTTCGATGTCAGTTCTACCGTATTCGCTTGAACCCACATAAGTGCATTTTTGTTATCAAATCCGGTCGACTCCTCGGTTTCATTGTCTCTAAATAAGGGATCATGGTGGATCCCTTAAAGATTAAGGCCATTCTAGCCTTACCCCCACCTACCAATTTAACCCAACTCCAAAGTTTGCAAGGAAAAGCAAACTTCCTTCACCGTTTCATTTGTAACTATGCTGAGATAACTAAAGGATTTATGCAGTTACTGCAGAAGAACACCCCTTTCATCTAGGATTTCACCACTCAATGGTCATTCGATGCTCTTAAGCACGCCTTGACCCATGCACCTTTGTTACATCCTCCGGAGTATGCAAAGGACTATATCCTTTACTTGGCTGCTTCCACTTCCACTATCGCGATGGTGTTAGTTCAGGAAGACCCCAACGGTGAAGAACATGTGATTTATTACCTGAGCAAGAGTCTATCTGGACCCGAACTCTGATATTCACATGTAGAGAAACTGGCTCTGGAAACCGTCATCGTTGTCCAGAGATTCTGCAATTACATCTTATTACGCACCGCCACGGTGATCGCGGACTCCAACCCCATGTACCACGTCTTGACACGTCAAGTACTTGGGGGCAAATATTCTAAATGGATTGTCATCCTTCAGGAATTCTATCTTGAATTTACGAAGTCCAAAGCCAAAAAGTCCCTAGTGTGTGAAGAGCTTATCTGTGCTCTCCCTCGTGTCGATGAAGACATCGAACCTAGAGATTCTCTCCCCGATGAATCTCTCTTCCTTATCAACACCTCTGATCCTTAGTATGGAGACATTCTCCTTTACCTTCAAACCCAACCTTTTCAGCCTAACATTTCACGTGAAGAGTGTCGACGTATTCGCCACCATTCTCATCGTTATCTCATCATCGGCGACACTTTGTATCACCGTGGGATTGACACTATCCTTCGACGATGTCTGGTTCATGAGGAGGCTGAACGTGTTCTCAACAATTGTCACCTTGGCGCCTATGGCAGTCACCTTTCTGGGACAGCCACAGCCCAAAAAATCCTACGTGTCGTCTACTTTTGGCCCTCGATTTTCAAAGATTGTATTGAGGCAGTCAAAAAATGCCCACCTTGCCAAGTCTTTAACAAGAAGGCATGCACCCACCCTATTGCGCTGCACCCCATTATCGCCATCGGCCCCTTTTCCAAGTGGGGTATCGATTTCATGCAGTGTAAGCCTACCTTAGCCGGGGGGCACAGTTATATAATCGTCGTTGTCGACAACTTCACCAAATGGGCTGAGGCTATGCCTACCTTCCTAAATGATGGTCGTACCACAGCTCTGTTCCTTTTCAACCATATCATAACTCATTTTGGTGTACCACGTTCCATTATCACTGATCGCGGTGCACACTTCAAGAACCAGATGATGAGCGAATTACATGTCAAATTGGGTTTTCTCCATGAAAACTCATCCCCTTACTATCCACAGGCCAACGGACAAGTTGAGGCCATCAACAAAGTCCTGAAAAAAATGATTCAATGCATGGTAGGGGAAAATAAGACATCGTGGCATCTACAACTTTTCTCCGCTCTCTGGGCTTATCGCACTTCCGTAAAAACCGCAACTGGATTTACTCCTTTCCAGTTGGTGTATGGCATCAAATTCGTTCTACCAATCGAGTGTGAGATTCCATCACTCGAACTTAAAATAGAAATCCTACCCCATACTTTTGTCGAAGAAGAACTTTTCTTGTACCTATCCAAGTTGGATGAAACACGTCGTGATGCTGCTCTCGCTAATGAGGCACATCAGAAATGAATTAAGAGTCAGTACGACAAATCCGTCCATCCTCAGACTTTTGCAGAAGGAGACTTAGTCCTCGTTTATGACCAAGCTCACGACAAATTGGGGACAGGTAAGTTAGAACCTCTGTGGCACGGTCCTTACATCGTGAAACATGTTCTACACAGAGGCGCCTACGAATTGGTAGATTATGATGGAATTTCCCTAGGAGAGCCCTGAAACGGGCTCTACCTTAAAAAGTACTATGCTTAGATTACCCAGCATGTGTACTTTGTACATTATTATATTTTAGTTTGGTGTGTCTATTTCTTTCATGTGATCGAGTCTTTACCTTTTCCACTCATGACAGTGCTTGTGTTTTCATGCGCATATGAGGTCTTCCTTTCCTATCTTTTTCGGGTTTGTGGATGGCGCTAGTCGACATACCCGGAACATTGCTTCGGAAGCATGGGTTATTTACCAATTTGATGAGGTGGTGAGTTCAGGAGGTATCTGCTTAGGACCAGCAACCAATAACATGGCAGAATATCACATTGTCATCGGACTGTTGACCCAAGCCTCCTCCCTAGGTATCTCTCGCATCATTGTTTACTTATACTCCCAAATCGTGGTCTATCAACTCAACCGTATCTACGCTATCCACAATCCTATCCTGCTACGTCTCCACCTGCAAGTTTGTCATCTTGAACGAATGTTTGATTACATTGAATATAGACACATTTCAAGAGAACTCAATAGTGTTTCGGATTCGTTAGCTAATTACATCATGGATCGGTATCTCGCCCACATATAAGATTTAAGGAAAGAAAAATTGTACATCACATGTAAATTAAAACACATCATAGACATCATCATGTACAAATCATTTGGCACTGTAAAAAAATCGGAACTGTATATATATATATATATATATATATATATATATATATATATGGTGTGACTAAAATGCTTTGATTACATCAAAAAATTATGTAGAAGAGAAAAATGTTGGGTCTTTAAACCCATACAACATCGCCTGACAAGGCATACAAAAATACGATCGCCAGAGAGACTCTAATCTCCCTATGCTACATTTTGCTGCAAGTAACACATCACTGCATGCACTATGTGTCTCAATAGAGAATTGACATTCTCTGGCACTCCCACAGTGTGCCTCTACAGATGTAAAGGCACTTCTCCCCTCCGTAGAGGAGGAATTCCCATCGTGAGACCTTGGAGGTTTCTTTCAACCTCCCGGAGACCTATCATTGGTACTCACGGATCCGCTACAACCGGAGCACCCCCACGACGTCCTAGTATCAGTATATTGGTAGGGCGCACTGCTCCCTTGTCTGCATGTTGAAAACAATACATCTTTAAAAAAAAAAAAAACTCTTCTATATACCCAAAAAAATATATATATACATCAAAAAACTTAAAAAAACAAAAACTAGACAAGGTGTTGCTCGGTCTCTTACCTGACACATCCCAATATTCCCCCGCGGGTAGAATCAAATCCATGCTCCTGCGGAAATCCACCTCAGCATATGGGAAGTCTTCTATCCAAAGATACTGTCGTCGCAGCCAAGCAAAGAAATCGCCAGTGAAACAAAACTTTGACTCCGCTACTAGCCTAGGAGACAGACTAGTCCACCTCTCCATCCGTGGTTCGTCCACTGGTCGCACCGAAGTGCTATCTGAGGCTGCATCTAGGGGATGCGCTCTAGGAAAAATGAGACTAGAAAAGATCCATAACCGAACTGTTTATGTCCCATCCTGCACCGTGAAACCTGTTCCTTCACATTTCAAAGGAACCTTGCACTCCAATTGAATAGTGTTGGTTCCAAACACTGTACACCATAAGCCACCTGCGATCTTGATGCCAGATGCATGCTAGTACTACCCGTCATGCTCCTGATGGAAAACAAAATGGACTGGAGGAGTAGCTCTCGGATATCCTTGATAGGGATTCTACCCCCTACCAGTCTTTCTCCTGGAACGCAGTGACGTGCCAGATACACGCCCACTTGTTCAGGTAGCACCCTCTGCCAGGAAAAAGATATGGGAACCCCTCTTTTCGAGAGGCCAGTCAGGAAATACATGTCTTCTAACTCGATGGTTAGAAGATGTGTGCCAATCCAGAATCCTTGCTCTGCAACATCCCATAGGCCGATCATATGCTCAAGCAACAAAATCTCCTTCTTCATTTTTTGCAATTTGAAGAATTTTAGCAAGCCACAAGCTCGCAATGCGGCCCATATGCGAGGACTCCACAAGGAAGCCAAGTCATCAATCTCATGCTTTCGTTCTTTCCACTCGATCATGGTCGTCGAAATCACCTACAAAACAAAAAGAATAAAGAATTCCATTATTTCAATGTTTTGGCAATTTCGGCAATTTTCAAAAGCAATCTAAAAAACATGAAATCTAATGCCCACATTATTTAAAGAGACCACACCCTCTTTTACAATCATCATGCCCTCTCTTAGCCATTCAATGTCCATCACACAACAATAAAAATGTTTTAAAATGAAAACGATTTCTTTATGGCTGTGTGGGCATATGTGAGAATTTTTCATGAGTTCTTTGACAAAAACGACCCATCCACTTAGATATTAAGGAATTGGCATCATGGCTATCCCCTTCTAAAATGTTTTTGCAAAAAGAACACCCTTTTCCCATCACTTGTAAAAGAGGATGATTTGATCTTTTTGGGGTGACTTAGAGCTTCATTTTTTGAATTAAATGTTGCTATGAAAATGAATATTAAACCATGTAATTGAAATAAGGAGAGATGAAGATATACCTGGTCTAAACAGCGAGGAAAATGGTTAACCGTAGCTCCGGTATCAAGCAAAACAAGATCCACTTCTAAAATGAGAATCTCCACTACTCCAAAATCCTTGTGCAAAATGAAATGGTAAATGGAATTTTCATTGTATTGCTATTTATAAATTTCCATTTTTTATAAGGTATAGTCATTTATGGGTTTCTCTAACAATATAATGGCTTCACTAAACCCCTGGTTTGTATTTTTGACATCGCAGGTTTCCTGGCAGTTCTGATGGGTTATTTACCTTGTCGCGTTCATGAGCATAGTCTTCGTTCGTTCTCAAGCTCGAAAATACGAGAATGTGTCGGGTAAACTTTTATCTCTTTTTCAGACCCGCATGGACACATGAAAAAGGAACCCCCCTGGAGTCGTCTTTAAACCCTTTTCAGACTCTCTAAATATTAAAAGATTGTCGAGTGACCTTGCTTCCTTTCACACTCGTTAAAAGGTTCGAAAGGGCGTCTTTCGAGTGATAGTTTATCTCTTTTTCGGTCTCGTTAGACTACTGTACAAAAAAGGAACTGAGAGAGTTCTCTTTTAAGTGTTTTTCCAAACTCTATAATCCTGAAAAACCTTCGAGTTTTTTGTCTTTGGACTCACTAAAGCACACATCGATAGACCCATACGGGATTGAACCCTTACTTCTTCCGGTCCGTTAAACAAAGGAAGAGGAACTTATCGAAGGTGAGTTATATCGATCATGTGTTATCCTCTTTGAGCTCATTAAATCAAAAAGAGGTACTCGTCTATCTGGATGGGAGAAAAATTGAAATAAGCAAGCCAAACAGTCTCTTGAGAACATTATCAAGCAATTCTTAGAGTCACCCTTGAACACGACACTTTGTCATATGCACGCATTATAACCCACTGAACCTCTGCACCGAGCCAATTCTTTGAGTTTCTTTCACTCCTTTGGGTCACCCGACGCAAGTCACAACATCCACTACATCATCAAGTTTTGGTCCATCTCATTTTTTTGTTGTTGTGCCTCAGTGTTCAAGGGAAGTATCCGCCTCGAGAGTCATCCATCCCAAATATCTTGCCTCAAAACCTATGTCAGTCCATGTCCATTTAATCCATCGATTACATCTCTATGTCCGTTTCGTCTCATTGATGGGTGATACATCAAGGCCCTCCTTCGACGAGCCTATTCCTGTCGACCTCAACACATTATCCGGGAATTAGGCTTAGAAACCAGTTAGTACTTTGGGACCTGCATGCCTCAATGGCAGGCCTCCTCACATTCGACAGTAGGTTTACATCATTGACCTCTGATCGGTTGATTCCATAGATGCTCGACTCCAGCTCATCCATTCACATTCGTTGGAATGTACTAGGGTACCTTGGGAATCATCGACATTAATGGTGACCTCCCTCGCACTTGTTAACGGTTCACACCATTGACCGGTAATCAAGTGGTTTCTGCCATGTTCGACATCAGGACATCTATTCACATGGTTAGAATCGTACCACATTGGGATCGGTAAGAAGACCCTGGGTTGAGTGATCACTTCGATATATACTTTGCCTAGGTTGCGAAGGAGTTTCTCTTGGATGAGTGATGCATACACTGTTACATAGATCCACTTTGTATTGGTCGTGGATATGTCTTGTCACCTCGTAGATCCACTGTGTATTCTTCGTGGCTACGATCAGTCCAGGTCATCAGAGTATAGATCCACATTGTATCCCCGGTGCCTATACCTTTTCATCAATACAATTATGGATCCGCAATGTATTTTATGGTGGCCATATCTTGCAAAACTTGATCACCCAAGCATAGGTATGCCTGCCTTGGGTTTTGAAATATGTCATGATATTTGTTGGGTGTTTGTGTGTAGCTTCTGTCAGGTTCTTTGATTCTATACCCTTTATTGAACGTCTACAAAGCATTTCAGTTATCAGTTCGCATCTTCTAACTTCATACTTTGGGGGGCAATCTGTTACACCTCAATATTTCTCACTTCGATAAGTGTCGTAAGTTTCGCATGTTCCTCTCAACTGTCGCAAGTGTTGCATGTCATTCACAAGTGTCGCAAACATCAAACAAAGCATGCTGCCATGATAACGACACTAAGGAGACATCTAGAATAACTCAGACACTTGATTTGGAGGAGGGAGAATGATTAACTGAAGTAAATGAACTCTTACCACCTGAAAGGAGCTCTTAAACAAGGGTTTTGAAGGTGAGCGCTCCCCTGCATTAGCCTTAGGAGTGTTGGCGCTCCCCTATAAGGTCTTAGGGAGCATTATAATGCCCAACTGCCCCTCTGAAGGAGAACTATCCATCCTTGGAGCGTTGGTTCTCCCCTCAAGCTTCCTAGGGAGTGCTATAGTGCCCTGATGCCCTTTTTGAGGGAGCACTATCTAATCTGGGCAGTGGTTGACCCGTTGAGGAGAATAAGGGAAGGATCTTTCAATTTTGTAAGGCAGTTGCATTCGAATTCTTGGTTCAATCAGAAGATCCTTGATCTAAGGAGGGAATTCCTCAACCTACCCTAAAGATACCTCAAGAGGTTAAGCCTCTCTTAACCTATATAAGCAGGCTCTATGATGGTGAGAAGGGGAAAGAATTGCTAGCATGAAACCTATGATCTCATATGAAACACACAGTCAGTTGAAGGAGAGTAATCAGTGAAGTTGTTATCATCTAGGTCGTGGATCTTTCGAGCAAGGGTTAGACGAAGGGGACTTGACGAAGTTGTCGCATTCGCATCTACAATTGTAAGTATTGTTGTCGTTATTCTCATTAATATGACATGCTTGGCCTATTTCTTTCTAGTTTGTGTTTGATTTTACATGAACTTATTGTTTATAGATAGATCTGTTTTCAAGCTAATATCAATAGAGTAGGAAGTGGTCGTACTTTTTTTGTCTACAGGACTCATCGAGGAGTGAGAATTTGAAGCTCGACTCGGAGCGTGCAGGGACAAACATCGATTAAAATGTACTTTTGTTCTCCTTCCTCCTCATGCATTAGTTTGTATAGATTTGAAAGGAAGTCGGTGTCCACGTTAAGCACTTTCTATCTTAGAGTTTAGGGTCTAGCTCTTTGAGGAAATCTACCTGTCCGCAGGGAGATTTTCCTACAACAGGGATGACGAAAATAATGTGTAACAGAGAGCCCCCCAAAGTATGAAGTTAGAACAGAGTGATAGTTGAAATACTTTGTCGAGTGTGTGTAGGGAACAAGGAAGAGTCGGTCAGAAACCTGCCAACAAACAAGGAAATACAGTACACTAATAAATCATCACTGAGGTAGGCATTCCCATACTCATAATACAAATGACTCAAAGCATAAATGCCAACATGCAAAGATCCATGTCAAGTAAGACAGGTCATGGCCACCAAACATACATTGTGGATCCATGTCGATATAACTCAAATCTGATCATAGCCACCAAAAATACACTGTGGATCTATGTGTTAAAGACTCAATTTTGAACATAGCCACCAGACATACAATGTGGATCTATGCAGCAGTACACTGAATATACTCCAACGCAACCTGAATCTGTTAGAAAAGATCCAGGGTCTTCATCTCCACCACTCTATAGTATGAATCTAACCATGTGAGTACATGTGTCGAAGTCGAACATGATAGAAACCACTTGATTACCGGTCATTAGTGTATACAGTTAAGAAGTGTGAGGGAAATCACCATTAATGTCAATGACTCCCAAGGTACACTAGTACAATCCAACGAATGTGAATAAATGAGTTGAAGATGAACACTTGACGGAATCTCCCAATCAGGGGTCAATAATGAAAACCCACTGTCGAAAGCGAGGAAACCTGCCATTGAGGCATGCAAGTTCCAAGGTACCAATTGGTTTCTAAGTCTAATTCCTAGATAATGAGTTGAAGTCGATAGGAAAAGACTCGTCACAGGAGGGCCTTAATGTATCCCACATCAATGACACGAAACAAGTAACAAGATTTGATGTAGATCAGAGTAACAAGTGATTCAGGACTGACTCAGGGATGGCTGATGCAATAGAAGGCTTAAAAACTGCAGAAATGGCCGACACAATTGAAGGATTTTCAGGTTGAACTTCATTTTGAACATATTGACGACATGACAACTGTCTTGGAAACACTGACTCAACAACAAGGATCACAAACCAATTTTTAATCTTATAGGAGTATGATCAAGAGACAAGTGGATTTTCCAACCTAGACACAAAACGAGTGAAAGGGTTTCATGTTCAAAAGTGACTCTTCCACAGAATACAGGTTTAGATACATTTCTTTCCCAATTTTTCCCCCACCATTTCTGGTGAGTACCTCTTTATTTTTACGCAAGCTTGAGGAGGATAACATATGCTTGTTGATATAAGATTATCCTTCGAATAAGTCCTTCGGAGTATGTTTAACGAACCCTAAGAAGGAGTGGTTCAGTCCCATATGGGCCTTTCAATGTTTTTTTTATGAGTCCAAAGAAAGAAAACTCAGGGGTTTTTCATGTTTAGAGAGTCTGAAAAACACTTAAAGAGAACTCTCCCAGTTCCTTTTTCGTAAATTAATTCGACGAGACTGAAAAAGTGATAAACTATCGCTCATCGAACATTTTCTTCAAATACTTTAACGAGTGTGAAAAGAACAAGGTTGCTCGGCAATCTTTTCATGTTTAGAAAGTCTAAAAAGAGCTTAAAGGGAACTCCAGGGGGTTCCTTTTTCGTATAACCTTTACGAGTCTGAAAAATTGATAAAAGTATACTCGGTTACATTCTCATTGATTTACGAGCATGAGAAAGAACAAAGACTAAGCTCGGTAACTTATTCTCATGTATTTACGAGCATGCAAAAGAACAAAGACTAAGCTCGGGTTTTTTTTTCATTTTTACGCAAGCTTTAAAACAAAACCAAACTATGCTTGGGATAGATTTTAATTTTTTACACAAGATTAAAAACTAAACAAAACTATGCTTGGACTTGGTTTCATTTTTACACAATCTTGAACCAGAGGAAACTATGCTTGAGGTAGGTGGTTTCATTTTTACACAAGCTTGAACCATAGAAAACTATGCTTGTGATTTCCCAATGCATAAGACATGGATGGTTGGTACTTAGCCCCCATCTTAAGAAGCTAGAGGCTCTACTTCAGCATGAAGTCCTGAGGCTGAGATTATTTCCCCCTAAGATTCATTTCATCCAACTGCAAAGGAGAATGAAATAAAGCTTAAAATACTAGATGAAGGACTTGACTCAAATAGAGAGGGGGAAAAACTATTTCATTTTTTAACGAGCTTGACATAGAAACAAGAACTATGCTCATAACCTCTGTGTCATTTTTAACGAGGTTGCCATAGAGATGAAAAAATGTCCTCATAAGTGGCTTCATTTTTTAACGAGGTTTCCTCAGAGATGCAAAAAACTATCCTCGGAACCTCTGTTCTTGATCATGGATTCCAAGAGGACAATGCGCTGGAATAACACCATGTCAAAGGACAAAACTTAGTCATGGCTTCCAAGAGGTCTTCACTGGAAGGAAGAAGCACACTCTGGAAGGACACCATGTCGAGGGTCACAACAGGAGTAAAGAGATCAGTCTCTAACAACCCTATCTAAGAGATCACCATATCAACTACTGGATCTAAGTCATCAGAAGTTGAAGCCATGGGCGACAACGCCACATAATTGACCTGTGACAGGGGCGATACTGTCTGCATACAAGAACCATTCAGGGAGGCAATCTAGGTGGGGTCAATGAATGAAAGTTGATCAACAGTCACAACTCGTCCATCGTGAGGGAAAGATATCACATGAAAAAGAGTAGACACAATAGCTTTCATGGCATAGACATTATCTCTCCCAAGGAGTAAAGCAAAATCCAAGGGGTCTTGGACTACCATAACATCAATAAAGATAGTTTTCCCTCCCAAAGTTATAGGAAACTGAGGAAGGGTCCCTAAAGATTGACTGGTTATTCTATTAAAAGCTAACAGATTCTGTGTAACTGGTGCAAGTGGAGGATAACCCAAATCATGCCAAGCAATAGAGGAAAAAATACTAACTGGAGAACCTTCATCTATCAACGTTTGAGGAACGTCCCAACAACAAACTTGCACTGTAATTTGGAAAGGAATGTAAGAGGGAAGACGAGGTCCAGTTAGCACAACCCAATCAAAACAGATGGCCTCATTACTTGGAGGGAGTTTCACGGGAGAAGGAGGAATACCCCCTGATACGACAGAGTCTGTATCAACGAGAAAAACATGGGAAGTATCAGGTTTACTCTCTAGCGGGAGAGTAGGATCGACCGGTGGAGAGATCAGATCGACCACTTGGGTTTTATTCTCCAGGGGGAGAATGGGGTCGACAGGTGAAAACAAATCGACCGCTTGGGTTTCAATCTCTAACGGGAGAGTGGGGTTGACTGAGGATGGGATCGGATCAACCACTTGGTCTACTGGTTCATCCAAAGACGTGACCAGATTGACCACTGTTAGAAAAACAGGACCGCGAAGCAATAAAATAAAACAAATGCAGAAACAAAACATAGAAGACACACAATACAAGAGAGACATAGATTTACGTGGTTCACCCAGTGTGGGCTACGTCCACTAGAGAAATTTCCAGGACCTTCCTTTATTATTATCCAGCAAATGAAGGGATACAACCTACAGAAAAACCCGTTGTAACTTCCTCTTCTTTCTCTCACAGTCTCCTCTCTCAGAATACAATATTCACCATCAACCATAGTCGCGATACATTTCCCTCATAAAAGAGGGCTGCCTTCTAGGGAAAAAAACCCTAACATAATCTCTACCGTTAGATCTGCGACCTTATAATGAACAGTCCAGATTTACAATGAAATTACAATATACTTTTACAAGGCTATTTTTGCTTCGGGGGCTTCACCCCCGAACCCCCACTGGGGGCCCGCTTGCCGCCAACCGGGGGGATAGCCCCTCGGACCCTACAGAGGGGGTACCCCCCCTCTGCACTTCCCCGCGTGGAAGAGTGCACATAATTCTGGGGTGTAAATACATCATGGGGTATAAACACGGATGAAAGCAAGGACCTCTGAATCAGGAAGATAATTAGGCTCCACAACCAACAATCTCCCACTTGGAGACTGATCTCAACAACCCCACCGTTGTTGTATATGCTGGACTCTGAACCTTCTTGGACCTGGTAAATTTCTCATTTTCATCTTCATTCTTGAAGACCAACTGAAACTGAGCAAGAACTCAGTTTCTCCCTGGTTACTCCCTTTGTTAACATGTCTGTAGGATTCTGGCTAGTGTGTATCTTTTCCAGCTTCAATTGTCCATATTCCAAGGCGGATCGTATGAAATGGTACCTAAACTGTATATGCTTAGTCTTCGAATGGAAGGTTGAGTTCTTTGCAAGGTGAATGG
>ML790719.1:98456-146646 GCA_009831015.1 Picea engelmannii
ATAAAAGAGGGTTGCCTTCTAGGGAAAAAAACCCTAACATAATCTCTACCGTTAGATCTGCGACCTTATAATGAACGGTCTAGATTTACAATGAAATTACAATATACTTTTACAAGGAAATTTTTTCTTCGGGGGCTTCGCCCCCGAACTCTCACTGGGGGCCCGATTTCCCTCATCCAAGGGGATAGCCCCCTCGGACCCCGCAAAGGGGGTACGCCCCCTCTGCACTCCCCCGCGTGGAAGAGTGTACATACTTCTGGGGTGTAAATACTTGATGGGGTATAAACACGGCTGAAATCAAGGACCTCTGAATCAGGAAGATAATCAAGCTCCACAACCAACAACCACTTGATCAACTGGACTGACAATCAAGGGAACCGGATTGATCATTCCATCAACTACAGGTGGGTTGAGAGAAAGCTTGTGATAAGTAGCTGGAAGTTGAGGTTGTGAAATAGTCATGTCTTCCAGTGATTTTGAGGCTTCGTCCATATGAGGACAAAGGTGAGTGAGATGACTCCCTTTGCATAACATACACGGGAACTTGACTCTACTTTTCTTCTTCCCAACCGTATCATGACTGGTTAAGGGGGGGTCGTCAGCATTTTGTTCAGAGGCTAACGACATGGGTTGGTGAGGATGTGTAGACCATGCTTCTATAACCTTGGATAGACCAGGGCATTCCTTAAGAAGATGGCTACCCTTACAAAGCCTGCAAGGGTACTTGGGCTTACGAGTTGTTTGGGTGATCTTGACATCATCAACACTCCCAACATGATTAACGGTAACTGGTTGTTTTCCAACATGTTTGACAATGGTCGGAGGTTTTGACCCTTGCTTATCTTTCTTCTTCTTAATGTTTCTTTTCTTCTTCTTCTTATTCACCGAGTTACTAGCTTCAGAACTTTCACTTGACGAAGAAAATGAAATGGAAGGCGACCTTGCAAGCGAAGAAGGTGAAGAAGACCTTAATGGTGAAGATAGTGAAGGATCAACATGAGTTTGATGTTCTTGGGGGGAATTTCTTACGACCGAAGCACTTACTACATTCGGGATTACTTGAGTGGAAAAAAACCATACCGGTAATCCAATTGTGAGACCTGGAAGGTTCAAAGTAGCGATGTGAGGAGGACCAATGTTTCCATAAGAAGGAAAAACAAAAGGTTCCCCTAGAGAAAAGGTTCCTTCATTGGTCATTTTGGGAACTGACGCCATTAAAAACAAAAATCCAATCGAGAGTCCTCTAAGGAAAACAAACAGCACACGCTAAAAATCTAGTAAGAAAGCAAGCAAACAAAACCTTCTCACAATGAACGCACTAGTTGGTGATGAAATCCAAGGTCGCGGGAACAATGTAAGAAGGGTTTGAGATAGAACAAGTGGAAAATTTACTTTGACGACCTTCTTAACGGACTTACACCCTGGTGCAAGCTCCCACACATAATTGTGGGTATACCCTCCAAGGAGCCCAAGTGAGTTTGTCCAATGTCAATTCCAGGTACCGTGAAGACTTGCCCCTCCATAGTCACCTTGTGTAAAGACCCTAAAGAGATAGGCCACTAAGGTTACCACTGACAACAATAAAGCCTGGGGGGATAGTCGGCAGTCCAATCCACACGCAAGGGCAGGGTATCTAGCCCGAAATCAACTTGAGAGGCTTCCACTCATCATTGTGGGTATACATTCAAGTGACCCCCGTAATACGTGCAATATCTACACCAAGACCAACAAAGCAGGGTGAGTAACTCTGCCAGTCTCAATGCGACCTCATGATTTTCCCTTGTGTTAGAAGGACTTCCCAGGACAAAATGTAATAAGTGGATTTAAGCGCTCCTTAACTCAAGATTCTATGTTTGTTTGCAACTTTGGAAAGTTATCTTTCACACCTATTCCAAAGCCCTACAACTAATCTAATGTAGGTTTGCTACCAGAAAATATAAAAATGTCTAATTAGTTTTTTATAAGCGCTTTATTTTATGGTTGTTGTTACTCAATAGGAAAATGGCGTGGACAATATGGTGTTTTGACATACTCTAAAATTATGCAAAGATATGAAGATGCAATCTTTTCATTTCGATGAAATCTATGCTACGAGAAGGAGAAAACATTTATCATTCCCATATGCACAATGTCCCAAATATATTAAACTCATCAATATCGAAATTCTCAAGAAATGAGGTACTGTGCACAAATGCACGATTCATGCCCCCCCCCCGGCCATGAGGGGGAAATTTTTTCATAATTTAAGATCAAAAAATGTGAAGAATCATGCAATTTTGCTACTTGAAATGCAAGGATGCCCCCAATATAATATAAAGAAAGAAATTAAATATTTTTGTTTCAAAAATTTCACTAAAAGCAATAATGAAATTTCTTAAAACAAAGAAACCCAAACAAAAGTTCTCTTTTAAAGAAAACTATTCAGAAGAAATTTGATCTTTCCCTAAACAATTCTAAAGAAAACACATGCTTTGTAAGTGAAAGACACTCAAAGAAAGAGACTAATCCTTCAAAACCAAACAAAGCAAAGATGGCTAAAAGAAACTCAAAGAATGTCAAGCAGACTGTAAACAGATCAATATAGGGTCCAAAAGTTCAATCCAGCTGATCAAAGCAAAACTGGGTATCAAAAAAAAAATGACAAGACCCAATCCAAAAAAGTTTACAAACAAGTTCGCAGCCTAGCAATAGAGTACAGTGCGAGAATTAGGTATTCTCGCAGGCTAGACATTGGTAGGGTGCAAGAAGTTCACACCTAACTGAACAGTAGGGTGCGAACATCCATGATTCTCGTAGGCCACAGAGAGGTACAGTGAGAGAATGTCTGTAATCAAATTTTTTTGAAAAAGGACAGGGAATATAAGTGAACTTCTAGATCCAGAGAGTCTAGATGGATGTCCCACAGACTCAGAAACCAAAAAACAAGCAATCAAAGCAAGGGAAACTAGACTAACTAGGAAACAATTCGTTCCCCAGTGGAGTCGCCAATTTTATTATCGGACCAATCGGCAGGTGCAGACACTAACAGATCTCCCTAGATCCACCTGGATCTAGAACAAAACAGGACAGAACATGACGCTTTCCTTAAGTTTTAGATATTGAATTTACTAACTAAAGATGGATGATTGACATACCGTTTAAATGTCGCTTCCTCTCGCCATCGCTATTCTAGCTCCATTCCAATGCTCATACAATGATGATCCTGCAAAAGAACGCAACCAACCAAAGTGATAGCAATAGCATAAACTCAATATAAACCTATGTATGGGATCAAGGAATCATACAATAAAACAAAACAAGCTTTATAGGAAAGAATCATATTATTGTATCATATTACATGTGAAAGAGAGATTACAACCATGGCCTTGATGTCATAAGGTCCCTTCCAACTGTCCTTCGTTCCCCACACACTTTCACTCCAAGAATTCTGAGAGCATAGATCTGATCATATTCACAATCTATCTTGACAAAGCAAATCTCAAAGCCACTCCAACCAAGCTAATAATTCCAAGCCAACCAAAGCTAACAAGCTCAAGAACCCCTTCTCCATGAGATCTCCTCTCCTTTTATAAGTTGAAGAGGATAAGGTGAGGAGGTTAGGATGATCCCACTAAATCATGAAAGCGAGTAAGATCCAAACCATTCAGATGCCACCTCACCATGGAAGTTTGTCCTTCTAGAAGATTCAAGAAAACGCTCGTTTTTCCCACGTGTAAGCATTCTCGCACCCTGCTTATAGTGCAACCTGCGAACTATTCGCACCCTAGCTATGATGCAGCCTATGAGAATCAGGGATTCTCGCACCCTAATACATAGGTAGCCTGTGAACTTCCTTTTTTATAAGGTTTTTACACAGGAAAATGCAACTTATTTTCTCAGGAAAAGTTCTTCTCCCTTATCTCTTCAGGAACTTAGGCCACTGACCCCTCTGAAGGAAACAGATAGGTTTACATCATTAACGGTCATAGGGATGATGAAAATAATGTGTAACACAAACAGACTTCTTCACACAATTAGTTCATCAATTCTCCATTCAATCTTGCTTAACCTATTCCTTGAGAAACCTTTCATTATATAGGAGAAGGAGAGATGGTTAAAGGGATAAGGATGATCCCACTAATCTAAGAAGTTAGTAGGATGCCAACCATGATAATGCCACCTCATTTTTTATAAGATTCCCTTATAGAACCTTCGTAACCTCTTCTTTTTTCCAATCTTATAAACAGGTTCGCACCCTACCTATAGAGCAGACTGCAAATAGTTCACACTCCAAGTATAGGGTTGCCTACGAGAATGAAGTATTTTCGCACCCTATAACATAGGTAGCATGTGAACTCATCTTAAAAAATATGCTTTTTAAAAGAAGACAACAGTGACTTTTCTCAGGAAAAAGGTCTTCATGAGAGCCTAGACACATAACTTGTAGAGATATCACTAGAGTGACCAAAATAATGTGTAACAGAATGCCCCCCAAAGTATGAGGTTGGAACTGGTGACAACCGAAATACTTTGTAAAATGCGTGTGTGTGTCAGAAACAAGGAGCGCACCCAATCGGAAACCTGTAAACAACCAAGTATCTGCATAATATAATACCAGTTCTAAGGTAGGCATTCCCATGCTCAGATCACAAATGAATGAAATCATAAACGTAGGCCATGGCCACCAATCATACACCGTGGATCCATGTTGTCAAAATGCTACATAGCCACCAGGAATACACTATGGATCAATGTTAGAAGACTCAAATTAAGACATAGCCACGCGACATACAAAGTGGATCTATGTGTCGATACAAATCATACATACTCCATCGTAGCCTGGATCAAAAAGATGAGACCCAGGGTCTTCAATCTTATCACCTGAAAGTATGAATCTAGCCATGTGATTACATGTGTTGAAGTTGAACATGATAGAAACCACTCGATTACCGGTCATTGATGAAAATTGTTAACAAGTCTGAGGGAAATCACCATTGATTTCAATGACTCCCAAGGTACTGAAGTACAATCTAAACGAATGTGAATGAATGAGCTGAAGTCGAACACTCGGTGGAATCTCTTAATCAGGGACCGATGATGTGAAACCCCTATCGAAAGTGAAGAGACCTGCCATTAAGGCATGTAGGTTCCAAGGTACTAAATGATTTCTAAGTCTTATTCCTGGATAATGAGTTGGATTCGATGGAAAAAGACTCATCAAAGGAGGGCCTTGATGTATCCCCCATCAATGACAAGAAATAAGTAATAGATTTTGAGGGTGAATCAAAGTATGAATATGAGTTGAAATGGACATAGGGAAGACCGACATAGTAAGAATGGACAACTGCAGATGGTCGACTCAATGGAGGGCTTGTTTGAACTTCTCTTGAACATATGAATGACACGACAAAGGACTTGGCAGCACTGAATCAAAAAAAACCCAAGATATGACCTTGTAGCAAGTCGAATGAGAGACAAATGGATTTCCCAACCCGAATTCAAATGATGAATATGGGGTGTCATGTTCAAGAGCGATGCTTACTGCCATTAATACGAATACGAAAACACATCCCTTTCCCAAAATTTCCCCCACCATTTCTGGTGAGTACCCCTTTATTTTTACACAAGCTTGAGGAGGATAACATATGCTTGTTGATGTAAGTTCATCCTTCGGACGAGTCCCTCGGAGTATGTTTAAAAAACCCTAGGAAGGAGTGGTTTGGTCCCATTATGGGTCTTTCGATGTTTGTTTAACGAGTCCAAGGATAGAAAACTCGGGGGTTTTTCATGTTTTGAAAGTCTGAAAAACACTTAAAGAGAACTCTCCCAGTTCTTTTTTCATAAATGAGTTCGACGAGACCAAAAAAGTGATAAACTATCGCTCGTCGAACGTTTTCTTCAAATACTTTAACGAGCGTGAAAAGAACAAGATCGCTCGGCAATCTTTTTGCTTTTATGGAGCATGAAAAGAGCTTAAAGGATACTCCCTTACGTTCGTCATTTTCGTGTTACCATGATGAGTATGAAAAGACAAGAAAAAGTATACTCGGTTGCATTCTCATGTATGTTCGAGCGCGAGAACGAATGAAGACTGAGCTCGAGATTTTTCCTACAAAAACCCTAAAAAAGTAGTCATACATGTGACAAAAAAAGAAAAAATAATCGTACATCGTCGTTCGGACTTTGAAGTCACTCTATATAGGAAAAACCTTACTCACAAGGATATTAGGGTATTAGGTTTTTTAAGCAAAGAAATAAAAATAATATAAAAAATCAACAAGAAATAGTAAAAAGTGAATAAATATGGGTGAAAAAGCCTTTTTTACCATTTCATTGTTACTTTGCCAAAAACTTGTCTAATATACCTCATTTTTTCCCAAATTTCTTTGCTTGATTGCAGGAGGTACAAGTGGTCATTCGGAAAATGGTTTTAGCCAACGAGGTAATCTCCTGATTTTCCAACTTTTTCACAGATTAAAATTAATTTTCATGGGTAATTTTAGGTATTTGAGTCCATTTTAGGGCCGATGAATGCGCTCAGGAATTCTCATAGGTGAACCATTCAGGGCCTACGAGAACCTAAGATTCTCACAAGTGAGCTTCAGAGCACCTGCGAGAATCTCGCATTGCATGTAAGCTTCACCTGTGAGGGCCGAAAGATAGATTTTTATGCAAATTTTCACCCAATAAAAAATTATGCAAGAGGTTAAAACAAGTTGTTGACTTCCTTCTCATGGATCCATTGTAGGTGTTGACCATCATGATGTTTGAATGGAGGGAAAGAGAGCACGAGGAGGATGATGCCATTTCCGGGAATGTGGACTCTTAAACTTTTTTAGGATCCCGAGCATGAGAGCCCAACTCAGATTGTTAGAGTACCTGGTCCACATGTGGGATGTGGATCAACAGTTATTTCACGTAGGGGTCCACACACTGACACTAGATATCGAGGATATATATTTTTTGACGGGGTTGTCACGATGTGGATACCATGCTACTCTGACTGGAGATAGAGGCGGCAGACTTCCTATGAGAGAGTATGTTCGTCGATATTGTGTTCCCGAGGCGGAGAGAAGCAAGGGTAAGGTCGCCATCTGGGGTGTCCAAAATCTGACCTTGTGGAATATATTGTTTACCATTACACACATGGTCGGGAGTGATACTCCACACATGGCTCTCCAGAGCTATTTCCAATAAGAAATAGAGCGCACAGAGCCTCGGGTTTTCAACTTGTCGAACACGGTTCTCCACAGTATGAAGAGGCAACTGACAAAGTGCAGAAAGGGTGACCTGAAGCAGTTCGGGTACGTGTCACTTTTGGTGTCATTCTTCCTCAAGAGGATCCCACTGTTGCGACTACAGGTAGATTAGGGTTTACCAACCCCAAAAGATCCGAGGATGTTGAGGTGGTGTAACCTCATGGCTCAGCACATAGCAGGGCCTATAATCAAGTATAATGATTCATTTTTTGACTGGTTGAGGCCCCAGATGTTCATGATCAATGACTACACATATGTCGATTTGGATTTCCGAGGAGATACGGAGTTGGTCCTGCCTGAAGATGCTCATTGGGGTGACTTAGGTGAGAAGTACACATTTTGTTCCTTTTTAATGTTTTTTCAAATTTTATTATATAAAATGTTTTTATGTTTATCCAAGGACTAATCAAAAAATTTGTTTTGATGACACAGATGTGGGGTCGTATCGACCTCTAGGAACGTCTCCCATTCAGAGGTGAGGAGAAGCAACTCTAGTGGCAAGATGGGACATCGAGGACTATGAGGCAGTGGAACAAAACTTAGAGGGGTTGACTGTGGATGTCCCAGACATCACTATTGGGGAGATCCTGAGACACTATTAGTGCCATATTGTGGGTGTGTCTGATTCTCTCAGTCGACTACTCCATAGGGTAGCCCAAGAAGTTGTATGTTATCATGAGCGTCATTCGTGATGCTATTTTGTGGAAGCTATGGGCTTCATATTTTGATATTTTGATCTTTGGACAGAAGCTTTTTGTAAAAAAAAATTGATCATTATATACATATATATGACTTCTACCAGCTTATTTTGTGTTGTATAATACATTTGAAGTGTGATTGGTTCATAAATGTCCCAAATGTCTGTCTAACACATAATTAGCTAAGGCATCAATCAATGTATTTAGACATCTAGGAATGTGCTGATATTCGATATAATAAAAATAATGTTCCAAGAGGCGAATTCGTAAATATACCCATAATAAAGTAGGACTTCGGATAGCATAGACATTACTTAACTGTAGTACTACTAGTTGTGAATTGAGTTGTATAACTAGGTGGCGGATACCAAGCCAAATAGAATCAATTAAAAATTCGATGACGACGCTATATTCTGTGATATTATTGGTCACACGACCGAGGCACACACCTCGTAGACTGATAAGTTAATTTGTAGGTGCGTAAATTTTGTGATCATATTTTTGGCGAAATTTCCGTGTGTATAATCCCGCGTAAATGCGTGAATGTGTGTAGAGGAGCAGGGTGTGATCATATTTTGTTGTTGTAGGTTTGGAAAGTGTGGCATTTTTGGACAGCCATTATACAATCGTTGAATAAAGAAGGCCAAAAATACCCCGCTCGTAAGATCTTCTGGGCAGTATCATACCTAGACATGTGACCACCACATGCTCCAGAATGGCAATCATTCAGTGCTTTCTCAGCTTCGTCAAACATGAGGCAACGTCGAAAAATGGAGTCAATCCCACGACGATAAAGAGTATCACTGAGGATAATATACTGATGGGCTTGGTAGCGTATTCAACGGTGGTCAGTGCTAGACAAATCGGGTTGGAAAGTCTGAGTCTAGAGATATATGATGATATCCCCATACCAAAGGTCATCATAACTAATCAAAAAAAGGGATTCATCGGGTAAGGAATCCTCTGCTACATTTTCTGTCTCAGAACAAGGAAGGTCGCATATCAACTCGGCAAACACCAAGGATTTCTTGGACTTAGTGCATTTGAATTCTAAGTCAAACTCCTGGAGTATTACGATCCATTTGGAGTATTTTCCCCCTGTCAATTGGCGTGTAAGAATGTGTTGCATTAGGTTGCAGTTGGAAATCACAGTAGTCTTGCATAAAATGATATAGTGCCAGAAACGTTGAACAGCTTGGACGACGGCCAAGGTCAGTTTTTCAACATGTAAATACTTGTATTCGGTAGTCGTGAGACTCTGACTCAAATAATAAATGACATGTTCGTCATGACAATCATCCTCTTGAACAAGAACCATAGCGATGGTATAGTCTGAGGCTGCGAGATAAAGGAAATAATCTCGATTGTAATCAGGTGGGAAGAGTAGTGGGGTACGAGTTAAAGACAGTTTCAAAGCTTTGAAAGCTTTGTTAGCAGTGGTATCCCATACGAACTTAGAACCTTTCTTGAGCATTCGAGTAAATCCAAGAGTTAGCTCAGCATAGTTCGGGAGGAAACGACGGAGAAATTTTGCCTTCCCTTGCAAACTTTGTAGTTGGCGAAGTGAGGAAGGAGGAGGAAGATTGAGAATTGCCTCGACCTTCAAAGGATCTACCCTGATCCATTGACGTGAAAAAATAAATCCCATAAGTTGGTTGGATTCTAGGCAAAAAACACATTTGTGTGGGTTTAAGCATATACAGTAGAACCAACATCGGAGGAAAATGGCTCGGAGGTGTGTGGAATGATCGAAACGGTGCATGAAATGAGCCAGTAGGTCATCAAGATATGGTTGGACAATGTTCTTTATATCATGAAAGGAATAAGACATAGCACGTTGAAAAGTCATGCCGACATTATTTAAACCAAAGGGTAGTTTTCGGTAGGAGAAAGTGCCCCAAGGACAAATAAAAGTGATCGTGTGTTGGTCGGAGGGTACGATATTGATTTGATTATATCTGGAGAAACCATCCATCAAAGAGAAGATTTCTCTCCCAGTGTAATCATCGACGATCTGGTCAACGAAGGGGGTCGAAAAGTTGTCTTTAGGACAAGCTTTGTTAATATCCCTATAATCAACGTACACGCATATCGTACCTTGTTTTTTGTTAATCGGAACAAGATTGGAAACTCAGTCAGTTAGAGCCACAGGGTAAATAAATCCATCTTTAAGAAGTTTCTCAATATCAAGCTTGATAGCACCTGCTTTATGTGGGTGGATCGGACGAAGTCGTTGTCGGACGGGTTTAGCACCTGGGTATGTCTTAATCTCGTGAACAACAATGTCAGGGTCAATACCTAGCATTTCTTCATATCTCCAGGCAAAGACATCATGAAATTCTTGAAAAAGAGATTTATAGGTGACAATTTCGTCATTAG
The DNA here is from genome assembly GCA_009831015.1 of Picea engelmannii. NCBI lineage: Eukaryota > Viridiplantae > Streptophyta > Pinopsida > Pinales > Pinaceae > Picea > Picea engelmannii. The sequence continues at coordinate 108,772 of ML790719.1, forward strand.
AACATGACACTCTGATGTGCACATTTTCGACAACTCTAGGTTTAATGGATATGTCGAGGGGGATGGTGGGTAAGATATTACTTAAGTTCCCTTCGTAGAACAGATCGTGTGTAGACTCGCGAATGGTATAAATGACCACAACGGTCGACGAAGTTGAGATCCATTGGTAACTCTCAATGGTGTGTTGTTCCAGGAAGAGAATGGAATGATGATATCCATCATCCCAAGGAGTATCTTCAATGGACATAGCAGACATAATCATCTCGTTGGTAGGAAAAATGATGTGGAATGGATCCGGAGATAACTCACCAAGAGAGGAGGTAGAAGCGGTGGCCAATTGAATGGATTGATAAGCAGACTCAATTGGACTCAAAGGCATTTGGTCACAATAACGAAGATGATCATTGGGTTTGGGTACTATACATGGGTCATAATACATAGGGGTTTCGTGAACAGAGGTGGATATCATGTTGATCAAGGTGACAAACGGATGTGGAACATCGGGTGGTGGAATGGTGAAAGTACCCATCAAAGAGGAATCTTTAAGAAGACCCACACTGACGTTCTCATATCCAAGGGGGGTTTTTGAAATGAAAGGGATGTTGTCAGTACGTGTATCAGAGTTGAAGAAGGCCAATTGGTCCACTGTAATGACTTTTCCTTGATGTGGGAAATGTATGACATGGAAAAGAATGGACACAACTGCATGCATGGAGTCGATCTAGCTACGGCCAAGTAAAAGGTTGTAATCGAGAGGAGCGTCAAAGACTTCAACTTCAATGTTGGTCGTTTTTCCTTCTAACGTAATAGGCAATGAAGGGAGGACACCATAAGGCTTAAATCCAGAGCCATTAAAGGCTTTGAGCGTGTTGTGGGATTCGGTTAAAGGAGGAGAGTCGATGGATTTCCAATGGGTAATAGACATGACACACATCGAGGCACCTTCATCAATAATTGTTCTACAAATGTTCTTGTCGGAGACAATAACTTGTATTTGGAATGAGAGTTGGGGGGGTAACCTTGGAGTATGATCTTCCAAGTCAAAAATTATTAAATTTGTATCGGTAGGGTCGATTCCACCAATATCTTTCAACAGTGCCTTCCGTTGTATAGGAAAATTCTGAAGGACTTCGAGGGCTGACATCACGGATGGTGCTTGGCCCAGATCTTCAACAATATTGCAGTTCTAGGAAGCACGTGGATGAGGATTGAAAGAATATTTTCAGACAACACCCTTTGGGGGAGGGAAAAGAACTATATCTAGGCTCAGTCGTTTGAGATGAAGAGGACCATTGGTAGGTGGAGTCGTGGGATATGGTTGGACCAACGAAGGAGATATTTCATCAACCTTATCTTTGGAGGAGGAATAATCTTTGGCTCAAGTGGTAAGTGTGATGTCACTCTTCTTTGAATCACCTGTACACATTAAGACATAGGATGTAGTGGAGGGGGAAGGTTGGTCATGAATGACCAATTGGGCCTGTTGTTGAGAAGGGAAGGGTTGTGACAATATAGCCGGAGTAGGCGGTTTCTGGGTCCCTTGAAGGAACTTAGTAACCTCGGCTTATCTTGGACAATCCTTAGTGTATTGATCATCACCACAGATAATACAAGGGTATCAGAGTTTGCGCTTATCCTTGTCGTCAACAGGTTGTGTTTTTGTCTTCTCAGATTGCAGATTATTTTTATCCTCCTTGTTCTTACCCTTCCCTTTTTTGGATTTATTTTTTCTGGCAGGGGTAGATTGAACAGAGTTCACCTCAGAAGTCTTTCCGGTGGGAGGGGTAGGAGATGGAGCATTTTGAACATTAGAAGCAACAGATTTGGGGTTGTTGCTAGAGGCTTGGACGAAATGGGGTTGGGAATGGAAAGTGCATATCACACCGGCAGCTGCATGAGAACTAGAAGGAGTAGTTGAAGTAGAAGAAGTAGAAGGATGAGGTGCGTCAGGGAGTAAGTTGTAAAGAGTACCCATTTGTGAGTAAACAAGGTCAAGGTATTGAGCACGACTGATCACCTATTCTTTTGTGACAACTCCACCCATGGCGATGTCACGAGCGATGTCATTCACGAATGATTTCATGAACCACTCTGCCAGCGACTGATCGAGAAGTTTGAGTTTGATGAGACGTCGTCTCCATCGCCACTCATGAATGTGATCAGAGATATGAGTGGCTTTGGTTTGTTTGAAAGAACTCAAAATTTTGGTTCTAGTTTCGTAGCGGATCGGTATCTGGTAGTGGGTGAGGAAAGCCATAGCGAGGGTGTTGAAGTCGGTGAAGAAGCCTCGTGGTAATTCTATATACCACTTCGCGACGGAACCTGTGAGAGTTCATTGAAAAAGGCGTAAACGAATAGAGTCATCCATCAAGGAATTGGATGAACACCAAAGGTGAAAATTCATTACATGATTGTTCGGGTCCTCTCCTGGTTTACCATCGAAATTAGGGATGACAGATGGTAGTTTGGCCAGTATCGCAGGTTATTGAGGAGAGTGACGGGTCGGATCATTTAAAATTCTCGACAGATCAGGGAGGTCCAGGGTGGCTAAGAAGGGTAATTTTCTATTCATGTGTGGGTACTGGTGACTTTGGGGAGGGAGTCCCATTAGTAGACCAGTAGGACCGTAATAAGTTGGCATATAATGCAAAGATCCGGGCAGATTCGGTTGTAGGTGTGGAGGCAGATAATTTATAGGGTTGTATTGGTGAGGGATGTTCCCTTGAAAAGGGGCATGGGGTTGAGAATTCAAGCCCCAAATAGGATTGGACTTACCTGGATATGGTTGGCATGTACTAGGGGGTATGAAGGATCTAGCTTGAGGTTGTTTCTCCCTAGTCAAGTGAGGATTATATTGGATAAGATAGTTCCAATACTAGGCAAAGGATGGAGGTATGTTTTGTCCATAGGATGAGGTAGGTGGGGGTTCCCCTCAAATCGGGGGTTGTGTCCCAATTGGGATTTTTCCTGCAAAAGGGGATTGGGTATGGCCTCCTTGGTGAAATTTTCCACCGACAGGAATCTAGTAATTAGGTGTGAAAGACGGGATGGTGCCACTAGGTTCGGTGCCTTCGATAGAGGATGTAAGAGGTCCTCTAAAAGGGGGTCGAGGAAGTGTCGGGATGAAACCAGGAACGAGATGGTGCCCAGAAGGAGTGAAAATGCTAGGAGTCTCGGATGGGATTTGTGTAGGAGCGGAAATAGAAGCATTCAACGCATGATATCCTGGGGGAAGTGTTGGGGTGAATCTAAGAGAAAGAGGCATGCCAATGGGAGCTTGGCTAGCCACCGTAATCCCAGTTTGAGGACACATAGTATCTAGGACCATTGTGTAATGGATCATTTGTAGGGGGATAGTCAAGATGTGGTCAGCTAGCGGAGCGTCTGAACCAGGAAAATAATAGGCAGTAGTAAAAGGTATTGCATCTGGATCGAATATTTCGGGTGGCTCAGGTGTGACAGTGATATCAATGCCTGCTCCTGAGCCAAAGAGATCCCGTCTAAAAATGACAGTAGTACAAAAAGGATCTTGACCCTCAGGTCCTGTGAAAGGTCTGGTTGGTAATCCAGAAGACTCAACAACTATTTCTCCAGAAGAATTCACTCAAACAATACGTCTCACGGAGTCAGGAGGAAGTCGGAAGTCCTCTTGAGAATTCGTAATTCGGAACCGTTCTAAAGAGTTAGTTATTTCCACTTGTGGAGTGGAAATGTCTTGGACTTCACTTTGTTGAGGAGAGCCCTCCGGTGGGTTGGTAGGCAAGGGTTGAGAACCTTCCATATCTTCTGGGGGTAGGCCTTGCATTCTACATGAACGGTGTGGAGGGTCAATTGTGATCGAGTTAAAATATTACGAAAGAAATTCTATGGCCAAATTGGGTAAACAAACAACACGCACTAGTAAAATGTAGGAATCAAGACCAATCAAACAAGACCTTCCAATTCTGAAGTCACTAGTTGGTGATGAAATCCAACGTCGCGACGACGAGACAAGAAGGGGTTGGGCTAGGGTGGAAAAGTTACATTGACGACCTACTTAGCGGACTTACACCCTGGTGCAAGCTCCCACACATAATCGTGGGTATACCCTCCAAGGATCCCGAGTGAGTTTGGCCAACGTCGATTCCAGGTACCGTGAAGACTTACCCCTCCACGGTCACCTTGTGTAAGACGCTAAGAAGATAAGCCACTAAAGTTACCACAAACAATAATTATGCTTGGGGGAACAATCGACAGTTCGATCCACATGCAAGGGTAGGGTATCTAGCCCAAAATCAACTTTAGAGGCTTCCACTTATCATTGTGTGTATACTTTCAAGAGACCCCCATAATATGTGCAATCTCTACACCGATATTAACAAAGCAAGGTGATTAAATCTATCAATCTCAATGTGACCTCAGGTTTGACCCTTGTGTGAGAAGGGCTTCCCAGAACAAAACGTTGCAAATGGAATTTGACACTCCCTATCACAAGATATTATTGTGTGTTTTGCGCTTTGGAGAGTGTGTCTCACTGCCTATTCCAAAGCTCTAACCTAGTTAATGTTGGTGCAAAAGAGCCCTAGAAAAGTTGCTAGTTGAATTTTAAAGTTGCGCAATATTATTAAAGGTTGTTGTTACAAAAAAAGGAGACGGAAATGAAACCAATGTTCTATAAGACTCTGACGCAACAATGCATAAATAGAGATGAATGATACAAATTTTCGTTCAATGAATTCTATCTACAGGAGGGAAAGAGGAATTTTCTGGAACAATGCGAACTATGATGTACGATCTTTCTTGAAATGTAATATCAAACAATCATGAACAATGCAAATTCCCTATTCGTTCTCTTTCAATATTTGAATGCCAATATTTTTCGAATAAATGATTGCTTAAAAAAAAAGGAAAAGAAAAAAAAAATCTTTAATTTTTTATTAGAAACCAAGCAATACGAATGGAACTAAGAAAAAGTAAGCAACCAATGAAAATGAAATACTCAACAAAAACCCAAATCGATCTTTCAATGAAGATAAAATAACAAACTGACAAGACCAGTCTCTTCAAATTCACATGGACAACAATTTTCCAAGTAATAAGCAATCGAAAAGGACAATTAATCCCAACTTTTAATCCAATCAAAGGCTCTCGACCAAACAAGCACTTGGATTTCAGAATCAGATATTATACCCTTGTTGAGAAAAGCTCAAGAGGTAAAAATTGAGACAAATTTTGTTGGGTATGTGTTATATTCTTTGCATGAGTAGTAGTGTCTGCCTCGGGAAATGTGACACCTACCTCGGGAAACGTGTCATGCATTTAGGTGGTTTTTTTGGCACATGGTTTTTGCCGATGGTTTTCTATTTCTGGTTAAGGAATTAGGGTTTTGGACTAATCTAGGTCATTGGGTTAGGGTTTTGGATGTCGCTAGATCCTATATGTATATTGTATTGTAAACAATGTAACACAATGAATGAATATAATATATGTTGGTTTTCCTGGTTTGGGTTTCCAGGGGAAAAATCTCTGTGTAATGTTTGTATTTTCCATTGTATATTTTCTATTATTTTCTGAATATTTGTTTACAGTAGACATTGTACAAGGTTCGAATTTACATTTGGTATCAGAGCTTTATTGGCTTCAGGGGGGCGCCTTTGTGGTCAAGGGTTTGGCTCGGGACTATGATAAGCCTTGTTACAGTGGGAGATCTGCGGTATTGTTTTTCAGGTGAAAAGAAATGGCAAGCAATTCAAAGATGGAGATCGAGAAGTTTAATGGGAAAATATTTGAGTTGTGGAAGCTCAATATGGAAGATCTTTTGGTGGACAGAGATCAGTGGATCGCGGTAGATCCAGGTACTACACCTACAGGAACTTCTGCAGATGACTAGAAAAGATGGATCATAAAGCAAAGAGCACAATCTAATTGTGTCTCTCCGATTCAGTATTACTGAATGTGTTAGAGGAAGCTACAACCAAGGATTTATGGGAAAAGTTGGGCAATTTGTATCAGTCTAAGTCCCTGGTAAATAAATTATTCCTGAGAAAGAAGTTGTATAACTTGAGGATGAGAGATGGAGACTCGGTGGTAGAGCATTTGAATGCCTTCAATACTGTGGTAAGTCAATTAGTATCTGTTGAGATTAAAATTTCAGATGAAGATAAATGTATCAGTTTGTTGTGTTATTTACCAGACTCATGGGATAGTCTGGTTGTGGCCATAGGTAGTAATACAAATTCTTTGAATTTTGAAGAAGTGGTCTCATCCTTGTTGTCGGAGGAGATGAGACGAAATAATATGGAAGGACATAGCACAAATGCATTATTTGCAAGAGGACATTCCCAGGAAAGAAATAGATCTAATTTCTCAAGTGGGAGATCTAAGTCTAAGGGTAGATCTAAATCTCCTAGAAAGTTTGTAAGGGTATGTTGGAGGTGTGGAAAAGAAGGGCACTACAAGAAACAGTGTAGATCCAAATTTGAGAAAAAGAAGGGATCTGAAGAATCTTCTTCTACAGAAGAAAAGACCTCCAAGGAAGAAGGAGGGGATGTGTACTTGGCCTCTTCAAGAACACATGTATATCATGAGGCATGGTTTATTAACTCTGGTGCATCCTTTCATATGACTCCCCATAGGGAGTGGTTCTACGAATATGAAAAGTATGATGGAGGTAATGTTTTCTTAGGTAATGATTCGACAACCAGAATCATAGGAAGAGGAAGGGTCAAGTTGAGACTCATAGATGGAAGGATTAGAACACTTCCTGGTGTTCTACACATCCCAATTATGGCCATAAATTTGATTTTTGTAAGCAAAATGGAAGATGTAGGGGTAAAAACAATATTTGAAAAGGGAACTTGCAAGATGGTTCGAGGAGCAATGGTGTTGATGAAGGGAGTTTGGTTTGGAACTATGTATAAGCTGCTAGGAAGCACTATTAGTGATGGGTATAATAGCTCCATTGTTCCTGATATTGGAGTTGCAGAAGAAAGAACTCCTACAGTCTCTGGAGAAAATGTTATGTTGTGGCATCAAAGAGTGGGGCATATCGGAGAGAAAGGTCTTCGACTACTACACGGTAAAGGTATGGTTGAAGGTATGTCTAAATGCTCTCTGGATTTTGATTTATGTGAACATTGTCTATATGGGAAGCAAAATCGGGTAAGATTCCCCTCTGGTGAAACAAGGGCAGAAGGAATTTTACAACTAGTTCACAGTGATGTTTTTGGACCTGTGTCGGTCCCATCATTGGGAAAATATGTGTACTATGTCTCATTTATAGATGAATTCTCGAGGAAAACTTGGATATATTTCCTCAGGAATAAATCTGAAGTCTTTGACAGGTTTAAAGAGTTTAAGGCTCTTGTTGAGAATCAAACAGAGAAAAGAATTAAGGTGTTGAGAACAGATAATGGTGGAGATTTTTGCGGGAATGAATTTGAAGAATTCTGTAAGAAGTGTGGTATAGCAAGGAAGAAGACTACTCCATATACACTTCAGCAGAATGGAGTTGTAGAAAGGATGAACAGGACGCTAATGGAAAAATAAAGGTGCATGCTCAGTGGTGTCGGGTTAGGGCAAGAATGTTGGGCAGAGGCAGTGGGTACTGCATGTTATCTAGTCAACAGATCACCCTCATTAGCGTTGGGTGACAAGACTCCATAAGAGGTATGGACTGGTAAGGAACCTTATCTCACACATCTTAAGGTATTTGGCTGCGATGCATATGTTCATGTTCCAAAGGAAAATAGGAGTAAGCTGGATAAGAAGGCTGAAAAATGTATCTTTATTGGATATAAAGATAGTCTCAAAGGTTATAAGATTTGTAACCCATAAACTAAGAAGGTAGTGTATAGCCAAGATGTGGTATTTAGAGAAATGAAGCATGTTGTTAAACAGGAAGTCCTACCAAGTAAGGAAGAACCAGAGAAGATAGAGTTTGATTTAAAGGATGATGAAGTAGACTCTACAGAAGAACATGAATCAGAAGAAGAAGATCCTCATACTCCAGTATTGAGGAGATCGGATCAAGAAAGAAGGCTCCCGGAAAGGTATAGTCCATCTGATTTTTGTTCAAATTTTTCTTTGTCTATTACTGATGATGATCCTAGAACTATCAGGGAGGCAGTGGATTCAGAGGATGGAAATCTATGGAAAAGGGCCAAGGAAGAAGAAATGACATCTTTGGATAAGAATGAGGCTTCGGATCTAGTGGAGTTGCCAACTAGAAGAAAGACCATTGGCAGCAAATGGGTATTTAAAAATAAGTTGAATGCAGAAGGAAAAGTGGAGAAATACAAAGCTCAGTTAGTAGCAAAGGGTTATTCCCAGGTTGAGGGAATTGATTTTGGTGAGATTTTTTCTCCTGTTGCCAAGTTAACCTCTATAATATTTTTGTTATATGTTGCTACTGCATTTGATTTTGAAGTAGAACAGATGGATGTGAATACAGCATTCCTGCATGGTGTTATAACCCTAAATTGAACCATACATGCTTACCTAGCATCAGGCCATCTCAGATCCCTTCTTTGCCAAAGCACTTCTGAACGAACTCTTTAAAAAACCTAAAAATAAGGGCCCACATGCCCTACTCCATTATTGCATGCGTGTACATGCTAGCTGACCTAAAACAGCCCGCATGGACCGACAAAAGCATGAAAAAAGGAAATTTGCCAACGGAACACACAGCTTTGGGTGAGTTAACTAAAACTCTCGGCCATACATGGCCGAGGGTTCATCCAAATACCTAGCTCCTTCTAGCCTATAAAAGAAGGGGTAGGGGTCCCATTTGGAAGAGGATAAATAGAGTAAAGAAACTATGCCCAATTGCATATTCCCATTGTCCCAACCCTTTAGCCTTCCTTGTGCAAGAAGAGATACAAAGAAAAGAAGTTGGAGGACATTTGAAGAGGAGCCCAGGATCAGGATTTGCGGAGCAGTGGCCGGTCTCGACATTGTAAGTTGATTCATTAAAGTTAATAATAAAGAAATGCTTTTCCTATCCCACTATATGAGTTCTTCATAGTTCAGTAAATATATGTTTGAATATCTAACCCATTAGTCTATAGGTAAAATGCATGTGTAGTTTGTTGCTTGTTTTGTGCACAGGTCAATCTTGAGAGGATAGCTGCCAACAAGCGATCAATCATAAAGGAGGATCAACATTGAACATCCAGAACAAGGTATGTTGGTATAAACCATGTATTTGCTGAAAAGGAATGGTGTTTAAGTCTAGAGACGAAGGTAGAAAGTATATTTCTTTTGGTCATTTCTGCATACATAAGATAACCCTATTTGCTAGTCCATAAGGGGATTTCCCTCACAGCAGAATTGGTGACCATACTGGGGATAATTACAACACAAAAATGATATATATAACAAAACAAAACAAAAATTACACATACAACAAAAAAACTACAAAGGTGGAGACTTACCCATCTCCCCTTGCTCCTCACCAGGAGGTACTGGTATCTCAGGGTCTCTCGAAAAATCAATCCCGGCATACAGGTAATCCTCTATAACCAGGATCTATCATGACAGCCATGCAAAGAAGTCATCGTTTAAGGACTCATCGGTCCTTCTGCCACCCTGTCACGACAGTAATACTTCCCATCTACACACAACAGGAAGAGAGGCCTAATGTCCTCGTACCACTACTCGAGGACTAAAACTCGGAACTCTCTCAAAAATGAACGAACACAGAATGGTCCTGAACCCGAAGTTCCTATGTGTCCGCAAATGGAAATCTGTCAACTGCCTTTTCATACATTCAAGCAATGTGGTACTCCAATCAAAAACTTGTGCATTTAAGCACTGGACTGCAGAGTTCATCAGTGCATGGGATGCCTGATGTAGAGCTGCAGAACCAGTAATTCGCCCAATAAGAAATACTATCGCCTGTAGCGATAAGTTAGTGATCTTGCTTATGGGCACCTATGTGCTCGAGTGGTCTGTATCATCTACATAGTATAGGCCTATCAATTCCTCTATGTTATGCGGCCCCGTAGGAAAAAGCTGGAAATTGACTGGTTCCCCTCTCCTGGAGAGGCCAGTCAAAAAGTAAATGTCCTCGACCATGGGCACCAGTGACTACCCCTCTAACATGAATGCCTCTGCATCTGGATGCCAGTAGTCAACCAAGGCATTCAGTAGCCTAGGTTTTTCCTGCATGAAAGGACATAGGAAAAACTTGAGTAACCCACATTGCATCAAAGTAGCCACAGCATTAGGGTCTTCCCCGAGCAACTCATTTACCTCTTCATGTTCTCTTTCTCTCCAATGGACATACATCCTGCAAAACACCAAGGTTTAGGAGGGTTAACCCTTTCTTTTTATGCCTTTCTCATTCCATAAGGAGGTCCACACGTGTTGTAATGGTGACAGTCACATGTACACGCATGCAAAGTTTACTCTGCCCGAATGTACACGCGGCCTGTCCAGAGACAGCCCGCGTGGACCTAGGGACGACTTTTTAAAGGTCGATGCCCCCCTAAAAAAATGAAACCCAATGCACAAATAAAGACATAAAATGCAAGATAAGGTATTTTATACTTATTTGGTCCAGACAGAAGTTCATTTTGTCCACTGTAGCTCCCGAAATCATTGCTTTTGACAAAGGGGGTCTTTTGGCTCCAGAGTCAATTTCCAAATCAGTAATGGTGATAATGAGCTGCTAGCTTCTATTTATAGACTTTTTGGCCTCTTTTTGTCACTTTTTTGGCCTCCCTTATCCTTTTCTTTATACCAAAAACCATTTAGAGTGATTCAGGAGTTGCATAGGAGGGATTTGATCGGGTATTAGGACAGATTTTTTTGAGTTTTGAGTAATTTTCGATGGTCCATTGAAAATTTCTCCGATGATCGACTTGAGCATATAGGTTAGGTTTCTACCCTGACTTTTGTATCTCGTTGTCTTTTTCCTTTGCCATAGGATCGATCCCATCAGGTTGTGACATGGCACCATCATAGCTACTTTATAAGTGTCGCAACTTGGTGGTAGAGCTTACCAAAACATGGATGCCCTAGGTAGATCCTGGTTGCATTATGGTATTCGTGTTGTCTCTAAAACACTATAGGCTCGGGAGTACTTGTATTTTTTCCTGAATACGAGCTTGAGCCTCATTTGCATGATTCATCTTCTCTCTTTACCTCACCCTCAGGACTCCCAAAAAATAACGGGTCTTCTTTTAAGCCCTTTTCAGAGCCTTTAAACATGAAAAGATTGTCGAGCAATCTTGTGGCCTTTCACGCTTGTTAAACTAAAATTTGAAGTCACGTCTGTCTAGCGGTAGTTTACCCCTTTTTCGGTCTGGACGGTCAACTGTACGAACAAAGGTATACTCTATGGAACTTCAGTTCTTTAGAAGAGTACTCTTAGGTATAATTTTATCCCTTTTTCGAGCCTGGGGGACTAAACTTACGAATAAGGAACCCCCAGGGAGTCCATAGTTAAGCTCTTTTCAGACTCCCTAAAATTGAAAAGATCGTCGAGTGACCTTATTCTTTCACACTCATTAAACTAGTCCAGAAGAACATTCCTGATGGAGTCCATAGTTAAGCTTTTTTCAGACTCCTTAAAAATGAAAAAATGGTCAACTGATCTTGTCCTTATCACACTCGTTAAAATGGTTGTGAATAGACGTCTTCTCGGTGCTAGTTTACCCCTTTTTCGAATCGACTAGACTATCTTCGAAAAAGGTACCCCAATGGAGTCTCCTTTTATGTTTTTTCAGACTCTCTAAATATGAAAAACCACTGAGCTTACCTTCTCTGGGCTCGTTAAACTTACATCGAAGGACATTACCATTGTGTGTTTTGTTAACCGTGTTTGCATACCTTAGATGCTAGCCTTGTAACAGTTTGCTTCTGCGTCTTAACACCCTTGGCCCCCGAAGGATTTTTCCCTAGTATCATTATTTTGAACATCAGTCTTGTCCTTGTGCCTTGAACTTGTATGTTTGCAACACTCATTCCTCCATTGTAACGTAACATTCCTTTTTTTTTTTTCCAAAATTATTGAAAAAGACAAAAAAAATCAAATATACCCCAAAAAGAGGAAGAGAAAAGTATTTTCTTTATTGGTAGCATAATGAGTCATCCTTGGATAAAGAACATCTGTCTGTTTTTTCGTCAAACTATGGGATGTAGTACGACCTTAGGAAGTTGTTCTCTCTACATAGAATTGTCTCCTCCTCCATTTGGTTATTCTTCTAAGCATATGGAGAGTTTGTGTTGCCTCCTTCTTCGTAAACTTATGATTAGTGCCATGCTGCCTAAGTCTCATCATATGTTGTGTTGTTTTCTAAGGGAATTTTCTACCAAGCCTGAGTCGGCCCCTCTACAATTTGTCTCTGGCCCTCATACCCGGCCATCCTGAATGTCCAATCAAGTTCTTGTTCGAAATCAATGAAGCCTTCAGTTTGATCATCAAGATTATCTAGTCCATGACCAACAAGTCATCGAAGACCTCTGGGTAGTGAAGTCGTACACTCATATTACACTCCTACCTTGAGTTTTGAATATTTTGAAGTTGTTGCTCGAGCTTTAAAGATTTCATCTCTAGCCATCAAGCCGTATCAACTTCTAGAAGATGGATACTCTATATGTATATCTTTTTTATTTCGAGATGTAGCTCCATTGTGTATTGTTCACAGCTACTCTTTATATAGTTATATGACATGGATCTACAGTGTATTTGATTGGTAGCCATGATTCTATTTTATCTCGAGCATGGGTATGCCTGCCTTGGTGAGACATTTGTTATTTTGCAGACAGCACCTCCCAGTTCTTGATCCTTGGGCTCAATCATTCGGCACATCAGTAAAGATTGGTAATGTATTTCGGCCATCAGATGCTCTTCTGAACTCACACATTAGGGGGCATATATTATAACCCTAAATTGCACCATACATGCTTACCTGGCATCAGGCCATCTCAGATCCCTTCTTTTCCAAAGAACTATTGAACAAACTCTTTAAAAAACCTCTTTTATAAGGGCCCACGCACCCTAATCCATTATTGCATGCGTGTACACACTAGCTAACCTAAAATAGCCTGCATGGACAGACAAAAGTACAAAAAAAGGAAAGTTATCAACGAAACACACAGCTTTGGGTGAGTTAACTAAAACTCCCGGCCATGCATGGCCGAGGGTTCATCCAAATACCTAGCTCCTTCTAGCCTATAAAAGAATGGGTAGGGGTCCCATTTGGAAGAGGATAAATAGAGTAAAGAAACTATGCCCAATTGCATATTCTCATTGTCCCAACCCTTTAGCCATCCTTATGCAAGAAGAGATACAAAGCAAAGAAGTTGGAGGACATTTGAAGAGGAGCCCAGGATCAGGATTCATGGAACAGTGGCTGGTCTCGACATTGTAAGTTGATCCATTAAAGTTAATAATAAAGAAAAAAAATTCCTGTCCCACTATATGAGTTATTCATAGTTCAGTAAATATATTTTTGAATCTCTAATCCATTAGTCTATAGGTAAAATGCATGTGTAGTTTGTTGCTTGTTTTGTACGCAAGTCAATCTTGAGAGGATAGCTTCCAACAAGTGATCAAGCGTGAAGGAGGATCGAGATCGAACATCCAAAACAAGGTATGTTGGTATAAACCATGTATTTGCTGAAAAGGAATGGGGTTTAAGTCTGGGGACGAAGGTAGAAAGTATATTTCTTTTGGTCATATCTGCATGCATAAGATAACCCTATTTGCGAGTCCGTAAGGGGATTTCCCTCACAACACATGGGGATCTGGAAGAAGAAATCTTTATGAAGCAACCAAAAGGTTATGATGTGAAAGGAAAGAAGGAGCTGGTATGTTGGGACTGAGATTCACAAGAAGCAAAGAGGATCACTATGTGTATTCTAAATTAATTGGTGATCATTTGATTTATTTGGTCTTGTATGTGGATGACATGTTGTTGATAGGAAACAACAAGGAGATTATCCAGGATGTGAAAACTCAGTTGTCCTCTAAATTCGACATGAAAGATCTTGGTGATTCAAATTTCATTCTGGGCATGGAAATTAAAAGAGAACGAAAAAGGAGGAAACTCTGGTTAAATCAGAGAAAATATGTCGAGACAATATTGCAGAGGTTTAATATGTTGGAATGTAAACCAGTCAAGGTTCCTATTCCTATTGGTGTAAATTTATCTGCAGATCAGTGTCCCAAGACACATGAAGAAGAGGAGGGCATGTCTCATGTTCCATATGCGAGTGCAGTTGGCAGTTTGATGTATGCAATGGTCTATACTAGACCGTGCATTGTACATGCAATGGGAGTTTTGAGCAGGTATATGTCAAAACCAGGGAAGGAGCATTGGATAGAAGTAAAAAGGGTTTTCAGGTATTTGTGTGGCACTGCTAGCTATGGATTGTGTTATGAAGGAAGACCGGGATTGGATAGAGTGGTCAATATACATGGATTTTTGTATGTAGACTGGGATGTAGATTTGGATCATAGGATATCTACAAGCAGGTATGTGTTTAACCTATTTGGAGGAGTAATAAGTTGGATGAGAAAAAGACAAGCTATAGTGGCACTTTCAACTACATAATCTGAATACATGGCGGCCACTCAAGCAAGTAAGGAAGCAGTATGGTTACAAATATTGTGTTCAGGTATTGGGTTGGTACAATAAGATGTAAGGATAGAGTGTGACAGTCAGAGTGCAATTTTTTTGGTGAAGAACCTTTCTTATCATTCAAAGACAAAGCACATTGATGTTCAATATCACTTTGTGAGAGACATGATTGAAGAAAAGAAAGTACCACTGATGAAGGTGGACACTTTGAAGAATGTTGCAAACTCATTAAAAAAATCTGTCAGCACTGAGGATTTCTCTTGGTGTAGAGGATCCATGGGCATTGCTACCCTGGATGTTTTAATATGTAACCCTGTAACCGCCTGTATGCAAATAAAACAACAAGTGGGAGAATGTTGGGTATGTGTTATATTCTTTGCACGAGTAGTAGTATCTAAGCGTATGTGCCAGGCACACAAGGGGGTTAGAGGTGGGGTTGTTAGGCCCCCCCTTGGGAGGTGCAGGGGGGTGGATCCCCCTGCATGGGGGTTCGGTGGCAGCGCCCCTGGAAAAAAAAATTTGCCTCGGGAAATGTGACACCTACCTCCAGAAATGTGTCATGTATTTAGGTGGTTTTTTCGGCACATGGTTTTTGCCGATGGTTTTCTATTTTCAGTTAAGGAATTAGGGTTTTGGACTAATACAGGTCATTGGGTTAGGGTTTTGGATGCCACTGACTCCTATATGTATATTGTATTGTAAACAATGTAACACAGTGAATGAATATAATATATGTTGGTTTTCCCGGTTTGGGTTTCCAGGGGAAAAATCTCTGTGTAATGTTTGTATTTGCCATTGTATATTTTCTGTTCTTTTCTAAATATTTGTTTACAGTAGACATTGTATAATGTTAGAATTTACAAAATGATCAAGAAGAGTTTTTTATTTTCGAAAACTAATCATTCGCAAGATTTGAAGTCAAGAAATAGTGAATCATTGGCAAAAGAAGTTCTTTCCAAGTAAACAAACAAATCTGGGCATCTGAAGACACAAAAATACCTAATCCAAATTTTTTACAGGTGAGTTCACAGTCTGGTAGTGGGGTACAGTGTGAGAATTAGGGATTCTTGCAGCCTAGACACAGGCAAGGTGCAAGAAGGTCGCACTGAACTAAACACTAGGGTGCGAACTTTAGTGATTCTCGTAAGCCACAAAAAAGGTATAGTGTGAGAAGGTTTGTAATCAAGCAAAGTTTGGAAAAAGGACAAAACTTTTGAGTGAACTTCTAGATCCAAAGAGTCTATAAGGATCTCCTAAAGCCTCATAGATTGATTGGCAATGAAAAAAGTAGACCAAGAGAAAATGGCCAACAAAACACCACAAAAAATTAGTTGTATCCCTAGTGGAGTCGCCAATTTTATTATCGGATAAATCGCTAGGTGCGGACACTAACTAATCTCCCTAGATCCACCTGGATCTAGAACAAAACAGGACATGACATGACTATTTCTCTAAGTTGCAGTCATTGAATCTACTACCGAGAATGAATGAGAAAGATACATTTATATCGCTTCCTTAGGTCTCTGTTGTTCCTACTTTGCTCTAGTGCTATTGTGAGATCAGGTCCAAGACAACACAAACCAACCAATGTAAAGATAGCAAAGTATATTCAATGTCAACCTATGCATATGATCAAGGAGTTATGCAATAAAATAAGAGTGATTTTATGGGAAAGGGACATGCCACTGTATTATATTAAATGAAAGTAGAAGATAGAACCAGATCGCCTTGATGTCGCAAGCTTCCTTTCAGTGATCCTTGGTTCCAACACACACACTTGCTCTACACTTGCATGAAGAAGATCCAGTACAACTTGATAGACAAATAGAGTCTTCAAGCTTCAATCCAAACAGAGTTCTTCACACAATTCTTTCATCAATTCTCCATTCAATCTTGCTTAACCTCTTCCTTGAGAAACCTTTCATTATATATGAGAAGGATATATGGTTAAAGGGATGAGGATGATCCCACTAAATCTGAGAAGTCATTAGGATGCCAACCATGCGAATGCCACCTCATTTTCTAGAAGATTCCCTTCTAGAACCTTCGTAACCTCTTCTCTTTTCCAAGCTTTGAAACAGGTTCGCACCCTACCTATAGATCAGACTGCAAACAATTCGCACTCCAAGTATAGGTTTGCCTGCGAGAATGAAGGATTTTCGCACCCTATAACATAGGAAGCCTGCAAACTCATCTTAAAAATATGGTTTTTGAAAGAAGACAACAATCACTTTTCTTAGGAAAAAGGTCTTCATGAGAGACTGGACACATAACTTGTAGAGACATCACTAGAGTGACCAAAATAATGTGTAACATCGGCTCACTCCATAAATGGATGGCATGGAAGGCTCAGCTATGGGGACTGAACCAT
The DNA here is from genome assembly GCA_009831015.1 of Picea engelmannii. Lineage (NCBI taxonomy): Eukaryota > Viridiplantae > Streptophyta > Pinopsida > Pinales > Pinaceae > Picea > Picea engelmannii. The sequence continues at coordinate 125,713 of ML790719.1, forward strand.
CAGCCCGTGGTACCCCTGTGGGCATATTTTCCTGCAAAACCCATGTCGATCTAAGCTCGCGTCTGACAGAGGGATGCATGTTCAGTTTGACAGAAGAACTCGTCGATGCAAAGCTTCGATTGTAGTGACCAGGTCACACTCTTGGTAGTTGCGTATTGTTCTAATTATAAATAGACAGTTTTAATATTTTTTTAAGGTCGTCAATTTGTTGAGCAGATCTCCCTATTTGTAATTTTTTGATTCCAGAACTGTTCTCTGGTTATGTACCAAATTTGATACTTTCATGTTAATAGAAGTCATCTTCTTTTCATCTCTCTATAAAACCTGTACTAAAACACTTGGGCATGGAGGATCCAGTCGAGGGTTGTTTTGTTTTTGTAATGTAGGTTTGATTATAGTGGAATAGTGACTAGTTTTAGTCAACTCCCTTGTTATCTTCTTCCCTCTTACACTAAATGGATCAGGCATGGAGGATCCAGTCGAGTTGTCGTAGCTGCATTGTGATGTAGGTTTGATCATTGTGTTGTTGTGATTGTGTTTTTTGAACATATTTCAGTGTTTGAATCTCTAGCTCAAGAGTGATCTTGAGTCTGAGTTTTTCTTCTCCAAGTTGCTTGAAAGCCTAGTTCTCATAGCAATCATGTTCAATTTTCTCACTAAGTCTTCCCTCTGCTCACACTTAAACTCAATTCACTGACTGAAGTTAATGTGTCCCTCACTTCCTTGTGCATTTCTTGTCCAGTTCTGTGTTGAACATCATTCATATATTGAGTTTTTTCCATTGACCTCCTTCGGAAATCTGATGGTGAATCTCAGTGCTAACATTCTTGGCGTCGTTGCAGGGGAAGGAATTGAAGACATTTCCCTGGGATAAAACAACAAATAATTTTTTATTCTGAAGGTGCATCAGATATCAGTACCATTGAAGATTGCAACTTGCACTTGGTGACTCCATAGTTTCAATTGTGGCTCTGAAAGGCAGACACACGAGGTCTACTCCATAGTTTCCTCTAGAAACACCTGAAGCTGACCCAGAGAAAATTATAAGAAAAGGAAAGACCCTTAGGAAGGTACTTCAACTGTTGTACCAAGTGATGATGGTAATTTTCTTAATCCCTCTTTAAAAACTCCAGTAGTTGTTTCTAATTCACTTGTTATACCGTCTATTGGAGTTTCAAGAAATTTAAATTTTGGGAGTTTTCCTGTTAATTTCTCTCCTCCTAGTCTTGGTGTGGAAGGAGAAATATTTGACACCCCTATTTCCCCTGAAGTCATACAGCGTTTTAGACCCAGAACCGTGGAATACTTTCCCACTCCGGGCTTTACTACTCCTCCTCCTATTAAAATTGTAGCATTTACAGAAGGAGAAGCCTTTGTTCCCTCTAGCCCCATAGCCTTTTCCCCCAATACCCAATTGTTTACTTTTCCTCCCAGGAGCTCAGTCCCAGTATTACCTATCCAAACTCCATCTCCCCCTACTTATCTTCCAGTTCACATCCCAATGGCAGGTGTTAATCCACCCAGAGACAGGATGGCTGACATCGTGGCTACTAGATACGCCCCTCTCGTATTACCTCAATCTTTGAATAATATTTCGGATGAAGGCTACCTTAAAGAGTTTCCCAAGTTCACGGGGGAGGAAAGCATAACTATTGAAGAAAACCTTGAATCCTTTTACAGTTTTGCAGATAATTGTGTCATTATAAACGAAGATGTATGGATGAGGGGTTTTGTTCATAGCCTCGATGGTGAGGCTAAGATATGGTTCAAGGGCTTGGCCCTCGAATCTATTGATGGGATTCAAGCCCTCGATGATACATTTTTAAGACATTCGGGGGATAAAAACGATTTTCTCTATTATGTTACGGAGTTTGGGGCGCTTAAGAGGAAAGAAGTGGAATCTGTTTCAGATTTCTCAAAAAGATTCAATAGGATGTATGGTAAGATTCCCCTTGAAACAAAACCTACTGAAACCTTGGCCAAGGTTACCTATGCTAGTGCTTTTGACACCAATTTTTGCCTCCTATTAAGAGAGAGAAGGGACACCTCGTTGGTTCATATGCAAGATGTATCCCTTGAAGTAGAATCTAATCTACTGTAAGTACACAAACTCAAGAGAAAATCCGATAGAGACAGGAGAAGACATAAATCTAAAGCTTCAGCCTTTGATTCCTCTGTTTCCCACCCCCCAGAAGATGAAAGTGCCAGGCTGATAAAATCACTTTTTGATGAGGTGGAAAGGTTGAATTTGGAAGCCAAGTAGAGCTATAGGTATCTCCAAAATTTTGTTAATAGGGGTAGCTTCAAAATACCAAACAATGCCCCCCAAATCATCCAAAGAGATCAAAGAAAGAGAGGTAGAGATGATCATAAAATTCAATCTCCTCTCCAAGATAACCTTGTTACTGGTGAAGAAGGAGAGGAAGAAGAGATTGATCCTAAAATTCATTGTCTTGGGGACACGTCCTCATTTCCTCATTTAACGCAAAATGCATATGAGGAGTCTCTCATGGATAGTCAATTAAATGAGTTGAGAAAAGGGGAAAAGGCCAGCAACAATCCAAATAGATATAATCTGAGGTCAAAAAAGAAAGAGGGGAAGATTGATATTTTTGAACAGCCTACCAGAACTGAGAATCCTACTAAAGAGGTGGCAGACAGCAATAAATAAAGGAAGGTGCAAGACCCCCCATTAGTGGTCAAAATCCTTATCCCATAAGTGAAGGATATTCTAAAGCCTCCTTCCTATTTTAGCTTTGAGCATGAGATCCAAAAGATTAGGATCCTTGTCCCTGTTATAGCAAGATTTGCCTCACCATTGCTATCTTGCATAGAGGACCTTTTTCCATTTTCCTATGCAGACTTTTCATCCCTTTTTTGATGAATCCAGAGCTAAAAATATACATTTTTCCACATATATTCCCCCTAACTACTATGCAAGATGTGTATATGCTTGATGCTCCATTACAGCTCATGTATATCGAGATTTGTGCCAGAAAATATAAAATGAGCTTGAGTTTCCATGTCACGACAAAAGATCTATGATCCTTGGCCTTCCATATACTGGAAACGTTCCGACTCGGCCCTTCAGTTGCATTCTGGAGGCTATAAGAGCACAATTTTGAACTATGGAAAAGAAGGAGAAAGCATTCAACTTTGAGAGCAAAGTTACTCTGCAGAAATTACTTCATATTGAGTCTGCATCCCTTTGTCCCTCAAGTCTGAACACAGTGTTTAGCCCCCAAGATATTCCTTTATTATTGAGAGGACCTCTTTGCCTCTTTCTCATGAGCTTGCCTTTGGTGGAAGATTGAAGTGGTGGGGATCCAGTTGGAAGGAACTTGGTTTCTTGGTTTCGAACCGTGCTGGCACGGAAGTCCGTAATGTTGACGCTTCTACGGATAAATTATTAATAGAAATACTCCTTTCCCGTCCTATTGGTATCTTGCAAATATATGATTATTATCCATGGGTGTGTTTGTAAGGTTTATTAATGGATTATGCTATCTGATGTGCTAACCCATTTCATATCATCATTATATACTTGCTTTGCTTGTTTTTTGAGAACTTCTCACAGGTATAAAGATTTGGGTCAAAGTGCTCAATGGTGGAACATCATTAAACGTTGGATAGAGGTAGGCCTCTTTCTTATATTGCACATTAGTTTATATATCATATGTTGGAATTGAGTTGATTTCTACAGTCATACCTGGCTGTTGTGGTTTACCCTTGGCCATAGAGAGTTTTTCCTTTGTAACAGAAATGATGACTCCACTAGGGAGAGATCTTCCTTCTAAGGATTGAAGTACTTTTTCTTCTTACATTTCTCTTTTTCCTTTATGTTTCTTGTCGTATCACTGCTTGACAGATCCTGTTCACTCTTAGTCTGAGTTTTCAACCTTTTACCCTTTCCTGGCCTTGTTTTAAAGAATATACGCCCCTTTTTCCCTGACAGCCATGTATACACGCCTGATGTCTCACTGCAAGAGGCGTATATACGCTCTGTTCTCTTGAACAATCTCGTATACCACTCCCCTTGTTTGTTTTCTTGGTTGAGTGATTGTTGGTTAGGATTTAAAGATTGTTGAGCCTTCTTAGATCTTTGTAGTGCCTTTTGAGATTATCTGGGATGAGAGGAAGCTTGTTTGGAGTTGAATTTTTGGGCATAGTCTTTCTCTTTGTTTTCTATTTTTAATTCATCCTTGGTTTCTGGGTTGTTTGCTTGGTTGCCTGGTATTCTGCTTGAGTTACTGCTTTTATACACTGTATAATTCATCTGTCAAGTTGCTTATCAGTCCATGCATTTTCTTTCTAGAATATTGAAAATACAAAAAAAATAGGCATTTTGCATTGGTTGGCATTTTTTTCTTTGAATTTTTTCATTAGCTTAGCACATGTAGCGAAATATCATATTTTACTTATGGATTGCAGATTTGAAATTGAAGACTGCATTGCTTTTATTAGCATATCATTCATTGAAAAGTTAAAGATAGACTTTGCATTATGTCCATATTTATTTTCTGGCAGAGTCATAACACCATGAGTTTCACCTCCATACCTTTTTGAGTAACCACAGCCAATAAAATTTACGCTTTAAACTAAAATTGATTAGTCGTGATTTTATTTTTAGGGTGCACAAACTAGCTTAGGATTTAGTGCCTTGGAATAGGATTTTGTGAGTAAACTTCTCCAAGGAAATTAAATCAACATATGTGTCTAAGATAGGGAGTTGAGAAGTCCATTGTATAATTGGTAATATCAGGAGGCTCTGCTCACACCGAAGTTAATCACGAGGTCACACGAAGTTAGTTGAAGGGATAACCCCTGGATACTCACCTAGCATTAGAGATATTTCTGTGGATTTATTTGTAGTTGGGGATCTTGCTAGTGCCCATACCTCTGTGAGAGGTGGTGCTTTCAAGGTTTCGGGATTTTCTACCCTACCCATATGGTGATCTGGACTTACGATTTCTCGCTTGTGCATCCGGTATACAGTGGTTTATTAGTTTCTTGACTTAGGTATCTCATAGGTTACTTGCAAGGGTTATTCTACTTGTACCCTGAGTTAGATAAGGGTCGGACAACACACAACCTTTATGGAGGATTACCTCTCCGGGGGATCTGACCGATTGGTTGTTAAGCCCATGAGGGCCCTTATAACTGATTATGTTACCTCCAAACTTTAGCAGGGAGTCTCAAGTCCCTCTTGGATGAGACATACCTTCTTTAGCGAGGGAGGCCACTCAGCCACTTTAGCCCGTTTGCATTCATATTGGTTGTTTGAATTTTCGGTATTCTCTTTGATTATTAGTTGACCATAGGATTTTGTGTCGGGTCTTTGTTATCATGGATAGTGGAGTTCCTTTTTATCCTTCATTTACTGCTACCCCCCCCCATGATGTTCATGGGGGAAACTCCGTCTGTTTTTTACAATGGTATGTAGAACGACAACCCTAAGTCCGCACCTTGGGTCTCTAGCCATTTTTTTGTTGATATGCCTTCCCCCATGCAGCCCTCTCCCTGGACCACATATATGAATCCTAGCATTGGACCCGGGAGCACCATGGATACGATGACTACTTCTTCATTTGATATAAGTCATGTCCCCATGGGAGGTTGGAACCTTCCTCCCTACGGATGCAATACTAACTATGCTCTTTCAAGAGCCAGTACTCAGATGGATGCCTATCCCACTTATTACCCTCCGCCCATGTATCTTTTGTTTTCCATGTCATTTCTTTTGAACACTTTTTTCATGACAAGACCTCAATTACCACCAGGTCTTTCATATGGAGAGAACCAGTTTTACGGTTCAGGCTACCCTCTTTATGGGACCCCTTCAAAAGGGGGCAACATATATCCTCACTCAAATAATCCTTATCCAACCTCTGTCTCTCCACAAATCCTATTGACGATGCCCGTCCAAACCTCATCGAACCATTTTGGTGTGAACCAACACCTTTCTGGGCTAGGGCAAGAGGTACACCAAGATCCTGCCTGGATTGCAATTTTTCAGAAACCATCTTTCCCCAGAGAATGGACTCAAATGCCACCATCAATTGCCAACCCAGTCACTATCATTCATACTAGTGTTCCATATCCAACCTCTCCCAGTTATGTCGGAGATGGGTCGACTTCTTCTACCAACTACGTCGACAACTTGCCCCCAACCTCTACCAATTATGTCAGGGGCACCGTTCTTTTTTCCCTGAATCATAGCCATGTCATGTCTCCTGTCTCTATTCATCATACAGGAGATGACTCTCTTTCCCCTGCTAGTTACATCGAGAAGCCCAGACACCTCAGACGTAAGCCTAAATTCTTTTGCAGGACTTGCGAAGGAAGTCACCTTACTCGTTTGTGTCCTATTACTGCCGATATATTAGAAGTGTGGGGCTCACCCAAGAAGCCCTTCGAATTCGGAGGCATCTGTGGTTTCTCTTCACACCACTCCTCCCTTGATCATCTCGGTGGTTCCACCGACGCAATCTTCTCCTGACCTCACCCCCTCTGTTAAGGGTGAAGCGTATCTTGCCCCCATTACTATGCATCTTCTTCAACCTATAATTGAAGAAGTGGCCACACCAGTGCAATCTCTGGTCAACCCTACTCTCCCTAAAAAGAATGACACACCTTTCAGCCATGTCATCAACATTCCATATCCTCCCCCTTCTGAACGAGAGATATTTATTCTTCCCCTGAATGCTCTCCCTCCAAGTCCTGACGAGGTTCCTTTTGATTGGGACATCTCATTCCACCACCTATGTCTTTTCCATTAACAGACATTATTTGAAACATCACGGAGACTGTATCCTTCGTTAGCACCTTCTCCTCCTTGACTTGGAAAGCCTTGGGTTTTCCCAAGCTATTGTCAGCTATCCACAGAATATTGAATTTCGGTAGAAGGCCAAGACGGGAGCCTTGACCTCCCCCTTTACATGTTGATTAGACTCCCAATAATGAGTCTCAGTTAATCTCTTTTCCGAATCATCCAAAAACTGAAAATATCGCCGAGTGATTTGTCCCTTTCACACTTGTTAAAATTGGATTTGAAAGATCATGAGTCCTAGTTAAGCTCTTTTCTGACTTGCTATCAAAAATAGAAAATATTGCCGACTGAACTTGTCTTTTTCACACTCGTAAATTGGATTTGAAAAGACGTCTATTTGGAACAAGTTTACCCCTTTTTTACACCAAGTAAACTAAAAGATATAAAAAAGGACATTTTTTGGCATTAAGTTATGATTACATCTCATGCCCTCTCTTGTTGTATTGAGCCTTTAGTCGATTCTCGCTTTGTGTTATAAACCATTGCCTAAGCAATTTGCATCCTCAACCAAGAAGATCCTTGTTTTTATCCTTCGCAATTTGACACCCCATACCCTAGAGGGAACATCGACACCCCATACCCTGGAGGGAACATCACCCTGAGTGTCCATCTCCCGCATGCATTTCCTTGCATTGAGCATAGGTACGTTACACTACTGGAACTAGTTTTTCTTATTTGCAACACTCGTTCCCTCCTCTATATCATATCATTCATTTGTTATGAAAAAACAAACAAATATAGGCGGGAAGGGAATACTATATTGTAATTGGAAGCAGTCGTGTCGCCTTTGAATAGAGCACAAAGTTATTGAGTCTATGTGTCATCATAATTTTGGGTTTAGCATGGCCTTAGGAAGTTGATCTCGCTATAGAGTTTTCTCTACCGACTGGTTACTCTTCCAGTCCCTACAGAGAACGTTATTGATGCCTCCGGCAGCCAATTGTCACATCATTGAGTCCATGCTACCGGAGTTCACCATATGTCACATGCTCTTGTTCAAAGGAAGTCTATCAATTTGTGTCAGCCACTCCTTAGAAATCTTGACTTTTCATGTCGGCCATACCCTCAGTTTGTCTCAGAATCACATGATACTTTGGTCTTATCATGCACCCTGGCCCTACTTTTATCATTGGTAGGTCACCTTGAACCCAACAATCGACATTTCATCATTGGTCATTGACTGGGTGGTTTCCCTGGTGTTCAACAGCAAGACATCTATTCGCACTCTGGAATTCGTGCGGTGTCTTGGATTCCATTAGCCTTATTGGTGATTTCCTTTCCTTTGTCAGCAGTTTTTCATCATTAGCTTCTATTCAAAGGGTCCTTTTTGTGTACCACTTGCATCTGGCACACAAGAAAGACACAAAGGGTCGTTGGTTCGTGAACATGTTCTTCATCCGATCTCCACCAAATCATGAAGATCCTTCTTTGTTCCTCATGTTGACTGATGAGATATGCCTCAATGCTCTCCTTTCAGCAGGTCTCCTTCCATTGACTTCAACTCATTTATTCTGGATATGGGACCTAGAGTTTTATGAGTACCTTAAGGCTTGCAGTCATTAGTGGTAGGCTCTCTCGCCATTGACAGATGGGAATATGTCAATGTATCCTGATCAATGTATCTCTCAAGTGTTCAACACTAACTCCTTTATTCACATTTGTAGGGATGTACTCGGTGTCTTGATACCTACTTTCATTATCGATAGGTTGTCTGATGTTTGTTAACGGTATACTTCAATGACCGGTAATCAAACAATGCCTCATCGTGTTCGACCTCAACTCATTTATTCACATGATGTAGACTTGCACCATTGGCGAATAGTGTAGAAGACTTGAAGACATCACTATGTGGCCGCAACTTTCCTGAGCTGTTGCTTCCATTTCATTTGACCAGTACCTTTTTGACTTCGGTGATCATGGGAGATCAAATTGTAGTACATGGTATACAGATATCTTCAGATTGATTTTTTTAGACTGTTTTCACTGGGCCTTGCTCATGACTATGACAACTTTTGGCATATAACCGCATTTGTATTTTCCTATTCATGGCCATGAACACTTGTTTGGTATATTTTTCACATGGATCTGCATTGTATTCTTGGTAGCCATGTATGCAAAGTTAGTACATAATGTAATGAGCAATTGATTTTGTCCAGCTGGTTCTCTACCACTCCACTACTGGGTTATTTATAATGTATTTCATTCATCGCAGATACTCCTCTGATCTCACACATTAAGGGGCATATGTTATAGAAAGATTTGCCTCACCATTGCTATCTTGCACAGAGGACCTTTTTCCATTTCCCTATGTAGACTTTTCATCCCTTTTTTTATGAATCCAGAGCTAAAAATATACAGTTTTCCACATATACGCTCCCTAACTACTATGCAAGATGTGTATATGCTTGTTGCTCCATTATAGCTCATGTATATCGAGATTTGTGCCAGAAAATATAAAATGAGGTCGAGTTTCCAAGTCACGACAAAAGATCTCTAATCCTTGGCCTTCCATATACTGGAAATGTTCCAACTCAGCCCTTCAATTTCATTCTGGAGGCTATAAGAGCACAATTTCGAACTATGGAAACGAAGGAGAAAGCATTCAAATTTGAGAGAAAAGTTACTCTGGAGAAATTACTTCATATTGAGTCTGCATCCCTTTGTCCCTCAAGTCTGAACATAGTGTTCATCCCCCAAGCTCTTCCCTTATTATTGAGAGGACATATTTGCCTCTTTATCGTGAGCTTGCCTTTGGTGGAGGATTGAAGTGGTGGGGACCCAGTTGAAAGGAACTTGGTTTCTTGGTTTCAAACCGTGCCAACATGGAAGTCTGTAATGTTAACACTTATGCTGATAAATTGTTAATAGAAATACTCCTTTCCCGTCCTATTGGTATCTTGCAAATATATGATTATTATCCATGGGCATGTTTGTAAGGTTTATTAATAGATTATGCTATCTAATGTTCTAACCCCTTTCGTATCATCACTATATACTTGTTTTGCTTGTCTGTTGAGAACTTCTCGCAAGTATAAAGATTTGGGTCAAAGTGCTCAATGGTGGAACATCATCAAACGTTGGATCGAGGTAGGCCTCTTTCTTATATTGCACATTAGTTTATATAGCATATGTTGGAATTGAGTTGATTTCTGTAGTCATACATGTTTGTTACCCTTGGCCATAGAGATTTTTTCCATTGTAACAGTCTCGCTTTTAGAGTTGGTCAAGTGTGAGGATTTCCAAAGGCGCCTCTCCAAAGTGTTGCAGCTCAAACCTTCATCTCATCCCACAGACTCAGTCAACCTCCAAGATGAAAATCTAGTTGTCATACTAGGGCCTTTGGTAGAAGACAGAGATAATTCATCACCTCCCTTTTATACATCATTGAACATCCATGATAAGGTGTTACACAATTGCTTGATGGATCCAGGAGCATCTTACAATCTTATGCCTAAAATTGTCATGGATGAGTTGGGGTTGGAAGTTAAAAAAAACCTACCATGACCTGTATTCATTTGATTCCAGGAAATTGAAATGCCTCGGGGTTATTAAATACCTATTCGTCTCCTTGTTCCAACTGCCCATTAAGAGTCTGGTCATGGACATAGTGGTAGCTAATGTCCCCCCCCTAAGTTCGAGATTCTCTTGCCTAGATCATGGATCAAAATCCTAGGGGGAACTTTGCAGATGGATTTGTCATATGCTACCATCCATGTGTTTGGAGGGGAACACAAAAGGATTTATATAGAATAACAACTTGCCTACATTATCAGTGATGAAGCCAATCCCATCAACCACCCCATTTTCTTAGTTGATCATGATTTAGGAACCAGTATATTGCATCTCTACAATTTTTCTTAGCCACCTATTGACATAAGAATATAGTTGATTACCTTTTGTGAAGATCCTTCCCCCAAGAACTATGTTTGGAAAAAAAAATGATGGGGCCTCTTCTAGGAAAGTCGTTGTTGTTGGAGTGGTTTTCATTTCCCCTACCCAAGAGACTATAGCTTTGTTCTGCAAGTTGGAATTTGAAACAACAAACAATGTGGAAGAATATGAGGTTCTTGTCTTGGGTTTGAGAGCTGACAAGGATATGGAAATTGAGGAGCTAGTAGTGTTTGGAGATGATGAGCTGATTGTTCATCAAATAAAAAATATGTATCAAGCTAAGCACCCAAGGTTATGGGCCTATAGAAATGAGGTGTGAGATATGATTGACATTTTCTTCTTGGATTTTAATATTTCATTTATTCCAAGGGAGGAGAACTCTGTGGCAGATTCCTTGGCGGTCGCAGTAAGCAATTTTAAGGTCCCTTTGCCCCCCAAACTCAAGTATGAGGTGGAGATAAAATATAGACCCTCTCTTCTTGACAATATCAAATAGTGGAAGGTCTTTGAGGATGATATTGAGGTAAAAAAGTTCCTTGAGACTATGGATGAATTTTCTGATATGCATATTGATCAGGATCAGGATTCTGAAGAAAGCCCTCATGTTGATGTTCTCATGAATAAGATTGCTAACCATCAAATTGTTCAGTTGCCTAGAAAACATATTCCAAAGGGGCGTGTCCCTTTGGAGAGATTGTTTGATAGAAATGATGTTGTTGTATAAGTTGAAGGATCAACTGAAGAGGGTGATGTGACTAAATGCAATCTAGGGATGGAGGAGGATCCCAAATGGGTCAAATTGTCTAGTAGCTTATCAAAGGAGAAAAGTGTTGAGTATGTCATATTTTTGAAGGAGTTCGCGGATATGTTTTCTTGGACATACGAGGATTTGAGAACATATGACACCAGCATCATTGAACACAAAATATCTTTGAAATAAGATGTTAATCCGTTCAAGCATAAGCTTAAACAAATAAATCCCATGTTGTTGTTGATTATGGAAAAGGAAGTCAAGAAACTATTGGATGCACAGATCATCATCCCTTTGAGATTTTCGGAGTGGGTGGATAATTTGGTCCCTGTCATGAAGAAGAATGGGGAAATTATATTGTGTGTTGATTTCATAAATTTGAATAGGAGCTCTGAAAAGGATAACTACCCCTTGCCGAAAAGGTAAACTACTAAGCATACTAAGAAAATGATGAAAGAAAACTACCTTTAACTTGCCAACCTACATTCAATGAGCAACTACCCTATGAAAGAAAATAAATAAGCAAGTAAGAAAAAGCACCTATCTAACCTATTAAAGAAAATAGACAAGAAAGAAAAAATACCTAACTACCCTACTAAAGAAAATAGACAAGAAAGCAAAATAACCTAACTAGCCTATTAAAGCAAATAGACAAGCAAGCAAAAGCATAAAGCAGAAGACAAGTAAGCAAAGACTTCTCATTGAACAAATACCTAGCCTAAGAGGCAAGTGAACTAAAAGCCTAATGAAAAACTATTTATCTTGCATTAAAAGAAGTTTAAATGCTCAATGCAATGCATGAAAGGAAATCTATTCTATTGAAAGAAAGAAAGACTACCAACTAAACTTATGAAAACAAGAAACTATCTTTTCTAACTTATGAAAGCAAGAAACTAACTTTAACCTATGAAACACTCAAATGTAATGCTGGTGGTTGTGTGAATGCCTTTGGTGGCGATGGATGATATCTCTATGACACTTGACCACAAAGGACAGTTCTAATGGTATAAGCTCAATACTAATTCCAATGGAAAAATGAAAGGTGTGAAGTAAACAGTTCAATGAAAACTTAGCCATGATAAAATTAATGTTAAATACCCTGCATATTCATGTATAAACCATCAACATGATAATGATATCACCATTATCTAACTAATAAATTCAATTGCATCTTAATCTATGAAAGGAAATTGCGTGAAAGGAAACTATACTATGTCTAGTTTAATCATTCAAGCTATGATAAGAAAATGACTAAAAACAGAAATTAAAAACATGACATTAAAAAGTGAATTGACAATTACATTTAACCAATAACTAAGCAAGTGAAATGTATCTAAAACTGAAGTAAGCAAGCTATGATTCAAAAAATGGAAGCAAATCTATCCATCCATCAATCTTTGTCAGAAGAAACTCAGATTAAAACTATGCTATGTTCTAACTAAAAATCTGTTCTAAGCTTGACTGTAAAAATATAAAAGAAAGAACAATTTAACATCTACATTGCACATGGGGTTAGTATAGTGAGAGAGAGACTTGCAAGCCTTTTCTAATCTATGATATTAATGCATGTTAATACATCTCATCATTCTAACCTGTAAAAGAGAAGCAAATCAGTTAAGCTACAACAAACTAATTAGCACAATAAAAATATACATGTACAGAAAATGAAAAGAGAGCAATTTAAATTGGGAAATAAAAAATAAACATGAAGATAGTTACTAGACTATTGGTGGGCCCCCCAACAAGTTCTGGTCACTCTCTAAAAGCACACCACGACCTCAGCAGGTCAAATTCACCATAAAAATCCAAAAACGCAGTTTTGGCACTATTCTAGCAATGTAAAACTAGAAACATAGCTAAATCGTTTTTTTGGAAATTCTGATGCTTATGCTACTTGGTTAACAATATAATGAGCATCATATTGGTATTTATAATCTTACAAACCAGGTGGTCGACCACAGGAGGGTTGAACCACCTCTAAATTCGGAAAATTACATTAAATGCATCAATAACTAACAAAACAGAGGAACCCAATAAGCGCCCTCTTTGGACAACTGAAATCGAGTTTTCTTGAGCTTAGTAGCTGGAGGGGGCAATGAAAAACAAAACCCATGTGCTCGATTTGTCCACCATTGGCCACCAATACCATAACCGCCAACTTTCCTTGCGTTTTTGTGCAATACTGGGTGCCGAAACGAGTGTCGGATCGAGTACCGGAACAAGTGTCGGATCAAGTGATGGACCAAGAAACATGGTGCATTTTGCCCTGTAACAATAGAAAAACATGAATTAACTCTTGGAAACCATAAATATGATAAATTAAACTTGATTGAATCAGAAAACATGAATTATACGTACCTCATGCCGATTATATCATTTTACCATAAAATTCTTCAAAAATCTCTTTTAAAAGATAAAAAATGCATATATACATATGGAAAAAAGTGCACAATAACGTCATGAAGATGATCATATCTCTAGCCCAACATACCCCCACACTGACGATTTTGCAGGTCCCACTGCAAACAAAAATAAGTCATCCCTTAGAACTAGACTTGTTGAGGAGGGTTGGCTTTAGAAGCCTCTCCTTCTTGTTGTGTAGGCTTAGCCTTGTGCCTCTTATGTTGCTTTAATTGTGGTCTTAAGTTGTGGTTAGATTGGGTCATCATGTCGACCAACCATTGAAGGGATTTAACTTTTGCCTGAAGGACTGCATTGTCATGATGAAGGTGTGCATCTATTGTCTTCCTCTCCTCTAATTGTTGGAGAAGCTGATGGTTTTCCCTTTGTATCTCCTCTATAGTTGGGGAAGAATCAGTGATCTTTGAGGAAGGCTTAGGTCCTTTGAGAGATGTGGTCAATTTATCAAATTTAGGATCAAGAGTGGGCATGGGTGAAGTAGGTGTGATGGGAGATCAGAAAGGTGAGGTAGGTTCTGATTTTTTTTCCCTAGTGGCTCTAATCCATCCGCAGAGATTTCTCTAGGTTTCTTATGAGGGCTATCAAGGTTGGAGGATACTTGGATAGGATCCAAAGTAGGTGGAGGCCTGGCATAAGGCTTGGTTCTTATGTTCTGGGTACTCTTCCGAAAGGGTCCCTTACCAAATCAGTTGGCTCCTCTCTTGTTTGCGGGAATGATGGGAAAGTCTTGCTGCATTACTTCTTAGGGATTCTTAGGTGTAGGATCAAGAGAAAATGAAGGCATTGGGGGGTCAAAAATAGGCTTCTTTTGGTCTTTGTTCTTGGTCTTCTTCCTTGATGAAGAAGTAGGAATATCAACAAGTTTTTGGTATTGTTCCGGTAAAGAGGGAGTTTGTGCAAGGGAGTTTAGAGTTTTTGGAGAGTGAGTCTTGGATGGAGAGATATTTTTTAGGCTAAGTGGCTTTTTTCTGGTCTTAACTGTCATGTGAGGATTTGAAAATTGGTAGATAAAGGCATCCCAACTTTACCCCTGCTTCTCTAGTTCGGTAAGAACGAGGAGTTTGATCAAACTATGGTGGAAGAGACTATTGTGGGGATTGGTCACATTTTTCCTCACTTGAGAGGACATTTTCTCCAAGATTTTGAGAAAATAAAAGCGAAAGTTCAAAGGTTTATTGAACAGAAAATGAGCCAGCAATCTAAAGTGACAAGCTTTGAAGGTGGAGTATCTACCTTCACATGTAATTAACCGTGTGATGACGATAAGGGGATTGACCAATTCTAGATTTATCCACTCCTTAGCATACCCTTTCGCTCCTGAAATCCTCTCGAATTTGGGCTTAAACACCCTGTTGTAACTTGAGTGTGGCAATTGATGATTCTTGAACCACCTATATCCCATTCTTGGAAGTTTTGTTGGAGCAACAATTGACTCTTCTGTGACTGCAAAATTGAAAGACCCTACATGTGCTATCCTGCCATCAAAACCAACTACAAATTGCATAGAAAGACCGTCATCATGGCCTTGCAAACTCGACAGAAATGGACCCCAGCCAGCATGCAAGAACACTTCCCTACACTGTGCAAATTCTGGAATGGAAAACAAGTCTGCATAGGAGGAGGGTTCGTATCACTTGGGCATTGTGATAGGGTTTGAATTCACCAAGCAAGGGAGAAATTGAGCCACAGAGAGACATGAATTGGGCACGGTCTGAGTGCAATTGGAACAGAGGGAAAATTTTACCAAGCAAGGGTGCAAACAGGCCAAGAAATGGCACGGGTTTAACACAGTCTAAGTGTGATTAGAACAGAGGGCGAATTCGACAGAGGTTGGGTGAGATTCCTTAACACAGGGCAGAGAAAATGGAAAGGGAAAATGAAACAATAGAGTACCCAGCCCGATTTTGGATGCTCTTATGGTGGAGTACATTGCCCACATGTGCGCGTAAGCTACCATGTGTGGGAGATTCGAATTTGATGGAAAGCGTGGGAGAAATGGCGTGGTGCGTACTTATATCAATGTCCAAGTCTTTTGACTTGGACATTTGATCATAACAATATGAAGCATCTTTTAATCAATGCCTATAACAAATTTAATTAAATGTGATTGAATTCTAGTTCCCTGGAATCTAGGACAATTACTGGTATGCAATGCAATGGCACTTCAAATGACACTTTAAACGGCATTGCATCCGGCACCTCATCTGGCACCTCATCGGGTACTTCATCTGGTACCCCTATGTTAAGTGCATTTTCACCTCTTTAATGGACAGCCTGCAATTTTGAAGTGTTTTTGACAACCATAGTGGTTAATGAGCAGAGGCTGAGTGCTCCATGCTTACTCATTCTTCTTGTATATGACATATAGTGTCAAAACCTATAATAAATGGGTTATAGAAAGCATAAAACATGTATTGTCAAACCTACAGTATGCATCTTGTAATGAAAGATAACCAATAAAGAATGGTCTATTAAGCATGAGTTCAGTAATGTATAGCACACAGGAGTTAAGCATTTAAAAACAACATGACTATCAATGTAATAACCTGTATCATGGTAATAATACAAAAATTCTTGCAAAGACTCCTTTCTCTAGGCAATGATCATTTGTAAGCTCATGAACCCCTCCCCCACACCCAAGTATTGTGACACCTCACAATAAAAAGTATAGAAAACTAGTCAGTATCCCCCAATAGCCGAATATTTACAGTATGTCAAGTGTAAAGATGAAATTTCACAGATTGGTCTGACAAGATAGTTAGGAGATGGCCCCACCTATAGGATAAGAGATCCTATATAGAGATAAGAAGAGGTAGGCAAGAGAGTTTAAAGATAGTCTTAGAGTCATTCCCCGATGGCAAGTTTATGATATTCATTAACCTTAGTTAAACCACACATACTGCATGTCAGCTTTTTCTGCAAGTAATGTCGTACATTAGGAAAAGTTTAGATTTATTATTTATTTTGTCAGATCATCATCCTCGCTAGGTAGAATGCCCCACTACCAGCAAGCTTGTTCAGTACTCCGACAGGTTTACCTAGTCATACCACAGGCCAGTACCTGCTGCCAGCAAACCTGTTCAGTATCCCGGCAGGTTAGCCTCTTAAACCCTTAGAGACTGGCCCTCCATCCTTTAAGATTTTATTATAAGATTTCTTATGCAAGAAGATAGGGGAATAGCTCTGAAATAAATTTTTCTTTCTTTTTCTTTTTAATTTGGATGTTATTTATTTTAGAAGATGATGTTCCATTATATTGTTTAGTGGTTGTCCTGATGTAAGGGGTACTTAAGTGGGCATGGCCTATCTAAAGATATGATATAATCAAGCTATTTAGTGTGTAGTGGATGGTACCATCAAGAAAGAACAGAAAGGTATCTCTAGGCTCAACTCACTGTCTTCTTTTGTAATTATTATGATGTTTCCATGACTAACTGCTAATGAGACCTCCCTGTTACTCTTTTATAAAGACACTTGACTTACTTACTTAGGTTTCTTGGAAAAAACTATTCGAGAGACCTCTAGGCTTGATAGTTATGGTATCACTTCCTTATACAGTGGTGAAGAGTTTCAAGAGCAGCTGCTTTAGAATGCCTTAAAAATGATAATTTTGCAAAAACATGGCTAATTACAGTAAGTCACTATTCATTTGATGCTTTACCAGACACAAGACTCAAGTATAACAATGTTTTGATGAAATATCCTTGAAACGGTGTACTCCCGGTGAAATAATTACTTACAAAAATATCTAGAATTGCCTTATTAATAAAATACAAAAACTATTTACATATATACAGTAGGAAACTCAGAAAAAGTTTCAAGAACAAGGGGGGACTTCCCCATCTACTAAGGCCAATGCCTTGTCAGTTGTCATGACCTGTAGAAAATCTTCTCTGGAAATGGGCTTATGATAAAACTTAAGTCGGTGTCCATTTACCACAAAGGAGACTTATCCATCGTCAATTGTTTTAATTTTTACAGCTCCATTGTCATATATAGTGTCTACCTCGTAAGGGCCCAACCAACGGGTGGTAAGTTTACCTTTGAAGGTTTTGAACCAGGAATCAAACAACAGGGCCCAATCACCAGGCTGGAAGTGTTTCTTTTTAATAAACTTGTCATGCCACTTGCTCCTCTGGTTTTGGACCAATATTGTCTGTTGGATGGAATTTTGCCTAATCTCATCCAATTCATTCAATTGTAGGGCTCATTGCTTCTGATCCTCATCCAGGTTTAATCCTAACTCTGCGGCAATACAAAAGGTCCTTACTTGGAATTCTATAGGTAAAAGTACTTGTTTCCCGTACACTAGCTCATAAGGGGTATGCCCAGTGGTATTTCTCCAAGTAGTTTTGTATGCCCACAAAGCCTCTAGGAGCCTATCAGCCCAATCTCGGTGATGTAATTGAATAGTCTTGGTCAAGATGGCTTCTAGAACTTTGTTTGTGGATTCTACCTGACCATTGGCTTGAGGGTGGTATGGAGAAGATTTACAATGTTTAATCCCATATTTCTCTGTTAGCTCTTTCATCAGCTTGGAAGTAAATTGAGTGCCTTGGTCGATAACAATTTCACAAGGGACACTGAAGCGTGTAAACATGTATTCATAGATGAATTCGACAACAAACTTCTATGTGGCCTTGAATAGGGATTTTTCCTCTACCCATTTGGTGACATAGTCCGTACATACCAAGATATAGTTATTCCTACGGGACATGGGTGAAATTGGTCCTACAAAGTCCAGGGCCCATTTTTCGAAGGGTTCTATCATAACTTGGGCCTGCAAAGGCATTTCGTCAGATGATGTAGGTCTACCTATCCTTTGAAAACTATCACAACTTCTCAGATACTTGGAAGCATATTTGAAAACGCTAGGCCAATAGTAACCTGAATGTAACACCTTATATGTTGTACATTTGTCAGAGAAATGGCCACCACATGGTCCATCATGACAATTTCGTAGTATTTCAGGTACCTTGTCCTCTCGGACACATCTATGAATAATCAAATCAGGACCTGTGTGAAATATATCATGACCAACCCAAGAGTAATTAGCACTCTGTGTAATAATTTTCCGCTTTTCATGAGGTGACAAATGAGATGGTAACTTCCTAGTAGCCATATAGTTTTCCATATCAACAAACCATGGGGTATTGACAAAGAAGGAAAATAGGTGCTCACCTGGGAAACTATCATCTGCAGGGATATCATCATCCTCATTGTTTATTCGGGAAAGAAAGTCAGCTACTACATTATCCTTTCCAGGTCAATCAAGAACAGTAATATTAAATTCTTGCAATAACAAGATCCACCTAGTCACTCGGCCATTAGTTATAGGTTTATTCATGAGGAACCTAATGGTAGAATGATCAGTGTGTACAAATACTTCATAACCTGTAATGTAATGAAGAAAATTGTTAATAGCATGAACAACTACCAAGAACTCTTTCTCAGTGACTGTGTAGTTCAACTTGGTAGGGGGCAAGTTCTTGCTTACAAAATAAATGGCATAGGACTGTTGGTCTTCTTTCTGCCCTAATACCCCTCCTATTGTGGTGTCAGAGGCATCAGTGGATATATGAAATGGGATAGTCCAATTGGGTCCTCTGAGAATTGGTGCCACAAACATCTTGTCTTTCAAGGTTTCGAAGGTAGTTTGACACTGCTCAGTCCAAACAAAATCAACATCTTTTATCAATAATCCAAACACAGGTGCAGCAATCTTTGTAAAATTTTCAATAAACCATCAGTAATATCCGGCATGTCCAAGAAATATTCTCACCTCTTTCTGATTCTTGGGGGGTGGAAGTCTAATAATGACCTCAATCTTTGCAGGATCGACTTTTATTCCTTCAGATGAAACATGATGTCCTAGAACCACTCCTTCAGTTAGCAACATTTTGCATTTTTCATGACTTAGGGATAGGTTCATTTCCTCGCATCTGATGAGGACTTTTTCTAAGTTGTCTAAGGCTTCCTGGTAAGTGTTTCCATAGACTGTGAAGTCATCCATGTAGACCTCCACACAATCATGAATAAGATCGGCAAATATCCCTAATATTGCTCGTTGAAATATGGCAGGAGCATTACAAAATCCAAATGGTAAGACCCTATAGGCATAGGTTCCCCAAGGACAAGTAAAGGTAGTCTTGTCCTGGTCCTCGGGTGCTATAAGAATCTAGTTGTACCCGTTGTACCCATATGGAAAGGAGAAATACTTATTTCTAGACAAGGTATCTAGAAATTGGTCAATGAAAGGAAGAGGATAGTAGTCTTTCAGAGTGGCATTATTGAGTTCCTGGAAATCAACACAAATTCTCCATTTCCCAGTCACTTTCTTTGGAAACACTACTAGCAGGGATACCCACATACTGTCGGAGATGGGATAGATAAATCCGACATTTAACAACTTTTGAATCTCCTCCTTGACTATATCTTTGAGTGATGGGTTCATCCTTCTCTAGGGTTTCCTAATAGGTGTCACTTCCCCCTGGGTGTATATATGGTGGATGCATGTGTCAGGATGTATACCCTTCATGTCAGTGTATTCCCAGGAAAATGCTCTTGATTGTTCTTTAAGGATATATACTAACTATTTATGTTGGTCTGTATCTAGCCCGGAGTTTATATGTAAACTTTTCCTTGGACTAATCTCGTAGGGCATAGTATAAGACATGGTAGACTCATCTATTTCGAAGATAAAATATGTCGAAGACAAAATGGATGGATCTAATTGTTCTTGAAATTCTTCCCCAAACATGTACTCAAATTGGGGAAAAGACTGTGGAAAATCCACACATGTAATAGCATAAATGAATTGGTTTAGCACATTTTCTGGTGTATGCTCCTGAAGTGCCCTTGCATGGTCACTAGGCAATACGGGTTCTTCTCGGTCTTCATTCTCGTATGGACATTCAAGCCACCATAGATTCTCCATAATAGGTTGAGTTGGAGGGTAAATGGTGAGCTTCTGGATAGAGAGACCATTTGAGATGGTCATTTCTCCTTCTCTACAGCCAATAAATGCATTGGTTGTGGCTAG
>ML790719.1:162741-187294 GCA_009831015.1 Picea engelmannii
TTTCTTCATTGTGCCTTTGGATTTCATCAATAGATCAGCTTATACATTGGTGATATTGGTCCATTTGTATTTATTTTTCATTTTCTTCATATGCTCATAGTTTTAATTAGTTTTAGTTTAATTCTTGTCTATTGTTTTGTTTTTTTTTCCCTAACCCTTTCCTTTCACAGCTGTCATGCCTAGCAGAGCCCAACTGGGCATGTAAGCACCTTTTATTTGCTCACCTAGTGACGAATTGGGTGCAAACAATGAAGACATTTACCAGACTGATGGTGGACCCCCCAGCAAGTCATTTTAACTCTCTAAAAGCACACCACGACCTCAGCAGGCCAAATTCACCATAAAAATCCAAAAATGAAGTTTTGGCACTATTCTGGCAATGTAAAACTAGAAACAGAGAAAAATCATTTTTCGGGCAATTCTGATGCTTATGCTACTTGGTTAACAATCTAATGAGCATCCTATTGGTATTTATAAGCTTACAACCCAGGTGGTCAACCACAGGAGGGTTGAACCACCTCTAAAATTGGCAAATTACATTAAATGCATCAATAACTAACAAAACGGAAGAACCCAATAAGAGCCCTCTTTGGACAACTGAAATCGAGTTGTCTTAAGCTTAGTAACTGGAGGGGGCGATGACAAACAAAACTCATGTGCTCGATTTTTCCACCACTGGCCACCAATACCATAACGCCTTGCATTTTTGTGCAATACTGGGTGTCAGAATGAGTGCCAGATCAAGTACCGGAACAAGTGTCGGATCAAGTGTCGGACCAAGAAACATGGTGTGTTTTGCCCTGTAACTACAGAAAAACATGAATTAAATCTTGGAAACCATAAAATGTGATAAATTAAACTTGATTGAATTTCAAAACACGAATTATATGTACCGCGTGCCGATTATATCATTTTACCATAAAATTCTTCAAAAAACTCCTTTGAAAGATAAAAAAACGCATATATACATATGGAAAAAAGTGTATAATAACGTCATGAAGATGATCATATCTCGGGCCCAACACGGTCCTTGTCGTTTCCTAGATCCATGAAAGAGGTTCAGTCATTTTTGGGTAAAATCAACTTTCTAAGGAGGTTCATTTATAATTTTGTTGAATTGGTTAAATACATTACAACCATGCTCAGGAAGGGGAATGAAGTGAAATGGAATGTTGAGTCCAAATATTCTTTCAACCAAATTAAGAGGGCATTGACTAAATCACCTGTGCTCATCAGCCCAGATTATTCCAAGGAATTTCAAATATTTTCCTTCTCTTCATCCGATACATTGGATGTTGTTTTGTTACAAAGACATGCAGAAGGGTTAGAGAAACCTATTTCCTTTTTTAGCAGAGAACTAAGGGATGTAGAAACAAGATATGATATCATGGAGAAGAAAGCTTATGATTTAGTGAAATCCCTCAAGGCTTTCAAGTTCTATATTCTGCATTCAAAAATTATTGCATATGTCCCCTCGGCCTCAATAAATGAGATTCTGATCCAACCTAATATGGATGGGAAGAGAAGCAGGTGGATCACCAAAATTATAGAGTTTGACCTGGAAATAAAACCCACCAAATTGGTGAAAGGCCTAGGTTTATCCAAGTTACTGGATGAGTCAAATTGCAAGGCATTAGGGGTAAATTTTATGAATGTAGACTCAAAAAATCAACAAACTGAGATTGTTGGTGAAGATTGTCATGTCAGCCCCAACTTAGCAGAAAGCACCTGGTATAAAGACAACATACACTTCTTGTAGAAGTTGAAGCCTCTTGATGGTTTGGACAAAAACGAGGCAAGAGATTTGAAGCTCAAAGCAATCAAGTATTGTACCATTGATCAGGTGTTGTACTGGAAGGACCCTCTGGGAGTTTTGTTGAGATCTTTGGACCCACAAGAAGCCCAAAGGGAAATGATTGATTTTCATGACATCTCATGTGCAGGACATCATTTTTGGAGGACCACAATGTATAAGATACTCAGAGTTGGGTATTTCTAGCCCATCTTTTTTACTAATGTTTGTGCAAATATTAGAGCCTGTAAAAAGTGTCAAAAGTTTGTTGGAAAGCAGCAGCTCAAATATTTCCCTTTGAAACCTGTAGCAGTTTCTAGACCTTTTCAGAAGTGGGGTCTTGACTTCATTGGAGATATCCACCCAACCTCAAGTGGCTAGCACAGGTGGATTTTGACTGCCACTGATTATTTTACCAAATGGATAGAAGCCATCCCTACAAGGAGTGCCCCCCACAAGGTGATCATAAATTTCCTTGAAGACATCATTTCCATATTTGGTTTTCCAAGCACGATTGTTACAAACAATGTTGCCTCTTTCATAACTGAGCCATTAATTAATTTTTGTGAGCATTATGGGATCACACTAGTCCATTCTACTCCCTACTACTCTCAGAGAAATGGTTTAGCAGAGTCTTATAACAAGAGCCTCATAAATATCATCAAAATATTGATAGAAGACAGCAAGAAAGCATGGGATTCAAAGATAAAGTTTTCATTAAGGGCTGACAGAGTTACCACAAAAATATCACTAGGTATTTATTCTTTCCAGCTAGTGTATGGGGTTGAGGAAATATTTCCTGCTCCACTTGATTTTCCTGTGGAAAATTTTCTCCAGGACTACCAAGGAGAACCTGATGACATGGTCAGGAGGATACTGTAGCTAGTAGAAGTGTAGCAGACCAGGGAGCAGTTGCTTGACAAAGCACAAGACCATCAACAGAAAATAAAATGATCTTTTGACAAGAGCGCAAGCAAGGAAAATTTCCAGCGGGGGGATCTGTGGCAGCCGTCACCACAGACACATGGCATATGTCTAGTGCTGACACATGGCACTCATTTCAAGCATTTTAGACATGTTTTCTAGCTGTTTTCGAGTGACACGTGTCACCTCTCTGTCTGCAACATATCAACATGGTGACGTCAACCCTCCACATCAGATCATCCTTTGAGAGTTGTTATTGTTCAGCACCAAAATTAGCATCCCATACCAAGGCACACTTTTGGTAGATCCTAAATTTGGTGGGCAATTAAGCTTGGCAGTGGTGCTAAATATAGAGAGTGCACTCAGATCGCAAATCAGGACTAGACCTATGGCCACAGTCGATTGCGGGGATGCAACATGCTCGAGCAATAATTTTCTTGAGCAGTCCCACAATTGAAACCATGGTATGGCCAATGCGCTACGTTGCAAAATATGGTGGATTGCAGACCCAAAAGAAGTCTGAACCCAAGCCACCTCTGAGTGGCCCCGTAATTACATGTTTCTATGGCATGCTATCTGAGAGAAGCACGTGGTCACTCCCTGAGCATTAACTCTTGTTCAATCTCTGAGGAAAGGAATTTAATGAAAATATAGCTAGTGGTTGAAACCTCAGCTCACTCCATAAATGGAAGGCATGGAAGGCCCGGTCGTGGGGACTGAACCGTCAGCATGTGGTACCCCTGTGGGCACATTTTCTTGCAAAACCCATGTTGATCTGAGCTCGCGTCTGACAGAGGGGTTCACGTTTAGTTTGACAGAAGAACTCACTCACAGGGATGATTTTAAGGATGGAAATTTATTTTAAAATGTAGAAACCTTGGTGAATCTTACTAATCCTTCATATGCCAACTATAAATGTTTGGTGATATTTTTGTAAAAATATTCAAATTTCTAAGGATTTTATGTTTTTATAAAATTTTGGCGATTTTTAAGGTAAAATAATTTTATGCTATAGAATTTGGCGAATCATTTTTAAAATAGTGAATCACTTTTTTGGAAAAACCATGGAAAATTAGCCCATGAGCGAAATTTATCCCCTAAAATCATCCCTTCTCTCTCACACAAAGCTTTGATTTTAGTGACTAGGGCACACTCTTGGTAGTGGCGTATTGTTCTGAGTATAAATAGATAGTTTTAATATTTTGTTAAGGTCGTAAACTGGTTGAGTAGAGCTCCCTATTTTGAAATGTTTTGATGCCAGAACTGTTCTCTGGTTATGTACCAAATTTGAGACTTTCATGTTAATAGAAGTCAACTTCTTTTCATCTCTCTGTAAAAACTGTGCTAAAACACTTGGGCATGGAGGATCAAGTCGAGGGTTGTTATGTTGTTGTAATGTAGGTTTGATTACAGTGGTATCATGACCAGTTTTAGTCAGCTCCCTTGTTATCTTTTTCCCTCTTACATTGAATGGCTTGGGCATGGAGGATCTAGTCGAGTTGTTGTAGTTTCATTGTGATGTAGTTATGATCATTGTCTTGTTGTGACTGTGTTGTTTGGACATATTTCAATGTTTGAAGCTTGAGCTCAAGAGTGATATTGAGTCTGATTTTTTCTTCTCCAAGTTGCTTGAAAGCCTGATGCTCATAGCAGTCTTGTTCACCTTTCTCACTAATTCTTCCCTCTGCTCACACTTAAACTCAATTCACTGACTGAAGTTAATGTGGCCCTCACTTCTCTGTGCATTTCTTGTCCAGTTCTGTGTTGAACATCATTCATATATTGAGTTTTTTCCATTGAAATCCACTCATATAGAACCAATATCCACCAAAAACTCTGATGGGTACTGGGCTTATCCTCCTGCAATCTAAGGGTGAATCTCAGTGCTAACACCCTCTCCACTCCAATCAAAATTGAGGAATTAAAGGAATCCCATAGTTCAGAAAAACTGTATAAATATAAAAGGAAAAAACCTCAAGGAGAAACAACAACCCTAGAAGAAAATCCATTGAAAATCAAGGGGACTTCCAGAACCAAAACACCAATGGAACAGCTCCTTTATGCTACCCTGATAGAACTAGAAAATTCAAAGATTGAAGCCATGAAGTGGAAAAGAATGGAATAAAGCACCAAAGGGAATAAAAATGAAGAGCCCCCTGGAGAAATGGAAAGACAAGTTCATCACCTACAATATAAATTCCAAATAATGACCATGAAAAAGGTGGAATACAGTCAAACTCTCAAGGTGGAAAACGAGAAATTGAAACAAAGATTGGATGAAGCTAAGAGGGAGCTAGATGCAAAAAATGAAAGAATAGAGATCATGGAAGATTCCTTGGAGATCATAGCCAGAGTATCCCTGGAGATGTTAGAATGTAGACAACTTGCTAAAGTATATTCCTTGTTCCTCAAGGATAAATGGCATAAGAATCAGATTGCATGTATGTCCCAACAAGTGAGATATAAACTAAAAACACTTAAGGATTTCCTAGATGCTTGTCAAATTTGCAGCATGGGAGAGAAAGTCAAGATGTGTGAGCCTTATTTTCATAATATGATCCTCCCACACCCCTACAAATGGAACCCAAATCCATATATAGTGGATGCTCAAATTAAGTCTCTTCCATCTTGGTTGAGACATGAATAATTGAGGGCAACAGAGGTGAAGAGGTATAAGGAGGATGAACTACACAATCACCTACGGATTAGATTCGAAGTAGAAAATATAGGATATTTCATAGCTATTCATAGTATCCTTACTACATACAATTAAATAGATCCAATATGGGAATCCAAACATGTGGAAGCAATGGCACACCTAGAGGACACCTTGATCCTCATGGGTGAGGAATAAGCAGAAGCTTGCCACGGGATGTGGAACTCCTTGCCTCACAGTCTAGAAGTAAGAGAGTCTCACGCATCAAATTATTTACAGGTTTCCTTTCTCAAGACACCTTGGTACAAGGAGACCATGAGGAAAATCAAGACCAAGTGGATTGGGCTAAGAATGAACCCCCCTCTCCTCCTTCTTGCTGCATCAATGGTTGATATCAATAAAGAAAAAGGAGAGGAAGAGTGGGTAGATATGATAAAGACTAAGGTACCATGAAAAACAATCCATCACCAGGTACATAACATGGGATTTTAGACAAGAGCACATTGAGCAGCATAACAATGGGAAGCAGCAAGATGTTGAGCAGCAACATAATAGTGGACATAAATACAGTGGACAACAACAATAGTAGTGAGAGAAGGAAGATAAAAAAAATTACGCAAGGATGTGAAAGATTTCCAGTTGGGGGGTGTAACATCCTCAGTTTTAATCCCCACAAATTGTAATAGAATTGCATACAGGTGAATTAGGTTAGTGATAAGATATGATTAGGGAAAATATCCCATATTTATTAATATGTTCGGGGGCCAAATTGTATATTATGAACATCAAATTAATTAATAAAAGTAATAATCATTGGTTGTGATGTGAGAAGCATGTAAATGATGGGGGGCTATGATTCCACAAGAGAAAGGGTTCCAAGGGGGGATTTTATTCATGAGTATTATGTTAGGGACCTGACCCCTCACATATATAGAATAATATATTTTCCATGTAATAAAGGTCGACATTAGTTAGTAAGGCCCATATAATAAATTTAAACGAGAAAATGTAAGAATACCTAATAGAATCTTCTTCTTCTAGAAATATCTTTCTCTAGAATGTTCTTTAGAATATAGAATTAGTATAAATAAGAGTAGGAGGCATGAGAAATCTTGTCTTGAGAATTGTTATAATAGAGCTCTTCTTTGCTTGAGGTTTCCCCCTCGAAGAGGCAAGTGAACATTGATTTATTTGAATAAAGGTATTGTTTCTAGGTTTTCTCTTTGTTTAAGGGATTTTCCCCATGTGACCTTGGGTCAAGTCACAACAGAGCAAGATTGAATTCAAAAGACAGAACCAATACCCATCTATATCTATGCATACAAGAAATAACTATTTTTATAAGGAGAGAGAGAGAGAGAGAGAGAGAGAGAGAGAGAGAGAGAGAGAGAGAGAAACAAGGAAAGGCCTCACATGTTGAATCCTTCGTTCAATGTAGATCCTCGCTCTCGCTTTTTGAAGCACTCCTAATCTATGTTGGAACTAACCTACAATAGGAAACCAAGAATAGTTCACTACAAGGTAGTTGTACATTCAAATAGTATGTATAATGTGCATAGATTCAAATATATATATGAAATACATTAGAATAGAAAATCACAATGAACCAATAAACACACAATAGGTGGGAAATAGAACTCTTCTATTGACAACAATGTAAGAAAGGTACTTACAACTTGATTCAACCTTCGGTGTTGGTTCGGAGAAAATTTCCCTGGGTTTTTCCAAAGACCTTCAAAGCATCAACTTAGCAGTGAGGCTCTTCCTTGGATAACTCAACAGGGATAGGAATACACCTTGTATTTATAAAGAGAAGGAAGGAACACTGGAAAAGGAGTTGCCAAGTATGGGATGCTACACAGAGAATGAAAGGGTATAGGGAAGCTTGCTAAATTTTCTAGCATGACCTTGCACCTCAGTTCCTCTCCTCATCCATTCCCCCAATGGTGCATTTATACCATCCTTGAGAGGTTAAGGAGGTTTAATTTCATTTGGTATGGGTTTAGGGATGTTTGAAAATGAGCCCAACCAAAAACCTCTCCTGAAAATGTGGAATTATATTATTTTTCACATTTTTTGAGGGAATCGACAGGCTACAATCCAGCAAGGCGCAGATGTCTGCATGTTGCACAAAGGAAACCCACAGATATAAAAATAAGTCGTGTTTTTTAAGTGGCCTTTATGAGGGAAGTTGGTATTTTGATTAGAAATCTAGGGAAAAGGGTTGGGCCATGTAAAAAATGCATAGATGTGGGGATTTGTGTTATAACAGATAGCCCCTAATGTGTGAGGTCAGAAAGACAAGTGATGGATGAAATACATTATAAATCTGATATGTGAGGATGAAATGAATGAATCCATGAAGTTTCTCGAGACAACTGATCCAAAAATAGAAACTACCAGTTAAAATCAAGTAAGAGTATTATCTATCCCAAGTCGGGCATACCCATGCTCAGGAGTGATGTAAGCATGGCTGCCAAATCAAATACACTATGAATACATGGCATATATGAAATTATGACTAATTTCCATGGCTACAAGCAATACACAATGGATCCATGTGATATATATGAAGTAGTAAGCATGGCCACGAGGAATACATAATGGATCCATGTGAAAGTAGATCATAGCCACGAATAGATACACAGTGGAGCTATGTCTCAAAATAAAAAAATAGAGGATATTTGGGACCAATGGTGTGAACAAATTGATCCTCTGCAAGTACCAATGTTTGTGCGGTGGTACAATTTATATCAGGTAGGAGCACAAAAAATATGATGCTCGTACTTCACCCGAAGTGTTCAAAACAATTCATCATGATACGAGTCTACACTATGTGAATAGATGTGTTGGGGTCAAACCCAGTGAGACACCGTTTAATTATCGATCATTGATGTATACCGTTAACAAATGCAATACAACCCATCAATGATTATAATGGGTGTCAAGGTACCATGGTATAGTCTAACAAATGTGAATAAATGAGTTGAGGTCGAACACCTAGTAGAATCTATCGAGAAGGGGACATTGATGTATTCCCATTATCAATAGTGAGGGAACCTCCCACTGATGACTGCAATACCCAAGGTACCAAATATGACTCTATATCCCTTTCCCAGAGAAATATGTGGTGAATTCGATAGGAAGAGATCCGCTGGAAGGAGGGGTAGAAGAAGGCCAAATATTTGGAAGGACTCGGATGAAAAACTTGTAAGGACCACACTGAGGTATGACTCTGGCATGCACCAGATGGAAATAGAACATGAAAAAGACTCTTTGAATAGTATCCAATGATGAAGACTACTGAAAAATATGAGGAATCCACAAATGGGATCAAATGAAAACCAAGGTACGCACAAATCCCTATGTGTGATTATTGTTGTTGATATCGAACATAAGGGAAACCACTCAGTCAATAACCAATGATGGTTTGTCATATGTTGAGAAAAATGTCACCTATCAATAATGGAAATAGGCCTAGGGTTATACTCTAGGTCATACTCTAAGAGCAATGTTTCGAAGTCGATAAGAGCAGACCTGCTAGCAAGAAGTCAATGAGAACCTTCTATACATACCTATGCTCAATGCAAGGAATCATGTGCAGGATAAGAACACTCGGGGAGTGTTTCCTCTAAGTTTAAGGTGTCGAGTCACAAAGGCATAAATTGAAAGGCTAGAGACTGATAGGAATGAATAATAAATGGGTTCATCAAGAGAAATTCAAAGCCGGCATTAGCTCGAAAAGCGCGAGTGATTAACATGCAATGAAATTACAACTCAAGGCTAATTGGAATCCCTCAAAGGTGAGTTAGCTAGAAAAATATTCAGAGGAAGTCATGAGGCTTCAACATGAAGACATGGAGGGAATAAAGAGGGCTTTCGAGCCTATAGAGAAACTGCAGCATAGGTGTCAAAAATTACAGTGAGGTACTAACTAGGACAGCCATGGAGAGGTAAGCTCTACCATCCATAAGCGACGCCTTTAAGCAGTTGGAAAGGTATGTTGTCATGAATGAATGGAGTTGACCCTATAGAAAATATGTGTTTGATACATATAAATGCATAATTCAAGCGAGATGAAGTATACACTATATTCCAGTAAGGAATAAAATACCTATTGAAGAGTCGAAAAGAATGTTGTTGTGAGAAGCATATAATGGGGGGAGTCACGTAGGTAATGGCCAAAACAAGATTGAGTAATAAGAATGAGGGTTGAACACAATGTCATGGCAGGACTAAATAGGACTCCCCAAGCCTAATAAGACATACAGCATGAGCACCAGAATACAAAAAAGGGTTCTATACTAGGGTGCCTATGGAAGGAAAGCTCTACCATCAACGAGACAACATTTTGAGCGGAGAGAAGAGGTTATGTTGCACATTAATGGGATCGACCCTAGGTTAATGAGGTAATGGAAACTATTAATTCAAATATTGAAGGTGTGTGAGACCTATTTTAAATGTCATTTATATGAGAACATCACCTTCCAGAGTCTTGAAGAAGACTTAGTCAATCGATAAAAAGGCCAAGAGTACCCAACATAATGCTCTATAACATGTAATGGAAACCACAACCCTACAATATAGCTTGACATTAGTTCAATTTATGGAAAAATAAGAAACCATGGAAAGCAGGTTTTCAAAAAATTCTAGATATAAGGCAATTTTTACCATATTCCCATATCATTTTTACCATTTTAACTAAAATTAACCAAATTTGGAGAAACCCTTGTAACTTCATTTGGAGATTGTGGGAGCTTGGAGAAATGAAACCACACACTTTTAGGACCAAGTAAGTTCTGAAACCATGATTTTCATTTTCATCCATTCAACTTTTAGTTTTCATAAAAATTTGAGGGATAACCCTCTCTTTTTCCTTGCATCTGCGGTTTTCCTCAAAGGGGCCTATAGATGTCTTCTCCTGGTAGAAACATCAGTCACAGATATCTGCACCTCTTATAAAAGGATCCCACATATGCCTAGAATCCTTTTGAAAAAAGAAATTTCTAACTCTCTTTCTTGTGAAATTTGAGCAGGATGGTTGTTCATTGGAGGGAGCGTGAACACGAGGAAGTTGATCATGCAGTATTTGACGACGATGATGACAAAGAAGTTCTCCAACAATGTGGCATGTATAATTTTTTCCAAATTGGCGGCATGCAAGCTCAAAAAATATTACTCAACCTTCTTATTGACTATTGGCATCCTAATGTAGAAGCATTCATGCTTGGTGGGCAGTCCTTGACAATCATAGTTGAGGACATCTACTTCATCACTATCTTATCTCGTAGAGGTTAAGTTCCCAAATTCACAACCCATGGAGGAGGTGGCCAAACCATTAATGATTACATAAACGAATATTGTGAGGATGGCACAGAAAATATAAGCTCACAAGTGTCGATCAAGCATATCACCAATTTGAGTAACAAGGTGATATTATATACCATATTACACATCATGGGATCTAACTCTATGCACTTGGATTCTCAATCCCAAATGCAACATGGGGTTGAGTGCTTAAGACCCACAATGTTTGACTCGAGCACTATGATTCTCTCTTACATGAAAATTCAACTTACTGACTACAATTTACAAAAGAAAAAAAACTTTGGGTTTGGAATCATCCTATGTACATTCTTCTTCGAGATGGCGCCAATGATGAGCCCAAGAGATCATATCAGAGGACACTTATGGATCTGGTATGCGATGGTATGATGGAATGAGTTGTTGGCTCGCTTAGGAGGAGGTTAGTTATCTAACCCTTATGACCATGACTTATTTGCTTGGTGGAAGCGTCAGGTTCCATTTATTAAGGATTACTCATACACCGGGATCAACTTTTCAGGAGATCCGGATGTCATCATTCCTCCTAGTGACGAGCCGACATAGGTAACCTTTATTTTTTGTTATTTTATTTTATTTTTGAATTATATATTATATATACATATGAAAGGAAAAACATATTATTTTTGGTAAGATCTATCATATTAACACATGCTCTTAAAATGTTCAAATCGAGATACAGTGAGACCAGTGGGTGTTCCAATACATAGTCAGTGAGGGAGAGAGGAATCTGGGCCTAGGGACGATGCGTCGATGACCTTACAGAGTGTGCGTAGTAACTTGGATTCCTTGACATGCTCTATTTCGATGGCCACTATAGATGACCTTCCCATAGGGATGCAACATCATGTAGTAGGAGAACCCTGGACATGGATCTGTATGTTCCAGCGTTTAGAAAATGTCATTCTTTTCTATGATAGATTTCATCGGCCTTATGCCTAGACTTTTATGTTCTGAGAGCAATATTTTTTATTTATATACATTTGGGGGAATAATTAAAGAATCCTTCTGGTAACTCACGTTTCACTTGGAAAATGAGAAAACACTTAAAGTTGAAGTTTCAAATTTTATCGACGTAGTTACTTCAAACTCCTTCGAACATCTCAAAGGAGTTACTTCAAACTCCTCTAAGCAGCTCGAAGGAGTTACTTCAAATTCCTCCGAGAATCTCGGAGGAGTTCCTGTAAATCTTTCTGATAAATAAATATTATCGCGAGAGTTGAGGAGAACTCCTCCGATCATATTGAAGGAGTTACTTATAACTCCTTCGATATGTTCAGAGGAGTTACTCTTAACTCTTCCGAACAAGTTCAGCAAACTTATTTTAAATGTCTTTGACCTAACTACCACATTAAATGCTACCTTTTAACCATGAGGCTATAAAATGAAATGGGGTTAAAACTATTGTTTCTTGGTTACTTGCAATTGAAAATAAGACGGAGAACGAAGGATTTAAGTTGAACATTGTTCAAACGACCCCCTACCCTTTCCCAACACATGGAAACATCAGTCGGGTAATTTTACCTCCCTCTCTCTTGTTCTTTATGTTAGGGTTAGGTTTTGTTTTGATTTTCATTTACATATTTTTCCCTAGACCATAACTTACTTTCTATCCATCCTTCACTTCACCTTCACTAGGAACTTCATGTTTGTCACTAGTCTTAGACTGATCCTAAACCCACTCTGGCTATGTAATATACAAACGATCGATCCTTCCCCCCTTCTTAAAAACCATGATTGACTTATTAATATTTTCTCTTTTAACCACTTAAAAACCTCCTCCAAACTTGTCTAAATGTGGAGGCTTCACCTAGATAGTGAACCATAAACGTCCCTCATCCTCCTCGAGGATGGTCAAAGTATTCCCCGTCGTGCCCTTTGTGTTCGCGAAAAAACTCCATTTAAAAACTTGTTTAGTAACTCTCTGAGCATATCGAAGAAGTTACTACTAACTTCTTCGATATGCTCAGGAGAGTTGACATAAACGTTTCCACACACCTTCGAAGTAAATGGACACAACTCCTCTAATCATATCGGAGGAGTTAATTTTAACTCCTTTGATACGATCAGAGGTGCACCTTAAAAGTTCTTTGAGCACCTCAAAACTTTGGCTAACCTCTTTCGAATACATATCGGAGAAGTTATTAACAACTTCTTCGATGTTCTCAGAGGAGTTGTTATTAACTCCTCTGATAGGCTCAAAGGATTTGTATATAACTCCTCCAATATGCATCGATAAAGTTGTTTAGTTTTTCTTTGATTTTGTCTACTATTAACTGGAAATTTATAATATGCCATGACTGGGTTCTCATTAATTATTATGATTTTTTTTATCATTTAATTGCTTTCAATTAACATGCTCTAAATTTATCTTGACTACAGGTTCAGACATGTCACTATGAAATAAAAAAACGATGAAACCAGCAGGGGCTAATCCATCTAGCAGCTCCCAATAGACAATAGAGACAGAAAGTGTCGGGGTTGTATACGATGATACGTCGGGACTTCTGGATAAGGAGGGAGAGACTTTGAAATGGGGGGAAGTATATTACATGTTTAATAAATCAAACTTCTCAGTGGAAGTATAGGAACCAGATGAGCTTCAGGTGTTTAGAAACATCAGAAAATCAAGAATTTTTAGAGTGGTGACACATCTAGCGGTTTTCCCTTGTACGGATGCCATCTCTTGGATTTTGAAAAATGAAGACGTAGATAGTAGGTATATATTTAATGCAATAAAAGAGTCGATAGCTTCATTTAGGCCTAATTATTTATCTAAGTGTTCCCATATTGAGGTCAGAAACAAAAAGCTAGATGGTCATCTCCTTAGTGAGTTAGAGCTCACACCAAAGGATTTGTTCCCCACTTGGTATAAAGAAGAAAAGTAGTTCAAATATAGGCCCAAGATTCGATACCCCAAAACCAATCTAAGAATACCCTACCAGTATATGGTATCCATGTTGTTCAGGTTCTATGTGGAACCATATGCAACCCACTTTCCCTTGCCATATATGCCCTTAATTTATTTTTGTGCAAATGTAGGGGCCTCATTCAACTGGGCAAACATATTGTCTGAGAATATCAAAGATGTTATTTCAACAGTTACACAAGCACAAACAGGAAGCTTCACCAATTTTCACATGTCTTCATATCTTCTAGACATAATGTGCATTGTTCACAAGTACCCAAACATGGGATGGATTTGGTTTCCCCTTGATGTCGCTATCCATATATACTACAAGGTGCTTTTGGAGCACAAATATTGAATAGATTATCAAAGGATATGTGAACACTTCCTTGCCCCACTATACAAATTTATTTTTTCACCTCCCCACCTTATATGACCGTCAATTCCATAGAAGATATAAGGAGGATTGGGGATTGGTATTTAATGGAACGTGGTACATATATAAGGATATACAGTGCAATGAAACCACTGCATTTACTTCTTTGTTCTGTCCCTGACAATATTGTGCTCCAGGAAGTAGAATATCAAACCATCATACATGGGGTCGACGGGATGTTATATAGATCAAATAAATCCATTCGGCCTCTATTGGAACACATACAATTATGAAATTTTGAGCCCTATGGTTTTCACCTCATGAAAACATAATGCTACGCGAAGAAGACTGAAAGTTGGTAAGTGACATCTTAATTTTAAATCAAATCCCTGTGTTGGTTGGTAAATAATAAGGTGTGCATGAAATCCACCGTTGACAAGTTTTTCCTTTTGATCGAATGATCCTAATAGATATGGATTGTTGGAGCTGCATGAATTTTAAAGAGGTAAATTTATAAAGGTCATTTCAGAGCTCCACACTTCGGATGTTGCAATAAGTCTTAACAATAAAAATCCCAAAGCTCTAAAACCCGAAAGCATCTGCTTGTTGATTTTCATAAACATTTTTAAGGGTATAAGTCGTAGGACACGTTTGCCTTCCGAGTCTTTCCTAAGTTGACACATGGAACCTCTCTTTTCCTTGACACGTCAAAAGGACATGATCTACAACATGTCACTATGGGAGATAATCCTTTGGGATTTTAACGAAGAATGAATTCATGAATCACCAAAGTATCAAATTACCAAAGTATTAAACACTAAATAACTAAGTTAAACATAATCAATGTCTTCATAGTTTGGTTTTCGGATGATTCCCCTAGATGATGTTCTGAAGTTTCTGAAGCCCGAAATACTTCAAGTTAAATGCAGTTAATTAGGACTTAAAATAAATTAATAGATAATTAATTGCTTCTCATTTCAGATTTCGGGAAGTCCCTCTCAAGATACATTGAAATTCCTTGAAGTATGAACTCCTGAAACACTTGAAGATAACACATCGTCTTAAACGAAATTAGTTAAAAGTGATTATTCGAAGATTAAATTTTTTCCCAGATACGGGATTATGGAGGTTACCACTCTATCACATCGAGAACCCTTGAACATAAACCGTCGAAGTGTTGGTGGCATTTATGACTAGTTAAGGATAATCATTCAAACGTAGATTATGGATTTCCAGGTAGACTTTCCCATAAAACGTTAATAAATTTTTCGTCAGTGAAGTTATATGAAAAGCAATGACTTTGTTTTGAATAAAATCACTTTGATTTCAAATTCATTTTAACTTTCTGCAATTAGCAAGCTTTATCTATTTGAAGAATTCACAAGCTTTCTTTGCAAATAGGTAATTTCACTTTGTCTCCTTAGAAGTTATAGCGCCACGAAAAATGACGAAAAGGCATGATGCAGCAAGTGAGGATTCAAACCCAAATGCAGACGTTCTGTCAGACACAATGTCGTTAGCCACAGACACTATTATCACTTGGACGCAAGTGTTCGATATTTTAGAGTGTGAAATCATAAACCGCCCCGAGGTCTCTACCGAAGAGGAGGGAGACACTTATGCATCCAAAATCATACATATAGCACAGTCGGAGCTACACAAAGTAGTGACATAGCTGAGGTTTGTGCCTTACAATGACATGATAAGTTGGGCTTTGAAGCATGTTGACATCCATACCGAGAGCATCGTCAACCATGAGAAGGTTGTTTTCGTCTCTTTCCGACCAGAACACATGCAAGTAATGTATAAACTATCCCCTAATCCTAGATATACATTCAATGTTGCATTCATTATGGAGTTCGAGCAAAGGGAGTGCATCCAGTATGACAGAAGCTACCCCAATATAATCAAGTCTTGGTGGGGACACCCAGGTATATTCAGAACTTATGCTCATGGTTTATATTCCACAATGTCTTTGGATGCTCATATGGTGTATGTAGCCCTGATGCTATGTCAATTATTCAGGAAGAAGGGCCCTACTCACTTCTCGGTGGAATGGGTATCTATCATGCATGAAGTAGCAGAGGGTTTCACTTTCAATTGGGCCAAAATGTTTTATGATAACTTGGCCAAAGAGATTACAGAATATAAAACAACAAAGTCAAAAGTACAGCCCGTCCAATTCTACATGTCGGCATATATCATGGACGTCATATGTTTCATGATGCCTTTCCCACTGATATATTGGAGTTGTACCCTAGCCAGTGTCGATTCCATTCATATCTATCATTCCAAACTATGGGAAGAGAATGCCAAAGATTTATTTTATGAAATCTGTCACAATGTGGTGATTCCTGTTCATATAGCCCTGTATGGCCATCCACCTCCTCAAATTTAAATCAAGATTATGGGAAACTGGGGTAAGCTAGCATATTGGTTTATTGACGAGAACTTCTCCTACATCAGGTTTTTTGGGTGCTCGGTTCCTCCCCATGCTCTCCCATGATTCTTACCAGACTGACTGGTTTGTAGACAAGTGGCCTACCAGACAATAACGGGAGGCATCAGCAAAGAGCTGAAGGCAGCACAAAAAAGGTATGGTCGACTTTTCCTATTCAGGTTGGCATGTTCTCATTACTGGATTTTGGTCACTCCAAAGTAGAGGTTGCATCTCTAGAAGATGTAAAACTGGTTGACATCGAGTTCAAAAGACATGATCCACATAGGATTGTGGAAAACCACCTAAGCCAGTTCAACATGAAAATATATGTGCACGAGAACTCCCCGTATGATGAAATATTCAGGGGAGTTAGGTCTTATGAGGAGGTACAGGAAAGATTCCAAATCCTATCCCCAAATCAACAAGATGGTTTTGTCATCTTTCAAAATCACAGGCAGAATATCCTGCCGAAGGTACTACAAGGAGAGCAAATAGTCGCTTCTCCTTCTCAGGAATCCAGGTCAACAAGTTATGAAGAAAATCACTCTGGTAAACATAACGTTGAGGAAGCCCTGAAGAGATAGGAGGTATTGACACAGAAATTAGAAGCCGCAATGTCAGGTTAACTAAGCCCCCGGGAAAAGGCTCACCTCGAATCCTTCCTAAAACAAGGACAAATGATGCCTCCTTCATCACCAACCACCCCTGTTGGTACCTCAAATACAACAGAGTAGAAGCAATCTTTGGAGATTGGTACTCCCATTACATCATTGAGACCTCTGCAATTTAGTCTCGGAAATCCTAATTCTGAAATTTTCTTTGTAGATGGTCTTACCCCCATCTCACCTGAAGAGATGCCCCCTTCAAATTTCTTATTTAGTAGAAAACAGAAAGCCATCGTGACAATGGAATCACACAAGAAAGATGGAGTGATAAATAAAAGGCAAAGAATTGTATATGATGGAAATAATCAAGATGTTCCAGAATTTGCAAAAGAAGTCGCAGGTTCGTTCGGTTCTTTTGCCATGGCCAATCAATGGTCTATGGACAATTTGTTCGAACAGTTGTGCCAAAAGTGCCTATTGGTATAACATTTTCAAATTCAAATACAGGCCATGGAACGAACTGTTGGCCCTTGACCAATTTTTGGAGATACTTGGTTAGGTTTGACCTATTTTGGGACTTCGACAGGTTGTCAAAGGGGGAGCACAAGTCGAAGCAGAGATCACGAGATCTCGTCCCCTTTTAGGGATTTTTTGGTTTTGGGCTTATGTAATGGGTATGGGGATGTCGGTCCATGGGTTTACCAATGTTTAGGCCCATTTTGTAATGTATAAATAAAAATCTAGGCGATGTAAGTAAGGGTGTGATGCTAAGTGCAAAAGGGCAAGTGAAGGCCAATGTGATAAGTGCAAGTGATAGTTGTAAATGATTTGTGCATACTGTGTGAGGCTTGCAAGGCTAAGTGCAAGTGACTGTAAGAGACTGTGTAAAGGCTTTGTGTTATAACCTAGCTCAGGGAAGGAGGATATGGTGAGGTGTGCACGTATCTCATGTCCTATGCGGAGTAGGAACTTGTGGCTCTATGCATGTAGATGATTGACAGAATATAATAAAGAAGACGAAAAATTGGTGGACGTAGCCCCAAGTTGGGGGTGAACCACGTATATCCTGTCTTGTGGTTTCTTTGTGCATTATGGTTGTTTTATGGTCCATATGATTAGTGCTTAGTGCAATGATGTATGCTTAGATGAATATGATACCTTAGTGCCTAATGATGTGAATGAGATGCTAGATCTTATCTATGTTGATGTGCTTAGTGCTTGAATGTGTTGAATCTTGTTGAATAATGTGTTGCACTGTAATTAGGGTTTATCTAGGTTGTACAAAAATTTTAAGTACTAATTAATGACAATTGCTAAGTGCTTTGTTAGATTATTTTAATCACATATCTGTGTCCCAGCTAAGGTCGCAGACACTGGAATCATGCAGCCACCCCTGCCTCTACCTCAGGTGAGACTTCATCTGCTTCGCAGGTGTTGCCTAAAGGGTCGGTAGTTAGGGTTTTGTTGGTGCATTGTTGAAGCAATGAACCCTCGCTCTACCCTTGTGCCAACAAATGGTTCCATTTCCAGAACCTGAAACTATGATTGTTGGGAACTAAGGGAAAGAAAGAAAGCTTTGTGCATAGATCTGTTAGTTTAAGTGTGCAGTATTCTACTTGACTGCGAAGCTCTATGCTAAGAAAGGAGGCAGATATGAAGAAAAGAGGTAATATATGAAAGCTTTGTGCTTTAATAAAGGTAAAGTGAAATTTTTGTATTAAAGAGGTAAGATATGAAAGCTTTGTTCTTTGTTAAAGGTAAGATACATGAAAAATTTTGTTTTGAAAGTATGGATCTAGGTATGTTTGATAAAATTTGTCCTAGTCTGAAAAAAAGGGCACAACTAGAATAAAGAAGGTTTGATATGAGTAGATCTGATAGAAATAATGAAAGATATGTTATTCCTATGCATAGAAAGAATGATTGGACTAACAAATGGATGTGGGATCCTAGGAAGAATTTTCTGCAGGTTAGCCACCATGATCCTAGTGCGCAGTAAAAGAAAGGTTGGGGATCATTTAAGAGAAAGCGAGGATTAACTCTTTGTTACAGTTGCAAAAGACTGGGACATCTTGCTAAGGCATGCCCTAGTAGAAAACCTAGTTGTCTTTGTTGTAAATTTATGGACCATGACGTTTTGGATTGCCCTAGAATGATTGCTAAGGTTGAAAGAATGAATATGAGACAAGAAAACCCTAAGGAATACAAAGAAACTGATACCATAGAAGAACCCCAAAAAGAATCAGAGATTGCATTACTACAAATGAAAGAAACCCTGAATGATCACAGAGATATCAACTTATCAAAGATGTTCAAGGAGAAAGAGTGCATAGAAACAAGAATAGGAGACTTCGACATAGACTGTGTTTTGGATGAGGAAACACAGGTGAATATTATGACAGAAAGAACTTGGGAAATTTTAGGAAATCCTTCTATGATTCCTTCATTGGGAGGAATAGGATTATTTAGAGGAAAGTTCATAACCCTATGTGGAAGACTTACCCAGACATCTATGAGTGCTCATGGCACTTCAACAGAAGAAGAATTTGAGGTTGTTAAATTTATTCAGAACAACACCCCATTTGTTATCTTACTAGGAAAAACCTGGATTGAGAAATATCAGACCCAGAGAAAAGAGGAGGAAGCTCTAGAACAGAAAAAGAAAGAACTAAGAGACTTCATGGCTAAAAGAATAGAAAACTTACTGGAAGAAAAAGAAAACCAGTTTGTTAGCGTCGGAAGTCACTCCCGGATTGCTATCAGGAGCAGAGCCCGACACCCATCAGTTTAATGTCACGGTGGTTAAATTTGGTGATCAAATGGAGATAAACTCAACGATGAAGTTCCAACTTTGAAACCAGGCCATATATACATGAGCAAGTGAGGTCTTGAATAACTCTAGACAGTGAGTTGTAGTAAGGGTGAGTAGGGAGGAAGACTTGTATCAGAACAATGCAAAGGTCTGTTACAAACAAAAGGTTTCTAACAGGCTGTAGAGGAAGACATTTAAACACAAGATCAGCTTATATTCAAATGCAAAAGACCAGAGAATGCAGTAACGCAATGATAAATCATTTATCACAGCAGAACTACAACAATTCGTATGACTCAGTCAATCATGAACTCCCCAGCATGAGATGAAATTAGATGAAAAAGGAGAATTGTCTGTCATAAAGCAAGAAATCTCATTTACAGATACAGAAGCTGGAAGCTAGAATAGCAGTTAAAGCATTACAGTCGGGAGCTTAGCTCTACCATTGATCATTACAAAATGGCAAAAATGCCTACATATACTTCAGCCAAAATCCACCTGGCAACAGTATCTCATGACTTTTAATGAGGGGTCGCTTCTTCCATCAAATCTGTCCTCTGGACTCCTGTCATATGCTTCTTCAATTCAGCATGGCTCGCTCCAGGGGGGAGCCAAGCCTCTTTTAATGTTTGAATTGGCGTGCTCAGGCTCTCTTGGCGAGTTGAAGACTCGGTGTGACCTTTCTGCAGAGAATTGGTACAAAGGGACCCTCCTGGGTAAACTTCAGCCGGAACCTCCATACTCTGCAATAAATGGGCGACGTGAGGCTTCACCTACCTTCCTTATCCTTTTCCGCCGAGCCTAATGGCTCCTTGAATTCCCTTGTGAAACACTGCTGCAACAACCCGATCCACAGGTCCTTTCCAATATCTTCACGGCCTTCAGCACCTGACCATGGTCATCCCTGACTCTGTATAGGGGATCGGGGTTTCGCGATTCCTGCTGTCAAGAGTTCTTGACCCTTTGAATTCCCGATCACCGATTCTCCGATGAGCGCGTGCATGGGTTAGCCCTCCCGGCTATACTATAATCCATACGACCACCTCTTATGTGACCTGAGCCGAACCTCTATCGGGATTTCAGCGTTTTTGATGTCTCGACACACAAGTTCTCTAGACTCGCTAACCCCCGATCCCCGACTTTGTGGGATCTCTCGCCACGTGTCTCTACTGATAGACGGCTCAGATTTAGTCGAGAAATCATGTATCGCGATTCATTCATATAAGAGTTTCATGCCTCCAGAAACTCTGATCCTGCGATGGCCTGAAACCCCAACTTTCCTTCTGATGCCTGACGCGTGTCCTCCACGATTGACAGTTGTTCCCGCCGATCGGGAAATCGCGAATCGTGTTTCTGAAATGCATAAAACTATCGCTCCCAGTATTTTCGATGAAGCCCTCCTGCGGAGCTTTCGCCGCATCCCTTGTCCATGATCAGGCTCGCTTGCTTGACTTAGGCCCTAAGCAGATTTCTTTTATGTGTTGCGCTTGGGCGCTCCTAGGGAAACTTGCAGACCTGTGTACCCCGGTCCTAAAGACAATAAATGTTACTAACATTAGGCTCCATGGGGGATAGAGTCGCCCCTGTGATGCTCTAAGGACTAATTTTGCAGTTCCAGTGCCTTGCAGTTGGGCTATGGAGTCCCTTACTAAACCGATACAATAAAAATAAACGAAGAACAGAAAAAAAAATATTTACAGAAAATAGGAGCCATTGAAGGCTCAGACAAAACATTTTTTTAGAAAATGCTCATTTACTGGGCTACTGAAAACTTCTTCGCCTTCCAAATCTCGCAGTCGGTATGTGTTATTTGAGAAGGCTTCAAAGATTCTGAATGGCCCGATCCAAAGGGCTTCAAATTTACCGTGCTTTCCCTTGTCTTTCTTAGGAGCGTCCCACTTCAGCACCAGGTCTCCCTTCCGGAATTCCTCCTTCTTGGCCTTCTTGTCGAAAACCTGCTTGATCCTTCACTGTTGATTCTGAATTCTGTCCACTACCTGCTCTCTGGTCTGTTGGACTTCTACCAGCTGATGAATTCTTCTGATCATGTCATTAGGCTCCTCTTGGCAGTCCTGGAGGAATTTTTCTACAGGAATGGCCAGCTGAGAAGGAAAGACAGCTTCTGCTCCATACACCAACTGGAAAGGAGACGTACCTATATATCTCTTTGTAGTCACCCGATCATCCCATAGGGCGAATTTCAGCTTCGAGTTCCAATCCCTTTTGTTGTCTTCCAACAGTATTTTAATGATTCTTATCAGACTTTTGTTGGAGGACTCTGCTAAACCATTACCCTGTGGGTAATATGGTGTGGAGTGAATCAGTTTGATCCTGAACTGCTCACGGAACTTGACTAATGGTTCAGACCGAAAAGCATCTGCGTTATCTGTGACAATCCTTCTTGGGCAGTCGAACCTTGTGATGAGGTCCTCCAGGAAACCGATGATTACCTTGTGGGAGGCGCTCCTGGTGGGTATGGCTTCTATCCACTTAGTAAAGAAATCCGTGGCTGTCAGGATCCACATGTGTTGTCCACTGGAAGCGGGGTGGATTTCTCCAATAAAATCAAGGCCCCATTGCTGGAAAGGTCCCGAAACAACCACAGGCTGCAAAGGCAGAGACCTGAGCTGTCGCTTTCCTGAAAATCTTTGGCATGTGATGCAAGCTCTAACTCTTTTATGGACATCAGCGAACAAGGTGGACCAGTGGTATCCAGCCCTAAGAATTTTGTGGGTTGTAGTCTTCCAGGAATGGTGCCCTCTGCATAGGCCACCGTGAAATTCTACCATGATTCTGTCGTCCTCCTGTGGATTCATGCATTTTAAAAGTACCCCCAGGGGGTCTTTCCAGTATAAAATTTGATTAATAAGGCAGTACCTGACTGCCTTGAGCTTAAGAGCTCTTGCTTTGTTCCTTTGCAGGCCATCTGGGGGCCGTAATTCCTGCAGAAAATATATGACGTCCTTATACTAAGGACATTGAGCCAATGGGGGCTCTCTCTGAGGATCTGTCTCAGACTGTCGACCCTGCTGAATTCCTGAGCATTCATCCATGAAATTTATCCCTAAAGCTTGGCAATTGGCTTCAGCTAGCAACTTGGCTAAGCCTTGACCTTTGATTAACTTGGTAGGCCTTATTTCCAGGTCAAACTCCAGGATCTTGGATATCCATCTACTCCTTTTCCCATCAATGTCGGGCTATATAAGGATGTCCTTCACAGAGGCTGAAGGAACGTACACGATCACCTTGGAATGCA
This sequence comes from Picea engelmannii, assembly GCA_009831015.1. Classification (NCBI taxonomy): domain Eukaryota; kingdom Viridiplantae; phylum Streptophyta; class Pinopsida; order Pinales; family Pinaceae; genus Picea; species Picea engelmannii. The sequence continues at coordinate 185,854 of ML790719.1, forward strand.
GGAGATAGACCCTGAAGGATTTGAGGGATTTTACTAAGGCATAGGCTTGTTTCTCCATAATTTCATATCTGACCTCTGCGTCTCTTAACGCCCTGCTGAAGAAGGCAATGGGCTGCTCTCGCCCCTCTTCATTTCTCTGCAACAAGACTGCCGCTACTATATCGAAGGAAGCGAAAGAGAAAATCAGGAAATCTTTCGAATAGTCAGGGCTGATCAGCACTGGTGCTTCGGTCAATGCCTTATTTATTTGGTTAAAAGATTCCCTCTGTTCGACAGTCCATTTTACTTCATTCCCCTTCTTGAGCATGGCTGTGATGTGTTTCACTAGCTCAGCGAAATTCGAGACGAATCTCCTCAGAAAATTAATTTTCCCCAAGAAGGCTTGCACTTCCTTCTTTGACCTGGGAAGCGACAAGGTCTGAATTGCCTTCACTCTACTAGGGTCAATCCTCACTCCTTCTGCTGATACTATATGGCCTAGTAGCTTCCCCTCTTCCATAGAAAACAAGGATTTCTTGGGGTTAAGGGAAAGGCCGAATCTGCGACATTTTGAGAAGACTTTCCTCAGGTGACTGCAGTGCTCTTTGTCAGACATTGAGAAGACTGTGATGTCATCCAGGTAGATCACCATGAACCGATCTTTTTCTCCGATGAAGGCTATGTCCATGGCTCGTTGAAATGTTGCTCCTACATTCATTAGTCTGAATGGCATTTTGGCATACATGAATGTTCCCCAAGGAGTGGTGAAGGCTGTCTTTTCTCTGTCTTCAGGCGTGACCGATATCTGATTATAACCTGAGAAACCATCAATCATGGAGATCCTATATGCTCCGGTTACCCTTTGCAAGAGGTGTTCCATATTGGGTAGGGGGTAATTGTCTTTCTTTGAGCTCCTGTTTAGATTTCTGAAGTCGAAACAGAGCCTGATTTCTCCACTTTTCTTTCTTATTGGAACCAAATTAGCCACCCACTCGGAGTACCTCAACGGGACAATTATCCGGGCATCTAGCAATTTCTTCACTTCTTTCTCCATGACAGGAAGCAACATGGGATTTATCTGTCTGAGCTTCTGCTTGAATGGTTTAGCCTCTTCCTTCAGTGGGATTTTGTGCTCAATGACAAATGTGTCGTACGTCTTGAGGTCTTCATATGTCCATGCAAACACATCGGCAAACTCTCTGAGCAACTCCGTGTACTCGGCCCTCTGCTCTGTGGTCAGATTACTTGATAATTTGACGAACTTGGGTTCCTCTGGTGTGCCAATGTTGCATTTGGTTGTCTCGGCATCTTCATTTAATACCTTACCCTTGACTGGCACATCATTCCCATCGAACAATCTTTCTAAAGGGACAAGGCCTCTCGGGATGTGATTGTTGGGCAGCTGAATGATCTGATGATTAGCAATTTTATTTAAAAACTCCTCAGAATGAGGGTCACCTTC
>ML790719.1:200282-220751 GCA_009831015.1 Picea engelmannii
CAGACCCACCTTCTGACATATTCATATTAAATAATCTCTTCATTAGAAATACCTTATTCGATGCCGAGGGTTTTTCATACAATTTGGCCAATGCATCCATCAAACCCTTTGTTGTCTTTTCTTTCGAAATATTGAAAGCCACCAATGCTGCCAGGCTCAGCCGTATCGTTCCTAGAGACTTTCTGTCAAGAATATCCCATTCTTCGTCCTTCATGGCCGTCGGCTTCTTTGCTACTCCACTCAATGGTAGGAATAGATCCTTCTGATATAAATAGTCTTCCATCTGCATCTTCCATAACTGGTAGTTTTGGCCATTAAATTTCTCGACCCTAAACTTTCCATCTTCCGACATTGCTCCCACTCAAACTAGGAACCCTCTTTTCCTGTGAGTTACCTTACGCTCTGATACCAGTTGTTAGAAAAATAGGACCGCGAAGCAATAAAATAAAACAAATGCAGAACCAAAACACAGAAGACACACAATACAAGAGAGACACAGATTTACGTGGTTCACCCAATATGGGCTACGTCCACCAGAAAAATTTCCCAGTCCTTCCTTTATTATTATCCAACAAATGAAGGGATACAACCTACAGCAAAACCCATTGTAACTTCCTCTTCTTTCTCTCACAGTCTCCTCTCTCAAAATACAATATTCACCATCTTCTGTAGCCGCAATACATTTCCCTCGTAAAAGAGGGTTGCCTTCTAGGGAAAAAAAACCATAACATAATCTCTACCATTAGATCTGCGACCTTATAATGAATGGTCCAGATTTACAATGAAATTACAATATACTTTTACAAGGCAATTTTTGCTTCGGGGACTTCGCCCCCGAACCCCCGTTGGGGGCTCGCTTTCCCCCAGACCCCCCAGCCGGGGGGATAGCCCCCCCAGACCCCGCAAAGGGGGTACCCCCCTTCTGCACTCCCCTGCGTGGAAGAGTGTACATACTTCTGGGGTGTAGATACTTCATGGGGTATAAACACAGTTGAAAGCAAGGACCTTTGAATTAGGAAGATAATCAGGCTCCACAACCAACAATATCTGTGTCCCAGCTAAGGTTGCATACACTAGAGTCCTACAACCACCCCTGCCTCTACCTCGGGTGAGACTTCATCTACTTCATAGGTGTTGCCAAAAGGGTCGATAGTTAGGGTTTTTTAGGTGCGTTGTTGAGGCTTTGAACCCTGGGTTTTCGCCTGTGCCAAAACGAACTATAAGGGACAAGATGAGTCACGACTTTGAGAAAATCAGAGTTCACAATCAGTAACAAATGCAACAGCTTTGGGCCAACCTTGATCATCTCCATCAGAGTTCACAAACCAACCGAGGATTGGTCACTCAGTGTGATGAACTGATAAAACAATTGCAAGCTAATTTGAACCTAACTGAAGGTACCTAGATAGATATCTTGTCCTTCTAATCTCAAGCACAGGAAATAAATGAGAAGATGGAAATTGTCAACCAATACCTTTTTCTGAAGGTTGATGCTATCCAAAAGTGCTACCTAGCAATAGAGCTTTCTCTGAAGGGAATCTATGTCAAGGAAAGAGAAGCTCACTCGGCCTAGGCTAGTTTTCAAGAATCTATCATATTGGTGCACAAAGATAATGTCTCTTATTTTCCTATGCTCTCTCCTTCTGAACAATTATGAGGAGGTATGGCCCTGAAAGTCTGGGAAACAAATTAGGCAGAAAGCAAAAGATTAGCCAAAGAGGTAAAGGATGCTTGCATGGAAGCGTTGTCATCATTAGATAAGAAGCTAATTGAGTTTGAAGGGAGTAATATCTTGGAAGCCTTGGGGAAAATTGATATTGAAATGAACCAATGGAATTACAGAAAGAGCAAGGAAGAAACTCTAACAGCCATTCAGGAAATGAACCAAATTGATATTCTTAAGATAAATAAATGGCTAGTAAGTCCAAGCTCTTAGCTCCAAGACACAGCTCAGGAAATAAAGAGGATTCAAGAAAAGTTGCCTCAGGTAGAGAGGAGATTATTCACTTTTGAGGTAAATGAAACAAATGAGCCCTCAAAATTTGTAGTAGAATTATTGAATAGATGCAACCAATGTATTGAACATGGGAAAGCAAGCACAGTTGGAAGCAAATAAGGAAACATGAATAGTGCCCTTTCTTTTTACCTCCCCTACCTTTCACCTTCCTACAGCCACTTATCTCACTTATTCACATTATAATCTTCGCTTATCTATGATTCATCATCATACACATGTTCCATCATCATCCTCCCCATGAATGGTTACTTTTTATTATGCCCATTATGCATTCTTTGACGAACCATGCAGTGCTACTCATATGATTATCATTTCTCCTTGATCCTGACTGTGTCGCATTACATTTTAAAACATATATGGAGGGACATATGGAAGAATATAAAAATGTCCAGGACAGTATGCCGAATTATTAAGGAGGTCATATGACAGTTGTGTCCAGCCTAAAGGACTAAAGAAAAGAGGCGTTGTTTTTGCCCAGCAGATGAAGAGATAGATGAGAATGCCAACAGATCTCATCTGATTTTACATATTGTTGTCTTACTCAAATATATTTCATTTTCATTATAAGAAGTCCAATCGATTCAAGTTTCATTCAAGGCTGCTTATTGCCAAATGTAATAGAAAAAACTCTCCTTTTTTAGTATTAATAGAAGTGCAGATAGAGATTCCAATTTTTCCTCAGTTTGAGTTATGTGTTTCTTCTGTATTTCCATATCCCCGAATTTCTTTATGTAATTCCTTGATAAGTGATTGATTGCAATTTAGTATCACAACTATTGTAATCACATTATATCAGCAATTCGTTAAGTAAGCAGTTTTTCCTTTGTGTTTATTGTAAGTAAAACAAGACCTACAAGCTATTTGAATTACTGCATCTCATATCCTACTCAAGGGTGCACTCTTTACTTTATTCTACTGCAAACAACGTGAGACTCATATTACATTGATGTCTAGCTTTGTTTAATAGTTTTGTAAGTTTCCCCCACACCATTTGATATTATAATTGTGACTCAGACAACGAAATACGGCCTATGTACTGTCATATTATTAATTTCATTTAAGGATCATTTCTTATATAACTAAAGGTAGAAAAAAAACTCTTTTCAAACATTCTTGATGCCTAACATTACTCTTTGAGCCTTAAGTTTAATCTCAAGAACAACATCTTTTTGGCACCATTGTTGGGGAAGAAGAAACGAAGTATTTTCCCTAGGAAAATGACAAGGTAAGTTTCTATCTTTGATGGTGAACAAAGATTGAATGCATAAGTAAGGCTTATTTTTATTTTTCACCTGGAGACTCCACCGTGGACAAAATTGGCATTCAGTTGAAAGAATACCAAAACAAATCCAGACAATAAGAAAACCACACCAGTACCAAATCTCGAAAAAATGTTGAAACCAAAGGGATACCTCAAATCTATTTCTACATCAGCAGGTAAAGTATATAAACCCAAAGTGACACAATTAAATGATAATGTTCCAATTGAAGAGCTAACCCCTAACGAAAGTCTTAAACAAATTCATTTTGCAGAGGCATCAACTAGTGAACCTGTGGCTAAAGTCGAAGCTCCAAAAGTGAACATTCCCTTAAAGTTGAGATTGACTTGACAGATAATATTACCAACGAGAACAAATAATCCCATTCAATACATGTCATCGTTGACACTCTGTCAGGTATCTCCTTTCTCCAAGTGAAGGTTTTAGTTTCACAGAACTCTGAAGAGTACTCCTTTTACCCTGATTCATCCTCGATCGTCTGTCCTGTATATACATATTGTAAATCTGAGGAAGCTAGCCCAAGTTTTCCTTTTCCTCCTAATATATATTTTCCATCTCCTAATGGTATTTTTCCAGAACTTCTTTCGCCACATCCCAAAGTAGCCAAAAGGTCACCTTTTCACTCTCTCGAGGTTTTTGAAAATCCCCTTTTTAGCTCCCAAAGTTCGTCTCCTAGACTTTCATTGGTTGGTGTTGGTGGCGTAGGAGGTGGAGGAGAAGGTGGAAAAGGTCAAGGACAAGTTGTAACTCCTAGAATATTTTCCAAGGTAGCTGTCAGATACGCTCCCTTGGTCCTCCCTGTCATCTTCCATGATTTGCCCAAAAATTATATGAAAAACCTACCAAAATTTATGGGAGAAGGAGATCTAACCGCGACTGAACACATAGCCTTTTTTTATCAGTTCGTTGATATACTTGGCATCAAACACGAGGATGTTTACTCAAGGATTTTAGTACAAACCTTTGAAGGACAAGTGAGAACCTGGTTTAGAGGACTCCCTATAGGTTCCATACGGTTGTATGATGAACTAGAAAATGCTTTCCTAAGACAATGGGGCGAGAAAAAAGAACATCTCTACTACTTAACCGAATTTGGGGCTTTAAGGAAAAGGAATTTTGAATCAGTCCTTGAATTTACTCAGAGGTTCAATAAACTCTATAACATAATCCCAGTTGAAGTCAAACCTTCTCAACCTACAACAAAGGTAACTTTTGCAGGGGCTTTTGAACCTGACTTTGCCCTCCTCTTAAGAAAAAGAAGATCTACCACTCTAGTAGGAATGTAATATGATGACATAAAAATTGAATCTAATATGATGGCATCTGGAAAATTAAAAACCAAGGTTGAGATAGGAACTAGAGAACCTAGGCATTTCAAAGAACAGGCAAGACCATCTGGATCTAGGAAGTCCGCAGAAGAGAAAATGGATGAGATGGCCAAAATAATTAATGATTTATCGAACAAGATATCCAGAATGGAATTAGATCAAGCCAAACCTGATACTTATGTTAGGAATCATTTTAAGAGAAACGCTAACCCCCAGATGCAATAGAGACAAATAAAAAATTAAGATCAAAATATTCAAGCCCCGTTTAAAAATGAAAATTTTATGCAAAGGGACGATATGAAAAATTATGAGGAGTTATAATAGGATCTAAACAACCTTAGAGATGATGATCTTGAGCCACATTTAACCAGACATGATTATGAGAATTCTTTAGACCTAGAATCCTTGTTTAATAATGATGAAAACATTAATAATCTGGGAGACTCTTCCTATCAAGGGCTCGCCGATTCAATAATGGTCGAACTCCAACAAAAGTATGATTTAAGGCCTAGAGAAAAAAAATCCTACGAATGTTCCACCAAAAAATATTTTTTCATGAAGTAAAACAAATGAGGAAGCAGTTACTAAACCACCAACTGAAACACAAGTTGCCCGAACAAAACCAATTGAAACAAAAACAACGCAAAATAAAAAAATCGGGGAATATAGAAGAAGAAATTCCAAACGGAGGAATCGAAAAAACAATTGGAGGTTTCAGTTTAGAAAATGAACTTAATAAAATCAAAATTCCCATGCCTCTGGTTGAACTTGCAAAAAACCCGATTTATAAAAAGCAAATTGTTAAAGTGATAAATTTTTCTGATGTTGAATTTCTGCATACAGATGTTATTAATCGGCAGGATGAAAGACCTATGATCATGTTTGGTCCACACATCGAAAACACTAAGGATTTTGTTGATCCATTTTATATTACACTTACTGTGCATGACCATTTACTCCACAATTGTATTTTAGATTATGGGGCCTCTCATAATTTAATGCCTAAAATTATCATGGAGAAGTTAGGCCTCAAAATTAATAGACCTTATCAATACTTGTACTCATTTGATTGTAGAAAGTTTAAGTGTCTAGACATGATTAAAGATTTGGTATTAAATCTTGCTCAGATCCCTGTAAAAAGTATCCTTATGGATGTGGTCATTGCAGACATCCCTTCCAAGTATGGCATGCTACTATCTAGGTCTTGAGGTGCTAAATTAGGAGGATCGGTTCATTTGGACATGACTTACACTACGATCCCGATTTTCGGTGGATAATTCACACGACTGTACAGAGAAACTAGACTAGCGTATATTGTAAGTGACCCCCAAAACCCCAATAATTACCCGGTCTATGTTGTTGATCAGGACTTAGTAAATTTTATATTATCTATAGATGACAATTTTGAAGAATGTACAGAAGAAGAAAATAAAAAAGTAGAAAAAACAAAGAAAAGTGTAAATAGCAAAGAAGGAATGTGGAAAATGTTTTTTGATGGCGCTTCATCCTGTGAGGGAGCAAGGGATGGAGTGTTATTTGTAGTGCCAGGAGATGAGTATGTTATCCCTTTCTCATATAGATTACAGTGGGAGGTTGATTATACAAATAATGTCTGTGAATATGAAGCTTTAGTCTTAGGATTAGAAGCTGCCAGAAAGTTAAAAATCGAGCATCTTATAGTTTACGGTGATGCGGAGCTTATTGTAAAACAATTGAAATAGCAATATCAAGCTAAACACCCAAGTTTGAGATCATACAGGAATTGCACCTGGGATCTTATAGAGAATTTCTTCTCTTCTTTCAACCTACACTCTATTCCCAAAATGGAAAACCAGCAAGCCAACTCTTTAGCCAAATTTGTTGCAACCTTTGTACCACCTACTGTCCTAAAACTGAAATATCACATCGAAATGAGACACAATACTTTGATCCCGAACAATGTTCATCACTGGCAGGTCTTTGAAGACAACGAACAAATCAATCAGTTCTGTGAGATGGTCGATGAGTTCTCTGAGACTCATGTATATCAGGAAAACCAGAACGATCCTATTTGGTTCATGCAGGGAGGTGAAGACCCCGAAAAGTTCCAGGATAAGATTGAAAACCACCACATGCTTGTTCTTAAGAATAATCAGATCCCCAGAGGTCTGATCCCCTTAGATAGATTATTTGACAAGGATGACATGCCTTTAAAATCTACCTTATGACCTCAACCTGAAGAGGTTGAAGACTGTAATATAGCAACTGAGGAAAATCTTAAACTGGTCAAGATATCTAAATACCTTCCAACCCAAATAAAGAATAAGTACGCCAAGTTTCTTAGACAATATAAAGACATTTTTGCGTGGTTCTGTGATGATCTAAAAACTTACGATACCTCCGTTATTGCACACAAGATTCCTTTGAAACATGGTATCAAGCCTTTCAGGCAGAAACTTAGACAAATCAATCATATTCTCCTGCTAGTGATAGAAATGGAAGTCAAGAAGCTTCTCGATGCAAAAATTATCGTTTCACTCAGATATTTCAAATGGGTAGCAAATTTGGTACCCGTCAGAAAGAAAAATGGAGAAATAAGGCTCTTTGTATATTTCATAAACTTAAATCGATCATCCCTCAAATAAAAATACCCACTACCAAAAAAGGATCATGTTCTAGAAAAAGTAGTTGGAGCTAACAGAATGTCCATGATTGATGGTTTTTCCGGATACAATCAAATTGTTTTCCATGAAGACAATAGAGAAAAGACTGTGTTTACCACTCTGTGGGGAACTTTTATGTAAGATAAAATTCCATTTCGTTTGATGAATGTAGGGGATAATTTCCAGAGAGCGATGGGCATCACATTCATCGGTGAGAAAGACAAATTTGTTGTTATTTATATTGACAATTTTACGGTTTTTTCTAACTCTGATGCAGAACATCTGCTACACCTCAGGAAGACCTTTGAAAAATATTGAAAGTTCGGTTTGTCTCTCAATTCTAAGAAGTCACATTTCTCTATGAAAGAAGGTAATCTCTTGGGTCATATAGTGTCAAAGGAAGGAATAAAGGTCGACCCTAAACGATTTGAGGCTATAGACACAATTAATATTCCCAGGAACATAAAAGAAATTCAATCATTTTTAGGAAAGATCAACTTTTTGAGAAGATTCGTTCCCAATTTTGTTGAAATAATTAAATTGATTACAGATATGTTGAAGAAATACAATGAAGTGAAATGGACCGCCGAAGCTAAAGCATCATTCGAGCGACTCAAGAAAGCTATAGTTGAAGCATCAATGTTAGCCAGTCCAGACTATACTAAGGAATTATTGATCTTCTCTTTCACTTCTGAACATACTATCGCAGCGGTGCTCATGCAAAAGAACAAAGAAGGTTTCGAGTAGCCGATAGCCTTTTTCAGTAAAAGTCTCAGGGATGCAGAATTAAAATATGATATACTCGAAAAACAAGCTTACGCAATGGTGAAATCTCTCAAAGCTTTCAGGAAATATGTGTTGCATTCCAAAATAATCGCTTACGTGTCGACAAGAACTGTTAAAGACATCTTGGTTCAACCAAATAGTGATGGAAAGAGAGGAAGATTGTTGGATAAAATTCAAGAATCTGATCTAGAAGTGAAACCAACCAAGCTATTCAAAGGTCAAGGCCTGGCGAAACTGTTAGCCGAATCAAATTTCTGGGCGCTCGAGTAAATCACTTGGAATCACAAAGATATATCCTAGATATCAAGGAGCTAGATGATCAAACCCCTAGGATTCAGATTGAAGATATTTTTTCTTCCTCTGCTTGGTATTGTGATATTTTTTCATACCTCCTTACCATTCAGTGCCCAAATGACATGACTTTGTCCAAAGAGAGAACTTTGAAGCTACATGTAGTTAAATATTGTATTATTGATGGCCAACTGTACTGGAAGGATCCTCTAGGTTTCTTGTTATGTTTTTTAACAGAACCTGAAACAGAAAGCATCCTAAATGAATATCATGAAGGAGTGTGTGGAGGACGCCACACCTGGAGGACAACGGCCTATAAGATTTTAAGAGATGGATATTATTGGCCAAAGTTATTTACTGATGTGAATGCCAAGGTCAGAGCCTGCAACTCTTGCCAAATTTTCTCTAGTAAGAAAAAGCTCCCTACACTACCTTTGATCCTAGTCAAAGTAGAAGCTCCCTTTCAACAATGGGGTCTAGATTTCATCAGAGAGATTCATCCGCAATCAAGCGCTCAACATAGATGGATTTTAACTGCCACTGATTACATCAAGAAATGGGTAGAAGCTATTCCAACTCAGAATGCTACGCATTCGGTAGTAATAAATTTCTTGGAAGAGAAAATCCTATCAAGATTTGGTTGTCCTCAAAAAATAGTTACTGACAACGCCCAAGATTTCAAATCTATGGTGATTATCAATTTCTGCCAAAAATACAACATTGTGTTAGGAAACTCTACAACCTATTATCCTCAGGGGAATGGGTTGGTCGAATCGTCTAAAACAATCCTAATGAATATAATCAAAAAGGTGTTAACATAAAATAATAAGGCTTGGCATATCCACCTGAAATACTCCTTATCGACGAATCGAATTGGCACCAATAAATCAATAGGTACATCCCATTTTCAATTGGTTTATGGTACTGACATTGTACTTCCTATCAATCTCTCTCCTCCTGTGATGAATATGTGTAAGGATTCAAATGAAGAGCCAAACGTCGTTACAAGAAGGATAAATCAAATAATCGAATTCCATCAAAATAGGGCCGAAGTAGATGACAAACTTCAAAAGTACCAAGATAATATGAAGGCCCTTTTCGATAAAAAAGATAAAGACAGGGAGTTTCTCCCTGGCGATTTAGTTTTGAAGTCAGACACTAGGAAAGTTTGACCATCTCTGGTTCGTACCATTTAGGATTGCAGCTGTTGAGGGGAAAAATTCCTTATTACTGGAAAACCTCGAGGAAAAAATTATTGACGCTCCTATCAACGAGCGTTACTTAAAACATTTTATGCAATAGTCATATTTCAGATTCCCATTGTATATACCGGTTTAAAAGGACATTGTTTTCTATTTCAATTTGTAATTTTATTTTCCTTTTGTAAACTATCCAAATTTTACTTTTTGTTGTAAATAAACCAAGTTACTTGATATCATGAAAGCAAAATATAAAATCATCTGTACCACATCATTTCTATTCTGCGGAATTTTCTAACATTTCCCATTTTGATTCCCGTGCAGAATACTTACTGTCAGTTGAGAGATAAGGATGTATCAGAATCCAACACTCATTTGTCAAAACATTTGATTTCTCTCAAAACATGTGATAAATTAATGATTTTACTTGATTGAAAATACAAAGCAAATCTGAGATATGAACTCCTATCCCGCTAGTCCAAGCTAAAATTTTAAGGAAATATTATCGGATGTAAAGGAGGTTTCACTCATATACATATTGTCATCTGATCAAATATCAGAGAAGTATGAAATTTCAGCTTAATTCTGAAGCCTTCTTTGAATGAAATAAAAAATGAAATAAAAAGAAAAATAAAATAAGAATAAAAAAGGAGGCTTGAAAGGAAATTCGAGAATCAATAAAAAAATCTATGTCAGAATGAGGTTATTTTATGTCTAGCCCTCTAAATTACCTTTCTGTTTTATTTTTCCTATCTCTGAGTTTTTATTCCCTCCTGATTTTTGCTACCTTACCTGGGTCTTCGTAGAAAAAATAATTACACCTTGACTCTGAAAACTTAAATAAATTATCTTTGAAACAAGATTAGGCGGAAATCTTTATGTTCCTTTGATTTTGAATGAAAGAAAGTATGTCCAGGATAATCCTAATAAATTTATCTCATCTATCATATTTTAATTTGACTAATTCGCTCAAGGTTGATCCCTGAAAATCAAAATCCCTATAAAAAATTCCCCATAGGTGAAGGTGTATTGAAGATTGGGGGAAATTTAGTTGCATAGTACATCTAAAAAGTCTCTGTGGCAAACCTTCCTTTTAAGATTTTAAGCAGATATCATCCCTTGTATGATACATACATATTGATTTCCCCCACTTCAAAATATTAAATAAAAGACAGATGATGAAAGGAAATTCATATAATGATTTCCCTCATCTCAGCGAAATGCAAAAATGCTAACTGAAGTGGTGAAAGGAAATTCAATGGGAGAAGTAGATAACTTCATTGGGGTACTAAACAGGCTCACTGGCAATGAAGAAATATCTATGATATATGTACGACTATCATACATATATATCAAACTCTGACATCTAATTTTATTTCCAGTAATATTAACATTCTGAACCAACGAGGGACTCCCTAAATAAATTGTTACATCTACTTAACCTTGATGCAAACGAAGCCAGTCGAAGTTTGATATTTAAGTTAAAGTCATTTTGATTATCTTGAACAAATCCAAACTCGGTTTTAGGAAAGGGAAATTTTAAATATCCTAACTTGAGATCAATAATCGGGGTGTTTTGAAAGTTTTCTAAGATTTGGTTGAAGTTCAATTTTTCTCTGTATGATTAATTCCTAAAAGTGTTTCCCAGAAATGCAATAATGACCAATTTCCCAATAAAGACACTCGGTCTACTATTCTTCCATGTCTCAGAGGGAGACGTGATCCCCAGATGGAGCCTATGTTGGAACACATACAATTCTGAACTTTTGAGCCCTATGCTTTTCACCTCATGCAATTATAATGCTACCCGAAAACACTTTTGAGCCCTATGCTTTTCACATCTTAATTTTAAATCAAATCCCTGTCCTGGTTGATAAATAATAAGGCACACACAAAATCCACCGTTAACAAAAATTTCCTTTTGATCGAACGATCCTAATAGCTCTGGATTATTGGAGTCACCTGAATTTGAAAGAGGTAAATCTATAACGGTCATTTCAAAGCTCCGTGCTTCTGATGTTGCAATAAGTCTTAACGATAAAAATCATGAAACCTGAAAGCATTTGCTTGTTGCTTTTCCTAAACCATTTTAAGGGTATAAGTTGTAGGACACATGTTCCTTCTGAGTGTTTCCCGAGTTTATTTGTGGCACCTCCATTTTCCTCGACACATCAGAAGGACATGATCTACAACATGTCACTATGGAAGATAATCCTTCAGGATTTTAACGAATAATGAATTCATGAATCACCAAAGTATCAAATTACCGAAGTATTAAACATTAAATAACTGAGTTAAACATAATCAGTGACTTCATAGTTCGGTTTTCAGATGATATTCTAAAGTTTTCGAAGCTCGTACTCCTAAATACTTTGAGTTAAATGCAGTTAATTAGGACTTAAAATAAATTGCCATTTAATTAATTGCTTCGCATTTCAGATTTCGGGAAGTCCCTCTCGAGATACATTGAAATTCCCCGAAGTCCGAACTCCCAAAACACTTGAAGCTAACACACCGTCTTAAACGTGATTAGTTAAAAGTGATTATTCGAAGATTAAATTTTTTCGCGGATTCGAGATTCGGGAGGTTACCACTCTGTGACATTGAAAACCCTCGAACATGAACCATCAAAGTGTTGGTGGAATTTATGACTAGTTAAGGATAATAATTCAAATGCATATTATGAATCGCCAGGTAGACTTTCCAATCAAATGTTAATAAATTTTTCATCAGTGAAGTTATATGAAAAGCAATGACTCTTATTTAAATAAAAACACTTTGATTTCGAATTCATTTTCACTTTCTGCAATTAGCAATCTTTATCTGTTTGAAGAATTCACATGTTTTCTCTGCAAATAGGTAATTTCACTCTGTCTCCTTAGAAGTTATGGCACCAAAAAAAATGACATCCTGAAGCGGCAGGCGGGGATTTAAACCCAAATGTGGATGTTCTGTTAGACACAATGCCGCGATCTGCAGACACTGTTAGAACTTGGATGCAGGTGTTCGATATTTTAGAGCGTGAAATCATAAACTTCCCCGAGGACTCTACCAAAGAGGAGGGTGACACTTATGTGACCAAAATCAAACATATAGCACAATCAAAGCTACACAAAGTAGCGGCATGGTCGAGGCTCATGCCTTACAATGACATGATAAGTTGGGCTTTGGAGCATGTTGACATCTAGACCAAGAGCATCGTCAACCATCAGAAGGTCATTGTCATCTCTTTCCCACCGGAACACATGCAAGTAATGTATAAACTATCCCCTAATCCTAGATATACATTCAATGATGCATTCATTTTGGATTTCGAGTAAAGGGAGTGTGTACAGTATGACAGGAGTTGCCCTGATATAATCAAGTCTTGGTGGGGACACCCAGAGAGATTTGGAACTGAAGCTCACGGTTTATATGCCACAACGTCTTTGGATTCCCATATGGTGTATGTAGCCATGATTCTATTTTGATTATTCGGGAAGAAGAGCCCTACTCACTTCTTGGTGGAATGGGCATCTGTCATGCACGAAGTAGCAGAGGGTTTCACTTTCAATTGGGCCAAAATGTTGTCTGATAAATTGGCCAAAGAGATTGCAGAATATAAAATAGCAAATTCAAAAGGACAGCCCGCCCCCTTCTACATGACGACATATATCATGGATTCCATATTTTTCATGATGCCTTTCCCACTGATGAATTGGGTCTGGACCTCGGTCGGTGCCGAGTCCATTCATTTCTATCATTCCAAGCTATGGGAAGAAAATGCCAAAGATTCATTTTATGAAATATGTCACAATGTGGTGATTCCTGTTCATATAGCCCTGTATGGAAATCCACCTCCTCGAATTTCAGACAAGATTATGGGAAACTTGGGTAAGCTAGAAGATTGGTTTATTGAGGAGAACTTATCCTACATCAAGGTTTTCAGGTGCTCGTTTCCTCCCCGTGCTCTCCCACAATTCTTACCAGATCAACTGGTTTGCAGAGAAGTGGCCTACCAGATTGTAACAAGAGGCATCAGCAAAGAGTTAAAGGCAGCACAAAAAAAGATATGGCCGGCTTTTCCTATTTAGGTTGGCATGTTCTCATTACTAGATTTTTGTCACTCCAAAGTGGAGGCTACGGCTCTAGAAGATGTCAAATTGGTTGACATTGAGTTCAAAAGACACGATCCACATAGGATTATGGAAAACCACCTAGCCCAATTCAACGTGAAAAGATATGTGCACGAGAAATCCCCGTATGACTAAATATTCAGGGGATTCAGGTCTTACGAGGATGTACACGACAGATTCCAAAGCCTATCCCTGGATCAACAAGATGGTTTTGTCAATTTTCAAAAGAACAGGTGGAATAGTCTGCCCAAGGTACTACAAGGAGAGAAAATAGCGCCTCATCCTTCTCAGGAACCCAGGTCAACAGGTTCTAAATCCAGTCACTCTGGTAAACATAAATTTTAGGAATCCCCGAAGAGCTCGAAGGTATTGACACAGAAATTAGAAGCCTCATTGTCAAGTCAACTAGGCCCCCAGGCAAAGTCTTAGCTCGAACCCTTCCTAAAACAAGGACAAACAATGCCTACTTCCTCACCAACCACCCCTGTTGGTACCTAAAATACAGCAGAAGAGAATCAATATACGGAGATTGGTACTCCTATTACATCATTAACACCTCTACAATTCAATATCGGAGATCATAATTCTGAAATTATCTTTGTAGATTATATTACCCCCATCTCACCTGAAGAGATGCCCCTTTCAAATTTATTCTTTAGTCGAAAATGGAAGGCCATCGTGAAAAGGGAATCAACCAGAAAGATGGAGTGATAACTAAATCGAAGAGAATGGTATATGATGTAAATAATCAATATGTTCCATAATTCGCAAAAGAAGTCGCAGGTTCGTTAGGTGCTTTTGCCACGGCCAATCAATGGTTTGTGGAAAATTTGGTCGAACAACTACAACAGAAGTGCCTATTGGTAGAACACTTGCAAATTCAAATATAGGCCATGGAGCGGACTATAAGGGACCAGATGATTCACGACTTTGAGCAAAATAGAGTTCATGGTCAACAACAAATCCAACAACTTTGGGCCAACCTTTATCAGCTCCATCAAAGTTCGCAAACCAACCAAGGATTGGTCACTCAGCATGATGAACTGATAAAAAAATTGCAAGCTAAGTTGAACCTATCTAAAGGTACCTCGATAGATATCTCGGCCTTCCAAGCTCAAGCATGGGAAATAAATGAGAAGCTGGAAATTGTTCAACGAAATTTGTTTTTGAAGGTTGATGCTATCCAAAAGTGCTACCTAGCAGTAGACCTTTCTCTGAATGGAATCTATGTCAAGGAAAGAGAATCTCGCTCAACCCGATCTAGGTTTCAAGAAGATATCATATTGGTGCACAAATATAATGTCTTTGATTTTCCTATGCTCTCTCCTTCCAAACAATTACGAGGCGATATGGCCCGGAAGGTCTGGGAAACAAATTTGGCAGAAAGCAAAAGATTAGCTAGAGAGGTAAAGGATGCTTGCATGGAAGCGTTTTCATCATTAGATAAGAAGATAATTGAGTTTTAAGGGAGTAATATCTCGGAAGCCTTGGGGAAAATTGATATTGAAATGAAACAACAAAATTCCAGAAAGAGAAAGGAAGAAACTCTAACAGCCATTCAGGAAATAAGCCAAATTGATCTTCTTAAGATAAATAAATGGCTAGTAAATCCAAGCTCTCAGCTCCAAGACACAACTCAGGAAATAAAGAGGATTCAAGAAAAGGTGCCTTAGGTAGAGAGGAGATTATTTACTTTTGAGGTAAATGAAATAACTAATCCCTCAAAATTCACAGTAGAATTATTGAATAGATGCAACCAATGTGTTGAACATGGGAAAGAAAGCACAGCTGAAAGAAAATAAGGAAACATGCATAGTGCCCTTTCTTTTTACCTCCCCTACCTTTCACCTTCCTACAGCCACTTATCTCATTCATTCACATTCTAATATTTGCTTATCTCTAATTCATCATCATACACCTGTTCCAACTTCATCCTCCCCACGAACGGTTACTTTTTCTTATGCCCATTATGCATTCCTTGACAAGCCATGCAGTGCTACTCATATGATTATCATTTCTACATTATCTCGACTATGTCTCATTATATTTCCGAACATATCTAGAGGGATAGATGGCTATAGAACAACTGAGAGGGGGGGGGGTGAATTAGTTGTTTTCGTGCTTAAACAATTATGGTTCTTTTAAACTCTTTGTAGAGACACTGAATGATAATCACAATAATGCAGGGAAATAAACTATGGCACTTTAAGCATCATTCACATATATGAGAAACACAGAAACAGATATTTCCCGAGGAAACCCATGCAGGGTAAAAACATCTTTTTCTTTATATGATAAGTAATTATTACATTCTTTACAGTATCATACATATGAGCACCAACTCATAATGAGGCTACAACCTCAGCTTTGCAAGCTGCAACTTGCTGAGAGCACCAACTCTTTGTTTTCTCTAGCACCAACTAGAAGGAAGCACCAACTCCCTGTGTTCAAGCACCCACTTGAACCTTTGAGGACACAATTCCTCCCTAGCTCCACCCAACCACCCTGAATTATAAATATTTGCTACTGAAACTTATTACAGTGATATGATGTTCAACAATGGCTTACCAGACTCATCACTGTTCTCCTGCATTTCGTTGCTCTGTCTGCCTCATTGCCTTTATGCACACATCACTTGCGTTGTCTGTTCTTTCTCTTTTTATGCTCTGTGCGCCATGTCCATTCACTGCACTGTTCCTCTTCTGTACTCTTCAGCTGCTGCACTCTCCTCCTTCTTCACACATGAATCACCTTCACCAACAACATTCACAACAACCTCCAACAACAACAGCAACAACTCCCTTCTCTTCTCTGTACTGTGTATTTATAGCTTCTGTGCACCTTGTGCATGAAATGTTCACAATTCCTCTGCATGCTGACTCTGCGTCATTATCCTCCACCTCTCGAGTGCTCTATTTGATCATCATCGTGACTCTTCAGCTTCTCTGGTGGTTCGCCCCACGTGTCCATCATCACTGTATGTTATCCTGAGATTCCTCAGCCTCTCTAGCAGTTTGAGACTCTTCGTCTTCTCTGTGACAATCGAACTCACTTTCTCTATTTCAGTTACAGGCCTCAATGCCCATCCATCTGTCAATCCCTTCTAAGAATAGTCTTCCTTCATCGGACGAAGCTTGGAGACTCTTCATCTCCTCTGGTGATCACACAGCGGTCTCTTCGACTTCTCTAGCAGACGTCATCAATGGTTTATGGCAGTCTCACTGCATCGTGCCTTAGTAGCCCTCCGATCTTGTTTAAATTCATCTACAACATTGGATATGCAGCGAGAAAATCTAGACGGTCAGTATCTGTGCTTCCATATCTACGGTCAGGATTCGATTCCAGAGCCCCCTTTCCATTCTATCTTTAAGCGGGGGGGGGTCCGGAATTGGACGCGCATCTCTCGAGCGGTCAGGATTAAAGTATCAAGATCAACGACTCTCATGCGATTCCAGACCCCCCTTGTCTTTCTGTCTTTAATACGGGGGGGGGTCCGGAATGGTGGAGTATTGACGAAGGGCCCCACTCCTGTCGTGTCACCTTCTATATCGTTCTCCACCTAACCGTGCGACAAGGCTCGACTCCTCCTTGTCCTCTGACATCTGTCCATCTCTCGCTGATGTGACCAAGGGTTGTGACCACAGCCTTATGCATAAGGCACTTTCGCGATTTCGCATTTTGCGAGTCTAGAGATGAGGCATATCGACTCTCCAAGTCGTGATCCCCGATACCCCGAAGCTGCGTGGGATCAACGGTCCTGATTAATGCTTGGTATGACGGCTCAGATCATTTCGCGATTTCGCATATCGTGATTTCGACATTCCTGTGGTGAATGTTCTTGTCACTTCCAAATCCTGATCCACGAAACCCCATGAAGAAGTCATATCAACGGTCCAGATCACTTCTTGATCTGATGGTTGCAAATACGTCGCGATATTGCATATCGCGATTTCGGCATTTATGTTGCACTATTTACTTGCCTCTTGATGTCGCGATCCGCGAAACTCCAATATGGTGTCCATATGCTAACATCACACGTGGATTGACACGTGTTGAATACTGCCACGTGTCACTCTGATTCATGACTTACATGTGCCTGAAATGTTGAATCAGTCTGACACTTGTCATTACCTGATTGTGCCACGTGTCCCTAGCTGACATGGTCTGTTGTCGTGAGTTGGGTCGACGGTCTAGATCACATCTTGATCTGACGTTTCATGTTCAGTCGGGATTTCACATATCGTGATTTCGGGGTTCCTGATGTCAATAAACTTTGACATGTTCAACTCTCGATCCCCGAAACTCTGACAAGGACTGGGATCAATGGTCCATATTTGTTCTCGATCCAACGGTTAAGATTATATCGGGGTATCACATATCGCAATTTCGCGAGTCCTATGGTTATTATTCTTTGACTTATTCAACTCGCGATCCTCGAAACCCCGACAGGGAGTCAGATCAACGGTCCACATAACCCCTTGAGATGGACGATCCTCCTACTTTCGAGATTTGGTGAGCCCCTTTTCTCCTTGCACTTTAAACACCGTGCAGGTTTTCCTCGATCCAACGGTGGTCGAACCCTGCGCTCAGATCTGACACCTGAGATCTATTCTCCTCTTCAGCGCCCTCTTCTTGTCTTTCTTCAGATCTGACGGCCCTCATGCTATCGGGAATTTTGGATGGGATCCAACAATCAGAAATTCTTCTCGGGCCTTCAATCATTCGATCTTCCTGGACTTATCAGAAATGCTTCTCGGGCCTTCAATCATTCGATCTTCCTGGATTTGTCTTCTCTTTGCCTGTTGATCATCGTTGTTGTACTCAATCCATCATTATTGTTGTACTTGTCATCAATGACAAGCTTACGCTACCTGTAAAACATACTAAACATCCTCTGCACTATCTCTTCTGATCTTATCGAGGTTGCTCTGCAGCTTATTCCCAAAATACTTCTCGTGCCCGTCTGTTACATTAATCCTGTACTCGTGCCATATTCATGTTGTACTTTCCATCAATGACAAGCATATGTTTCCTGTTAAACATGTTCCAACAATCTCCCCCTTTGGCATTGATGGCAACAAAGGCACCCAGATTCTTTTCTCCCCCTTTGACATCAATGTCAAAGAGACCATGCTCCCCCTGAGTTGTTGCAGTATTTTTAGGAGGTATCAGATATTAAAACAACGCAAACTCCCCCTGATGGGATGAACTCTCTCATTTGAGGCCTGCAGAATATTTGTATCTAAACCAGAGTCTTCTCTTTCTGATTCTTGGACCTATTCATCTTCAGCTTCCACTGTATCCTCTGTAGAATACTTAAAATTGCTCACCTCTCTTACTCGAACTCCTTTATCAATCTTCTCATGTGTGGATGAATCCCCCTGTCATTGTTATATGGTCTGCTCTGCATCATCTTTTTCCGTCATTCTGCTCTGCTTCTTCTCTTTCTGTCATTCTGCTCTGCTTCTGTTCTTTCTGTCATTCTTATCTACTTTTGTTCTTTCTGTCATTCTTCTCTTCTTCTGCTCTGTGTTTCATCTCACTCTGCACATTTGCTAAATCTCATGCTACGCATCCTCTGTTTTTCCCTTTGTTACTAAAGGTTAACTTTCCTTGACAAGGTCTTTCCTCTTGTTGTCTCTACAGGATGTCATGTACATCAGAATGTTGTTGTCCTACTAGAACACTGTGAAATTGTAGCTTGTACTTTTTAAAGAGCCCTTGGATCTCCCCATTGAATTTCATCGATCTTTATTACTGCAGTTTTCATTTTTCTTCCATGATGCATTCAATCCAGAGCTTTTATGTCCATATTCAATCATAAGAAAAAATTTCTACACCCACTCTCACGCCTGCTTTTCTTTCTCACAAATGAAGGACCTATCTCGGGTTTCTTAGGAGTACTGATTTCTACCTTGTTGAGTCCAATATCGGATTTGTCATTTGGTGATCTCTGGCTATCCAAGACCTTGTCCAGAGTCATGGATCTGCTCAAGAACTTGATTTGGGTGTCTGCCTTCTCAACCTTCAAGACTTATGCTTCCTGTTTATGACATGGTTCTTCTCCTACTTCATCCATGGGGTAAATGTTAAGTGAGCATTCTTTTATTCTATCTGAATCTTATTCTTTACTTGCAGGGGAGGATTCAACATCAACATTATTGTTTGCCCTTATACTGTTATTCACCATTTGTCCTGAGTTTACATTTACCTTACATTCTTTGGATGTGAGCACCTCTTCACTACCTCTGACACATTTTTGACTTGTACTGAGCAAGTTATGTTTCAAATCATCCATAAGCAGAGCGTACTGGGCATCTTCTTTGTCATTACTCAAGCTCATCATCCCTCTATCCTTGATTTTGCCTGGTTCATCAATTTCAAGGATCACATTTCCTATTTTGCTTTTACTTATGGACAATAGCTTATCCTTGTCTCCATTCACATGCTTGGAACATCCACTATCTATATTCCCAGAGGTCTTTTGTTTTTGAGTTGAAAGTGCTTGACCACATTTTTCACTATCTTTCCTCTTCCATGTGTTGGTCTTTCTATCTAAGAACTTTATCCTTGGATCTGCTTTGTAATTCTTGAGATGGAAGTTTGCAGCTTTGTGGCCAAAGTTGTGACAGTTATAGCATTCAATCTCATTTTTCAATAGGTCAAATTTGTTGTTGCAGGGTTGTCTACTCATTGATTGTTTATTAATCCTTGACCTCCTCAGTTGCATGTCTCTAGACTTAATTTGGCAATTTGCAATATGTGATGGTTTGTTACTTTGATGTATCATTCTTTGTTGTGGCAGAAATTT
>ML790719.1:222501-242705 GCA_009831015.1 Picea engelmannii
TGGTTCTTTTAAACTCTTTGTAGAGACACTGAATGATAATCACAATAATGCAGGGAAATAAACAATGGCACTTTCAGCATCATTCACATATATGAGAAACACAGAGACAGATATTTCCTGAGGAAACCCATGCAGGGTAAAAAACTATTTTTCTTTATATGATAAGTAATGATTACATTCTTTACAGTATCATACATATGAGAATCAACTCATAATGAGGCTACAACCTCAGCTTTGCAAGATGCAACTTGCTGAGAGCACCAACTCTCTGTTTTCTCTAGCACCAACTAGAAGGAAGCACCAACTCCCTGTGTTCAAGCACCCACTTGAACCTTTGAGGACACAAGTCCTCCCTAGATCCACCCAACCACCTTGAATTATAAATATTTTCTACTGAAACTTATTACAGTGATATGATGTTCAACAATGGCTTACCAGACTCATCACTGTTCTCCTGCATTTTGTTTCTTTGTCTGCCTCATTGCCTTTCTGCACACATCACTTGAGTTGTTTGTTCTTTCACTTTTTATGCTCTGTGCGCCATGTCCATTCACTGCACAGTTCCTCTTCTGTACTCTTCAGCTACTGCACTCTCCTCCTTCTTCACACATGAATCACCTTCACCAACAACATTCACAGCAACCTCCAACAACAACAGCAACAACTCCCTTCTCTTCTTTGTACTGTGTATTTATAGCTTCTGTGCACCTTGTGCATGCAATGTTCGCAATTCCTCTACATGTTGAATCTGTGTCATTATCCTCCACCTCTCGAGTGCTCTATCTGATCATCATCATGACTCTTCAGCTTCTCTGGTGGTTCTCCCCACATGTCCAGCATCACTGTATGTTATCCTGAGATTCCTCAGCCTCTCTAGAAGTTTGAGACTCTTCGTCTTCTCTGTGACAATCGAAATCACTTTCTTTGTTTCAGTTACAGGCCTCAATGCCCATCCATCTGTCAATCCCTTCTAAGAATAGTCTTCCTTCACCGGACGAAGCTTGGAGACTCTTCATCTCCTCTGGCGATCACACAGCGGTCTCTTCGACTTCTCTAGCAGACGTCATCAATGGTTTATGGTAGTCTCACTGCATCATGCCTTAGTAGCCCTCCGATCTTGTTTAAATTCATCTACAACATTGGATATGCGGCGAGAAAATCTAGATAGTTAGTATTTGTGCTCCCAGATCTACGATCGAGATTCGATTCTGGAGCCCCCTTGCCATTCTATATTTAAGCGGAGGGGGGGGGAGGGGTCCGGAATTGGGTGCGCATCTCTCGAGCGGTCAGGATTAAAGTATCCAGATCAACAACTCTCATGTGATTCCAGACCCCCCTTGCCTTTCTGTCTTTAATACGGGGGGGGTCCGGAATGGTGGAGTATTGACGAAGGGCCCCACTCCTGTCGTGTCACCTTTTGTATCGTTCTCCACCTGATCGTGCGACAAGGCTCGGCTCCTCCTAGTCCTCATACATCTGTCCATCTCTCGCTGATGTGACCAAGGGCTGTGACCACAACCTTATGCATAAGGCGCTTTCACGATTTCGCATTTCGTGAGTCTGGAGATGAGGCATCTCGACTCTCCAAGTCACGATCCCCGATACCCAAAAGTTGCATGGGATCAACGGTCCCGATTAATGCTTGGTATGACAGCTCAGATCATTTCACGATTTCGCATATCGCGATTTCGACATTCCTGTGGTGAATGTTCTTATCACTTCCAAATCCTGATCCATGAAACCCCGTGAAGAAGTCAGATCAACGGTCCAGATCACTTCTTGATCTGACGGTTGCAAATACGTCTTGATATTGCATATCGCGATTTTGGCATTTCTATTGCACTGTTTACTTGCCTCTTGATGTCGGGATCCGTGAAACTCAGATATCGTGTCCATCTGCTGACGTCACACGTGGATTGACACGTGTTGAATACTGCCACGTGTCACTCTGATTCATGACTTACATGTGCCTGAAATGTTGAATCAGTCTGACACTTGTCATTACCTGATTGTGCCACGTGTCCCTAGCTGACGTGGTCTGATGTCGTGAGTTGGGTCGACGGTATAGATCACATCTTGATCTAACGGTTCAAGTTCAGTCGGGATTTCACACATCGCGATTTCGAGGTTCCTGATGTCAATAAACTTTGACATGTCCAACTCTCGATCCCCGAAACTCCGACAAGGACTGGGATCAACGGTCCATATTTGTCCTCAATCCAACGGTCGAGATTATATCAGGGTATCGCATATCGCGATTTTGCGAGTCCTGTGGTTATTATTCTTTGACTTCTTCAACTCGGATCCTCGAAACCCCGACAGGGAGTCGGATCAACGGTCCACATAACCCCTTGAGATGGACGGTCCTCCTGCTTTCGGGATTTGGTGAGCCCCTTTTCTCCTTGCACTTTAAACACCGTGCAGGTTTTCCTCGATCCAACGGTGGTCCGACCCTGTGCTCAGATCTGACGCCTGAGATCTATTCTCCTCTTCAGTGCCCTCTTCTTGTCTTTCTTCAGATCTGACGGCCCCCATGCTATCGGGAATTTTGGATGGGATCCAACAATCAGAAATGCTTCTCGGGCCTTCAATCATTCGATCTTCCTAGACTTATTAGAAATGCTTCTCGGGCCTTCAATCATTCGATCTTCCTGGATTTGTCTTCTCTTTGCCTGTTGATCATCGTTGTTGTACTCAAGCCATCATTATTGTTGTACTTGTCATCAATGAAAAGCTTACGCTGCCTGTAAAACATATTAAACATCCTCTGCACTATCTCTTCTGATCTTATCGAGGTTGCTCTGCAGCTTCTTCCCAAAACACTTCTGGTGCCCGTCTGTTACATTAATCCTGTACTCGTGCCATCTTCATTGTTGTACTTGCCATCAATGACAAGCATATGTTTCCTGTTAAACATGTTCCATTAATGGAAACATATAAAAATAGCCAGGATAGTATGCTGAATTATTAAGGAGGCCAGACGACAGTTGTGTCTAGCCTAAAGGGATAAAGAAAATAGGCGTTGTTTTTTCCCAGCAGATGAAGAGATAGAGGAGAACACCAGCAGAGCTCATCCGATTTTACATAATGTTGTCTTACTCAAATATATGTTATTTTCATTATAAGAAGTCCAATCGTTTTGAGTTGTGACAGTTTTTTTATATATACATAGATTCAAGTTTCATTCAAGGTTGCTTCTTTCCGGATGCAATAGAAAAAACTATCATTTTTTAGTATTAATACAAGTGTAGACAGAGATTCCAATTTTTTTTCAGTTTCAGTTATGTGTTTCTTCTGTATTTCCATATCCCCAAATTTCTTTATGTAATTCCTTGATAAGTGATTGATTGCAATTTAGTATCACGACTACTGTAATCACATTATATCAGCAATTCATTAAGTAAGCAGTTTTTCCTCTATGTTTACTATAAGTAAAACAAGGCCTGCAAGCTATTTGAATTAATGCATCTCATATCCTACTCAAGGGTCCAGTCTTTACTTTATTCTACTGCAAACAAGGTGAGACTCATCTGCCATTGATGCCTAGCTTTGTTTAACGGTTTTGTAAGTTTCCCCCACACCATTTGATATTATAATTATGACTCAGACAACGAAATACAACCTCTATATTGTCATATTATTAATTTCATTTAAGGATCATTTCTTATATAACTAAAGGTAGAAAAAGCACTCTTTTCAAACATTCATTATGCCTAACATTACTCTTTGAGCCTTAAGTTTAATATCAGGACCAACAGCCTCCATTACCTCTTTACATTGGTAACTACTTCTTTGAAAACAGCAAACAAGCCCAAGAGGAAGTAGACGTCTTGATTTCCTACCATTTTGGAGAGGAAAGATTCTGGAGGCACAACCCCAATAACATTGTCAATGAGAATTTTCATAACATGAGACTCTTGTACGAGTACACCACTGAGTTCTGGAAAGAAGAGGAGTACATCAAAATTCCAGGACTTATGACGAGGTTATTTTCAACATGCGGGGTCAACCAAAAGGTAGGATCATGAATGAAGAAGTTGCAAGAGAGGTAGCCAAAAGATTCAGAGAGAGATGAAGTTGATGGATATTCCCCCATCTCCTTCTCGACTCATTTAGGTTCCAAAGAAGAGAATGAAGAAGCAAGAACCAATAAAAAGAGAAGAGACAAAGAGAAGGTGTTGAAGTGGAGAAATGATGCTAAAAAGAAACAAAAGCTAGAAGTTGACAAAGAAATGGCCAGGGCAGAAAATGAAGCAAAAGAAAAATCGAAGGCCGAAATAAAAAGCTACTGCTAAAAAGGAAAAAGAGTTAGTTGAAGTGGAAAGAGTAGTAGTAGAATTAGCAAAAAAGGAATCAGCAGATAAAGTTGTTGAAGAACAAAGGAAGAAGAAGAACGCAAATGATAAAGAGGGTGACACACACCTAATGGACTTAGATGTCCCTGGAAAATCCACCTCAGGTGTAGGAACGAAAATGACAAGTAGTGGTTTGGGTCTCGGGCCTTGGGAACCTTTTTGGTCATCCAAAATATTGGATCTACGTAGTTTCACATATGATAGAAAAATCGGTCGAATTGTACAAGAAATGGTAAAACAATGTTCCATCAACATAAGGAGCTCCTTTATCAATAGTAACTCAGGTCCATGGATGATTTTAGGGGATAAATTTCGCTCATGGGCTAATTTTCCATGGGTTTTCCAAAAATGAGATTCGCTATTTTAAAAATGATTCGCCATAAATTCTATAGGAAAAAATTATTTTACCTTAAAAATCGCCAAATTTTTATAAAAACTATATAAAATCCTTAT
This sequence comes from Picea engelmannii, assembly GCA_009831015.1. Classification (NCBI taxonomy): domain Eukaryota; kingdom Viridiplantae; phylum Streptophyta; class Pinopsida; order Pinales; family Pinaceae; genus Picea; species Picea engelmannii. The sequence goes on from ML790719.1 coordinate 227,310, forward strand.
AAATTTGAATATTTTTACAAAAATATCGCCAAACATTTATAGTTGGCATATGGAGGATTAGTAAGATTCGCCAAGGTTTCTACATTTTAAAACAAAATTCCATCCTTAAAATCATCCCTACTCAGGTCCCTATCACAGGAGATGTCAAGGAAGACCATGTGGCAACAGCTAGGGTAGGATTTGCATTCATATATGCAACGGTGGATAATATACATAGGTTATGCCAACAAAATCAAGAAAATGAAATTAGGATCAAAGAGTTAGAAGAGAGGCTCCAGCAAGTTAAGATTGATGAAAGGAGTCTTCTCAATTTTAAAACTAGTGCGGAAAAAGTGAGGAATGATATGGAGGGTTCCATCATCGATATGTATTCCAACCTTCATCTCTTCCAAAATGTAGTTGCAATAGTTATTGAACAAAAATATAGGATACAAATGCAGCTGACACAATACAACACTATCTGGGAAGATATAGCATAGATTGATACTTGTATAGCGAAGAATCTTGATGTGCCTTCGGAGTTTTATAGACCCTCGAAATTGGAAAGGAAGACAGACCTATATGCATTAGATCATTTCCAATGGGCAGGGAAACGGGTAGACAAAGAAGTAACCAGGGTAATGGGGATATGTTCAAGAACTCACAAAGCTTCTCAAGAGTTGATAAGGAATGGTCAACTCCCAAGGTTAGATGAACTTGGGAAGAATTTAGTCATGGAAGAGTTAGTGAATGTTGTTCAGGAAAGTATGATTCGAAGGAGACAAGTAGTCGAAACATCAATCTTTGTCTCTATTGATCTTATTGATTATCATCTACTACATCCGGTGAAGCTCCATACTATGATATAGGATTATATTAAAAAATTGGAGAAATATATGAGTTCCTTGGATGATAGCATTTCCATGATCGAAGAAATGTTGGAACAGTTATCTTATAGGAGGATTGAGTCATTATATAACAAATTGGAAGTCTGGACAACTAATCTCCGGAGAAATTTTTCATACGAAAAGGACTAACAATTTTTTTTCCTTTCATCCTTTTCCTAAATACCTCAAATTTTTTCCTTCTTGCCACTTGTCATGAGAAAAGGTAATGTGAAGAGTTGTGTAACTGCCTCTTCAAGAAGAAGGCAAAAAGACAACTAGGAGTTACTACTCTTTGTATAAGATAGACTAGAGACTCCTTGAGAGGGGACCTTTTTTTTGGATTTTCAAGCATTGTACAGACCCAAGAATTTTTTTGAGAACTTATACGGTGTTAATGAATATTGAGAATCCCTTAGGGCCAGCATGTTATAGAATAAATTCTTTGTAGAAATGGATCAAAGCTTTGAATTATTTCAAGTGAATATATTTGTTGTTTCTATGGAATGTAAGAATGATTTGTTTTGTTGTAGACTAATTCTTATACAATCTCCAATATTCTACAGTTATTGATATTCCTTTGAATATTTCAATGTCTTTAGTTTTGTGATTTATTTCAGTATATGTTGTTGTGATCTAGACTAATCTAATTACATGCTTACATATGCCATTTGCTTCCAATATTTCTCTTTTTATATAGCTAACTATATTAAAGTTGTTTAAAGTTTTGGTTGCATTATAACTCACCGGTTACGTTAGAATTTCTCCTAGATAGTATAGGTTAGCATATATTAGTGATATATTAGTTTTATTTACATACATGGTCTTCATCTACATCTCTACATTGCACCCACCCACTTCATCGGTACACCGGACCATAACCGGTAAGAAAACCAAAAGTTAGCAATAAGTGGTAGCCAGAACAAATTCCAGATGGGACTCCTAATCCAAATGGTGTGTAGACTAATTGGGACTATATATTGGGGAGTACCCCTTGTTGCTTTTATGCGAAGTTGAATCCCTCGACAGAATTGGAGCTAGAAAGAGGGCCTTTTTATGGATTACATACATGAACTAAACAATAACTGAAATCAATCTTCAACGAGTAATCCAAATTCAAAACCTACCTCATTTCCCCGAATCAAGTCTAAATAAGAATTTATTTATGAAGACTCGAAGGATAATTTTGGAAGTGCTTCTGGTAGTCCTGAAATACATTATGAGACCTAGTTTCGCATACCTCAAGAAGAACTTCATGAAACTCATATAATTACTCGTGCTTACGTGAAATTGCTTGGACAATTACCTACATCTTCTGAACTACCTAGGAAAAAAGAAACCCATGTAGAAATTCTTAACACAGATCCTGATTTTTACATCGAATTTGTAGACGACCTTATTGAAACTGCTTTACAAGAGGTCCCAGCACCCTTAAGCAGATTTATATGTTTCTTTATCGAACCTGAAGAAGAATTTGGAGGTGAACAACTGGAAATCACCATAGAACAAATAATGGGAGAAAATAGGATTCACATAGAGGTTATACCACGATGGAGATCCCAAGGATCTCTCAATATAGCTGGAGAACTTTGTGAAATTCCAAGGAAGTTTGATAAACTCTTACCGAAATTTGACCCAGATAAATTTGAATCACCAAAATATCATGTTAATAATTTCTTTTTATCCATACATCTTCTAGGTGTTGAAAATGATGGCGTAGTATGTAGGTTATTTCCTTACACCTTTTTGGAAAAATCCTCTACTTGGTACTTCAGCCTACCCACTGGATCTATCACATACTGGGATAGTTTTGAAAGACTCTTTATGAGGAAATTTGAAGGAAAACAATTGCATCCCAGTATAATGAACCAGGATCCATCATAATGGACAAGAGGGAAAGAGTAAAATATTTTAACCAAATATTTCTTAATGTCTTGATTAAATTTCCCCATGATGTGGCTCATGCTCAATCATTAGCCATTGAATATTATACAGTTTCCTTAACCCCCTCCATAGGGATGTTTTTGAAATGATCTAACAGAAACAAATTGGCATTAAGCTTTGATGAGGTTGAGACTGTGGAAAGAGAGTTATTAGTATATGACCAACATCTGCGTTATGAAGAAAATAAGTCGACAGGGAAGAAGCCACTACTATTAACTAAGCCACCTAACAAAGAATCCAAAGATATTGATAATGTGGTTAAAATGGTTAATAAATTATCGAATGAAGTGGTGGACCTTAAAAATAATGTTGGTGAAGGATCATTCAAGTCATGAACTTTTCGCCCATTCTTTAAGAAACCAGACAACTCGCCACAACCACTTGAACCACCACACATGCATTTCAACCTGGATAGTTTTAGTAATGATAGTTTTTTCTCTTATCATCAACAAAATCACCTCGAATAGACATGTCCTCAATGGATAAATTTTATGAGGTTGGTAATAAACCAGTTACTGGATCAACAGAGTTTATATGACGAAATCCATGCACAAGTTCCTTCTAATACTAGTAACGAAAAATCCACGTAATTAGTGATGCCCTTTTGGGACTAGTGTGTAGAATCAAATGATGAACATATTGAATAAATCCTTGTTGGAGATACACAGATCGTTAAAGTTGATGCCCCAAAAGTTTATAACTTTTGCATAAAAGGTCCACTATCTAACCCCTCGTCCTCCAAAGAAGAAAACATTCCTCTTAGAAAAATAACACCTCCTCGTGTTCTCCCAAAACAAAGAAACACAGTTCTATAAAAAACTAACAATAAAACTGGCAAAACTACTGTAGCAAATAAATATAAATCAAGCATGTCTAGAAATATTGGAAATAATGAAAAAGTAATACAAGGAAAACCTAGACAAGCTAAGGACAATTCAAATTTACACGCCCTAGATTATAATGTAATCGAAGACATGAAGAATATCAAAGCTAATATTTACATGCTTGATATTTTCTCTCTCCCACAACAACGTGAACTTTTACACGATTCTTTCAAACCCCATGAGACTCAAACAAAAACTATCGTAGCTACTGAAATATTAGCCTCTGGAAATGATACACCAGAAATACATAAGGTTTAGATAGCATTAGCTATAAATGAAGCAAGCATATATTCTTTTTCAAAATATCAGGTACCACCTTTTCTGCTTACTTACGAAATTTTTAATTTCAATGTACATAATTGTTTAGAAAATTCTAGTGCCTCTTCCAACATCATGCCTTATTCTGTTTTCCAAAAAATAAATGGTGTTCCACAAATAACAAAAACCAATATTATCCATTTAGATAGAACATATGTTAAAGTGAAAGGGGAAGTAAGGGATGTGTTAATCATACTTTCATCTGATCCCATGGTTCATCAAACTATAGACATAGTTGTGGTAGACATACCAGAAATTTATGGTTTTCTCTTGAGCAGAGATTGGTCACCGAAACTACAAGGTTATTTATCTACTGATTTCTCTCATTTATGGCTTCCCTATAAATGCAAGGATAATCAAATCTGGGTTAACAGTGAAGCACACAGTGATGGAATTGGAGGGTAAAAACAAGCCTATATGCTTTGATCATTCTGTTTTAGGGAATTATGTTTTCGAAACTAATTATGGTTGTTATGAAGCTTGGACTTCTGAAATACCATAAGAAATGCAATCAGGCCTCCACCCACGAATACATAATTTCACTTATTCAGTACTTACTAACCTAGGATTTAGTTTGACTAACAAAACTAACACTCATAACATGTGGACCATGTTCTTTGACGGCTCTAAAACACAGGATGGATTCGGCATAGGATGTGTATTGATCAACCCCAGCCAAGGAAAAACACTCATATCATGTTGTTTAGAATTCAAATGAACCAACAACACTGTTGAATATGAAGCCTTAGTGCAAAGCCTCAAAAATTCCATTGACCTGAATGTAAAAAACCTTAAAGTGTTTGGTGATTCTAAGATCATTGTTCGATAGGTAAGAAATACTATTCATTGCATGTCTCTGCATCTAAAATCCTATCAGCAAGAGGTATGGAACCTGCTTTATTCATTTGATGCATTAAATATTAATTCTATACCTAGTGATCAACATATAGATGCAAATATTTTGGCCAATGTAGCATCTAGGTTTATGCCTCCTGACCATGGTTTTTCTATTGAAATGATGTTAGGCCATCTGTACCTGACAATGTCATGAGTTGGAGAGTGTTCGATAGTGATTCTCAAATTATCAATTTTCTTACTAGCTTAGACACATTCCAATATTCAATAATCAATGATGAGATACATCAACAAGAGTTGCAAAATTATTGAGAAGAAACTAATAAGGTCCAGACAAATTGTGTTCCGAAGAACGTTTTGACTCTTGAAAATCTCTTTGATTTACAATCCAAGTTCAAGAGGCCAACTAATCCAAAGATAAAAATCTCCATGATGATGCATTTATTGGTCAATCTAGGAACATCTGAACAACCTAAGTATGTTAATTTGGGCACATGTTGTTCAGATTCGGAGAAATACACATTCATAGAATTATTCAAGAAGTATCAAGATGTTTTTGTCTAGACATATAATGACTCGAAGATGTATGATACACGAATTATGTAACATGTGATCCCCATCAAAGAAGGGATCAAGTCATTTCAAAAGAAGCTTATAAAGATACATCCGACTCTCGAACCACTGATACAAAAGGAACTCAAGAAGTTGTTAGATGCCTGCATAATTTTCAAAGTAAGACATTTGACTTGGGTATCTAATATGGTTCTCATAAGAAAAACGTTGAGAGAAATAAGAATCTATATAGATTTTCGAAATCTAAATCGCGCTTTCAAAAAAGATAACTATCTAGTTCCCCCAATGGAACAAATCATGCAACTCGTCTCTAGATCTCATCTTTTCTCTCTATTAAACATTTTTTCATTATACAATCAGGTTCTCATGATATAGCCACACCGATTAAGGACCACTTTCTGAACTACATGGGGAACTTACGCTTATAGAAGAATTCCCTTTGGTCTTATGAATGTAGGAGATACGTTTTAGAGGGAAATGGAAATTTCTTTCAAAGGATTAATCAGTCAAAGTGTGGTGGCTTACCTTGATGATGTCACCATTTATTCGAAAAAAATACAAGACCACCCAAAACATCTGAAGCAAATTTTTGAACATTGTAGAAAATATTCGATATCGCTTAATCCTAATAAGACTATATTCGTTGTTTCATAAGGTATATTATTAGGACATATTATTTCCAAAGATGGAATTTTGTTGGATCCAGAGAGAACCAAGGCTATTCTGCAAATTTCCCCACTGCACACTAAGAGGTCCATGCAATCATTCTTCGGAAAAATAAATTTCGTAATAAGGTTTGTTCCATATTTTGTTGAAATTGTAAAACCGTTACAGAAGATGATTAAAAATGACATACAATTCAAGTGGATACCATTATAAAAGGAAGCATTTGAAAATATTAAATCTACTATATCCAATGCACCATCTCTTCGGAGTCCTGATTTTTCCAAAGATTTCCTTCTATATACGTTCGCATCTGATCATTCGCTAGCAGCAGTTCTCACACAAAAGGATGAGAAAGGAGATGAATATTTGAATATACTCAAATAAATTATCTAGTATGTTAAATAATTTCCTTAAGTGGAAAATTGAAAACTGTGATTAGTAGGAGAAAATTTATTGTTATTAGTATAATTATTGTGAAAGATATTGACTGGCGAAGTGTCCTTAATTGTTGGAAAGATGTAAGATGAGATTTTTGTTTAATTTAATAAAGGAGACAGAAGGAACAGCCAAGTTAAAAAGAGATGGTCAAGAATCCATGATTGGGGAACAAGTTGGAGCTAACCTTGGGCATGAAAGGACATGTGTCAAAAGTCAATTTTGATGATTGACACACCTTGAAAATCAGGGATTTCCAAAGTTGTGAAGTTCCCAAGGAGGGAAAGGGGCTTGAGAAAACTAAGACCTAGGAAAGAAAAGATAAATACACATATGTGAGGAGGCAGAATGTTTCTTAGCATGTGGGAGGAAAGAACAAAATTGTGTTGTTGGAAGAAAAGGAAATGTTGTTGAAATAACAAAGTTATCAAGGAGTTGTCATGTGAGAACTGAGGTGTTATGAAACAGTTGAAGACACGAAATTTTTTGGATTAAGAGGCTCATTCACCCTTATGGATTCATGACCAATCTTGGGGGTGATTGTATCAAGTGATTTGGCTAATCCATTCTATGATTGGGTGGAACTTGGTTGCTCATTATTTTTTCCAGGTTTCAATTTGAATTTGATTGATGAGTTTTAAATGTTTCTTTCATAGAATATGGTATTACATAGTGTTAATAGTTGATGTGATATTTGGTGGTGTTTTTAGATATGAAAGGCTTTAGAATCATGGCTGCTAGGTTTTCTCCTCTTGTTCTCCCTTCTCAACTACATGGCTTACCTCAAAAGTATTCTAAAATAATTAAAACATATAATGCAGAAGGATATATCACAACACAACAACATTTAGATAGATTCAATTATTTCATTGATTTAGAGGAAGTTGACTACAAAGATCTTAAAATGAGTCTGTTTGCACAAAGTTTTGTTGGATAAGTCAAGAAATGGTTCAAGGGACTTGCGGAACGAAGTATTCCTGATTTTCCAGGTTTTGAAATAGTTTTTCTCATAAAATGGGAGGATAAGAAAAAATCATTACATCTCTTGAAACAGTATAACATTTTGAAAAGAGATGTTGCTAATATAGTGCAATATTTTTCCACTAGGTTCATGAAGGTGTATAATTCAATCCTAGACCAGGTCAAACCCCCTCTTGGAGCTGCCCAATTTCACTATGTTGATGCTTTCAATAGTGATTTTGATTTGTTGTTAAGAGAAAGGAGATCTGCCACTTTAGCCGATATGATGAATGATGCTATATAGGTAGAAGCTAATTTGATGGAATCTGGAAAAATAAAGATTAAAGTTGGAACTGAGAAAAAGAAATTCAAAGAAGAAAATCGGCTTTCTTCCTCTAAATCTTCATATGTAAAGTTTGATATGATGTTGAAAACTATGGATAAATTAGTGGAAAGTTTTACCTTAGATAATATACCTCCTCCCAGAGAAAGACAAGAGCCTCAAGTAAGAAATTCAAATTTCAGGAGACCTCTAGTCCCTCAAATAAGACAACAAGATCAAATAAATCAGGGAGACCAGCAAATTAGACCTCCATTTCAAGAAACTTATGCTGAAGATTTTGTTGAAGAACCTAAAGATCAAATCCATTTGTTTGATGAAGATGATTCTGATATCTATTTGACTAAACAAGAGCATGACATGTTTCAGCAAGAACAATATAATGAATTGTTGATGGATTCAGAATAATATAGAAAAGGGTATCAAAATGCCATTTATGAATTTCGGAAATAGTATAACCTAAGAAACAGAAATATAGTTGTTAATCCAAATAAATCTCAAGCTCAGCATACCTCTACCAATCAAAGGAAGAAATATCCTCCAAAGAAAGACATGCAAGAGAAAAATAATCCAAAGGATGATGGTCCAAATAAATATCAAGATGGAAAGAAGAATGTTAACAGCGAAGAGGTAGAAAAATCTCAGTCTACTTTTAATCTTGAAAGTGAAATTTCTAAGTTAAACGTTTCAATCCCTTTTAATTAGCTTATCAAGAATACTGAATATAGAGGTTAGATTATGAAAATGTTGAAAACAGGAGAGACATATGACACTATGAAATCTTCATGATGATCATCCCTCTTTTCTTTTTGGTCCTCGGGTTGAAGTAGAATGTGATAATGACAGTGAAGTACCTCATTTTTATGTTAGTCCCAATTTTAATGATATGACCCTACATAATGTCATGTTATATTCAAGGGAATCCCACAATTTGATTCCAAAGGTGGTTATGGAAAATATTGGATTAGACATAACAAGGTCGTATAAAGCCTTGTTTTCATTTGATTCAGGGAAGGTTAAATGCTTAGGATTGATTAAAGATCTTGATGTCACCTTAACTCATATCCCATCTAAAAGTGTTGTTATGGATGTGGTGGTTTCTAACATTCCACCTAAATTTGGGATGCTATTGTCTAGATCTTGGGCAACAAAACTCAAGGGTACTTTACAGTTGGATATGACATATGCTACAATTCTAGTGTTTGGGAAACAAAGAAGATTGTACAGAGAAAAATACTTGGAATACATGGTAAGTAGCCCAGATAGACCTAATAATCACCCTATTTATGATATTGACATTGATATTGGGGATTCTATTTTTTATAATGATCTTTGTTTTGAAGAGGGGGGCAAAAATGAACCTGAATTTTCAAAGAAGAAAGGTCAGCAGTTGAACGAGGAGCTCAATTTAGATCAGATAGACAATGAGGATGATAGGTTATGGAACATGGATTTTTATGGATCTATCAGTAAAGAAGGATTTGGGGCAGGTGTGCGGACTGTTCCTCCAAATGGTTCTTCAAAACTTTTTTCTTTCAAACTAGATTTTGACTGTACAAACAATGTAGTTTAATATGAGGCTTTAATCTTGGGGCTCAATGATTTGAAAGAGTTGAAAGCTAAGAGAATATATGTGCATGGTGATTTTGAACTAGTAATTAAATCAGTTAAAGGTATTTACCAAACCAAGGACCCCAAGATGAGGGCATAGAGGAATGAAATACTAGAGTTGTTGGAAGGATTTATAGAATATGATGTATCATTGATACCAAGAGGGCAGAACATGATTGTTTATGCTTTAGCCACCTCAATTAGTCATTTTAAAATTCCTATTCATCCAAATAAGAAGTATGATATTGGATTCAAACATAGGCCATCAATCCCAAACAATATCAAATATTGACAGGTATTGGAAGAAGATAAACAAGTCATTAGATTCCTTCATAATTCAGATGAATTTTCTAGTACACATATTGATGAATAAAATAGGTTTTTTGAGGAAGAAAATGCAAGTTTGACTCCAAATTCACAGTATTATCAGAGTGTTATAGCTGGAAAGGAGATTATTCAATTGAAGAATAATTGCATCCCAAATGGTTTGGTTCCTCTTGAGAATCTTTTTTATAGTAATGATGTAGCAAAAAAACCCAAAGGTGTCTCCAAATGAAGGTGAGGTAGAAGACTGCAACATTGGAATGAAAAGGAACAAAGATTCATCAAATTGTCAAAGAATTTAACTCATGAAAACAAAGAAAGGTATCTTAAATTGATGAACAAATTTTCTTATGTGTTTGCATGGAGCTATGAGGACTTGAAGGTATATGATACGAGCATCATCTAGCATATTGCCCCAATCAAAGAAGATCAGAAACCATTCAAATAGAAGTTAAGAAGGATAAATCCTTTGCTCCTTCCTTTAATTGAGAAGAAAGTGAAGAAATTATTTGATACAAAGATTATTGTTTCATTGAGGTTCTCTAAATGGTTGGAAAACCTGCTTCCTGTTAGGAAGAAAAATGGATAAATAAGGTTATGTGTAGATTTCAGAAATCTGAACAGGGTGTCTTTTAAGGACAACTATCCTCTCCCAAAGATGGATTACAATTTGCAGAAAGTTGTGGGATCACAAAAAATGTCAATGTTGGATGGCTATTCAGGGTATAATCAAATCATGGTGCACCCAAATGATCAAGAAAAGACATCTTTTACCACACCTTTGGGAACGTTCATGTATGCAAAGATGTCATTCGGGTTGATGAACACAGGAGAAAAATTTTAACGAGCTATGGATATATCCTTTGCAAAAGAAGGGGATAAGCTCATTGTAATATATTTTGATGATATTACAGTTTTCTCTAACTCTAATGATGAGCATTTGAATCATTTAAAATAGATTTTTCAGAAGTGTGAGAGGTTTGGTATTTCCTTGAATTCAAAGAAGTCAAATTTTGCAATGCAAGAGGGGAAGTTGTTGGGCCATGTGATATCAAAAGAGGGAATCAAAATAGATCCAAGCAGAGTAGTGGCAATCCAGAAAACAGACAATCCTAGAAACAAAAAGGAAGTGGAATCTTTCCTTGGTAGGGTGAATTTCCTAAGGAGGTTTTATTACCAATTATGTTATGAGGAAAATCACTCTATGGCATGGGGTAAACTAAAATAGACAGAAATAACTGCAGAAATCAACTCTAATCTCAAGTATGCTATATAAACAAATATTCTAGCAAGACAAGATAAAGAGCCTACCTTGTCCAGACATTCAATGAAGTCCATTGTTGAGCACTTGACTCAAATAAATACACCTACAACTTATCCTCAACAACCAAGATATGAAAGCATATGGTGATAATATATAAAGTTAGCATAATCCATCAATATTCATAAAAAATACTCCCATGGAATAACAATTCAAATATTTTCAAGACATTAATTGGATGAGAAAACAATATTTCTATTCAAATGTAATCAACATAAGTGTATGAATGAAAAACTTCCATGTCGGCACATTCGGAACTGAGAAACTAAATCCCTTCTAGCTGGGCCTCCACCACTTCAATCGTCCACCAAAGGCAAGCTCATATAAGAGAGACAATGATGTTCTCCATAAAATAGGGAAGATCTTAGGGGTTGAACAATGTGTTTAGACTTAAAAGGACAAAGGGATGCAGACTCAATATTAAGTGAATAATTTCTCAAGAACAACTTTTCTCTCAAAGTTGAATTATTCTCCCCTTTTCCACAGCTTGGATATGGCCCATTTATAGCCTTCAAATGGAATTGAAGGACCGAGTCAGAATTTTTCCAGTATATGGAAGGTCAAGGATCGTGGATCTCATGACTTGACATGGAAACACGACACCATTTTTAATTTTGGGCACAGAACTCAATGTACGCGGTTTGTAATGGTGCAACCTAGATATACGCATGGTGTATAGTTGTTAGGGCGTGTATATGTGGAAAAATACAATTTTAATCTCTGGGAACTACAAAAAGGGACTTCAAGTCTGCAAAGGGAAATGGAAAAAGGCCCTCTGAGGAAGTTTGCATAGGGTGAGGCAAATCTTTCTATAACAAGTTTATACCAAACTTTGTTTAAATTGTTAAGTACATCACCCATATGTTGAGAAAGGATAATCGGGTTAAATGGAAAGTTGAAGAAAAAGGGTCATTTGATGACATAAAGAGAGAAATTAATGAAGCATGATTGTTAATTAGCCCAGACTATACTAAATATTTCAAGATTTTCTCCTTTGCCTCAGAGCATAATATTGCAAGAGTATTGTTGTAGAAAAATAAGCATAATTTGGAGCATCTTATAGCCGTTTACAACAAATAATTGAGAGATCCAACACTGAACTATAACATCATGAAGAAGTGGGTTGATGCATTGGTGAAGGAATTGAAGGAGTTCAAAGTTTATATCTTCCATTCTCATGTTATTTAATTTGTTCCTACTAGTGCATTCAAAGAAATTTTAACTTAGCCAGACCCTAAAGGTAGAAGAGCGAAATGGATTGTAGTTCTATTGGATTATGATCTAGAGATAAAGACAACAAAGTTGGTCAAAGGTCATGGATTGGAAAAATTGATGGCTCAGTCAAATTTTGATCTCTTGGGAATCAATTTATTTGCATACTTTTCAGTGGATGCAGAACCAACACCTCGAGTATCTCAAAAGTTCCTTTCATCTCCATGGTATAGTGATATAATTTATATTCTACGGGATTTACAATCACCACCAGAATTGAGCAAGACTAAGGCCATATTTTTGAAATTGAAAGCAGCAAAATTATGTATCATAGATTGTTTTTTGTATTGGAAATATCCAGGAGGAGTCTTCTTAAACTATCTATTAGAAGATGAAGCACAACAGATTATGAAAGTATTTCATCAGGGTAATTGTGGAGGACACCACTACTGGAAGACTATTGTGAACAAAATTCTCAGAGCAGGCTTCTATTGGCCAACAATATTTGCATATGTGTATAAAGGAGTCACAACTTGTCATGAATGTCAAATTTTTTAAGGAAAGAGGAAGTTGTTTCCATTTCCTTTGAAGCCTATCTTAGTAGAGGCACCCTTCCAGTAGTGGATTCTTGATTTCATTGGTGAAATCAATACAACATCTTCAAGTCAGCATAAGTGGATATTGATTGTTACAGACTATTTTACCAAATGGATTGAGACTGCACCAACAAGACAAGCAAATGATATTGTGATAATTCAATTATTAGAAAACAACATTTTTTTTCTAGGTTTGGTTGTCCCAAGAGGATCATGATTGACATTGCAACATCTTTCAAGTCTAAGAGAATGATCAAATTCTATGAAGATTATAACATAATAATCAGTCATTCTACAGCTTATTACCCTCGGGGTAATGGATTGGCTGAGTCATCAAACCAAATTTTAATAAGGATAATCAAGAAATTATTGCATGAGAACAAAAAGGCTTGGCATAAGAATTTAATATTTGCATTGTGGGTAGACAGAATCAACCTTAAAAAATCAATTGGAACTTCAGCATTCCAATTAGTATATGGGACAGAGGTGGTTTTTCCTACTTATTTGGGACTTCCAGTCATGAAGTTGTTTTAGGAGAAAGAATCAAAGCCTAGTGACATTCCAAGGAGGATCAAACATCTTATTCATGTTCAACAAATGACAGAAGAGGTCTATCATAACACCCATATGTTTCAAGAAAATATGAAGAAATTTTTTGATAAGAAAACCAAAGTTGTTTATTTCCAAATTAATGATAATGTATTGAAATGGGATGCTCGAAATGAGGAAAAAGGAAAACATGGGAAGCTTGATCATCTCTGGAAGGGACCCTATAAGATCGTTGATTATCATGGAAACAATGCCTACATTTTAGAGGATCTAGATGGAGAACTTATTGATGGAGGACCAGTAAATGGGAGGTTCTTAAAACATTATCTAACTTGAAATAAATTTGATCTATTCATTTCATTGTAAATATTTGTTTTATTTCCAAAGTTTGCAGGTGTGGATCACACTCTGAAGAGTTTGAAGTCTGAGGTGAAGGCCCTAAGATTCAAAAGGGTGACTGTCAATTTGTTTTCAGTTCAGCTTGTATATAACTAAGTCTGAATGGTTCAAGTTTGTGTGAGTCTTTGTATATATTTTATTATTTTAATAATCCCAATAAATAAGGCACTGGTCTATTGGTTATTTTCTACCTCACAGAGAGGATAGCATCCCCATTAGAGCCTATGTTAGGGAGTATTAATTTACAAAGTCAAAACAGTTGGTTTTGTTGATTAAGTCTTGTGGTCATGTATTGGTTTCTCAAAAACCATGTGTCAAGGTCTAGGATTAGTGTCCCATGAAACAATTTTGAGTTCATTCACTTATGAGTCAATTTTGGCTTTTATTGAGTCATGTCTAGAGATTTAGAGCTTCATTCCAAGTCATAGTTAAAGTGGTCAGTCTTGTCCTGAGGTCAAGTCAGTTTTATATATGGTCCTTTGGCATCATTTGAAGGTATGAGTCTTAAGTCATTACACTATGTCTTTATAAGGTCATGGGAGCATGTTTTCATGTTTACTAAAGGTGGCATAGCTTTCCCAATCCATTTTGTACCTCTTCAAGACATGTAACCAATCAGTTCAAATTTCGCTACAAAATATCTTAGCTTTTCGCAACGACTAAGTTGTCATGTCAAATCACTTTAAAGCTCTCCTTAATGGTCAATGAATCATGGGAGTGAGGTCAGGAGAGTCAGTACATTCCTTTTAAATCAGGTTTTATGTTCATGTGGTATTTCCTCTTTTAAATCATCAAATTTCTAGTGCACTGCGAAACTGTAACTGTCGTTGTGAAATTCCGTACATTCGTTGTGTGTTGGAGAAACTTCACATGCACCTAGGGTTTCTTTTTCCTAAGGTTTTCCCTATGTTTATTAGTCACTATTCAGTCTCCTATCATTTAGGGAGAATATTCCTCTAGGATAATATTCTCTTCAATTCACACTTCAGTTTGATCAGTTGAGTGGAGTCTAGATGCCACATTGGGATCATTATTGTTGGTCCTAAAGTCTACACCTGATTGATAAAGGGAAAATCTAGGCCACCTATCAGTTTAGAATGATTGCTTCTTTTAAATTTTTATTGGTTGGTATGAGGGTTATTCTATCAAGACAAAGGCAAGGTTGGGTTGGCACAATGATATGGATGAGTGCCCTCCTTGGTTGATGGCACACTAATGACAGACCAGTGAAATTATAGAAAACGGAGGGAAACAACAAACTACTCAATGAATAATTTGTTGCAAGAAGTTCAATACTTAAATATCATTTCAAGACATCAAACATGTATCAAAACATAATAATTCCCACATGTTGCAAAAAAAAAATCTTCACCAAAAGCATTAGTTGTTTGACAAGTTGCATATCAGTAAAAATAAGTCATACAATAGTTGAAAGGAAATGAAATGTACGTTGCACAAATCAAAAACTGTATTCAAGATAAGAATGAAAACACATGAAGACTTGAACCAAACACTGTCATCAAGAGTATGTTCACCAGGTAGAGAG
>ML790719.1:242805-265495 GCA_009831015.1 Picea engelmannii
TAGATTTGCCTCCTTATATGCAAATGTATGCAGTTGTTAATGTTGAGAATTTGAAATTGTATGAGCCTCCTTTGATTGATGATCAAGGAGAACATGTTCATATTCCTTCTATAGATGATTTCTCCCCAGAATATCTTACAGAATTGCATGAAGACACAATCCTTGATAGGAGAATGAGAACTTTGAAACAAGGAAATGTGGAATATCTTCGAGTTGGTCTTAAAGGCACAGATCCAAGCAAAGCCAAGTGGATTGAGGTTGGAAAGGTGAGGGAACTATACCCTCATCTTCAGATAGACTGAAAATAGTCTTTTGGAGGTCCAAAAGCTTTCCAATGGGGAGGTGTGATCCAGGGGATCAAATTTTGCTCAAAAGTCAAAGTTCTTGGAATCGCTTCAAATTGAACGGGTGCGTAGGCCTCGTCGTCATGAACCCAACGCAACTCATTTGGATTCAAATGGACGTCGGATGAGAGATATATCACGTTCTATTCAAATCGACAAACAGGCAAAAAAAAATGTGCTGACTGTACAGTCCGTAAAGTCCGTATGGATGCTGATGTGGCATAGCTGTACGACACGTGCAGGGCCATATGACACATGGCAGGTGTTGGTTGGTAGTCATGTGGAAGAGTTGGCGTATGACACATGGCTTGTTTGTGGCGAATAGGATAGCGACATGTGGCCCAATCAATGACTGCCACGTGTCACCTTGTCTATGGTCTAAAACATATGTAGTCGGAAGGACTCGACCCCGTGACCTCCGGGCAGGGGAAGAGCCTTGGGAAGGGCCCCCCAACCAGCGCACCACCGTGTGTTTGTTATTATATATATGTTAAAGAATTTATTTGAATTGATATAGTTTTGATATGGGGAGCGGTCCGGGCCAGGGCTTAGTCCCGGCCCCCAGTCATATATGTTTGCAATGTAACCACCGGCACGGTGCAAGTTCCAAACCACTTACCATATGTTTTAAAATGTAGCTCCTTTTCGTATGAGCGCGCGGTCCTATGACCCACATGACCATGATTTTGGTGGTTAGGGGCTAGGCGCACCCTAACCGTCCTACAGTTCACATCGTTTTGTGATTGTGCCTGGTGCTATGTTTTAACACATATATGCGCGTCGGGGCTAGGTTGAGGAGACATAGGTGCATTTTGGCGATCCAGAGACAACAAGTTTGAAGGGGAACTTCCAGGAAGCCTATCTTCTTCAATTTTTTGCCAAACAAGGTGCCGAAAAAGCCCAGCTAGGGGTTTTTGGACGTGCTGAAGCCATTGGAGCCATCTATTTGTAATTTTGAGCATTGTAAAGAACATATTTTATCACTTTGAGCAAATAATACAAAAGATCCATTGGAAGCTGGACCAGGAGATGTAGCCCAAGAGAGGGGTGAACTCGTTTACCATTTGCTGTGTTATGTATTTACTGTTCACTATTATTTGCTGCTATTTATATGCATCTTGAATGTGTTATTACTATAAAATTTGTGTTTGCAAAATTGATCCATTTGCATAAAAACACTTGAATTAAAACTTGCAAATATTTTCAAGAATACAAGTCTTTATCATTTTCAGATCACTTTCCTAATGCAGGGTGGTCCATCTAATGTACTGGTCCTCGTTGCTTCCAACGGGGCAATACTCTTCTTTAATGACATCCTAGAAGGAATCCCATGTAGGGGGGACCACAAATATTACATATTCCTCTATGGCCCTTTTCTTAGAGTACATATCCCACTATTCCTTAACATGGGGGACAACCTTGAGGAGTACAAAAGGAATATTTTCCCTATTGAAAAAATTGTGGACCGAAAAATACCCTTCGAGTAGATTCAACCATTTATCTACAACATCTGCATATACCAATCCTTAAAATAATGGAATATCAAAATTTACCTGTACCTTGAAGGGGGTTGAATCTCCTCTTGATGAAGATGCTTCTCCTGTGGGAAGCCACCGAAGGATCTGTGCAAAGTTTTCCATCATTTTGTTATTTTGTCGCGCAAGGGCTTCCTCAAGCAATATTTTAAAAGGATCTCCTACTCCATCATATTTATTTTCATCCTCCATGGGTTGTTGTTAGGCTCGACACGACCGATATTGTAAAGGCTCGATTGATTCGAGTCCTAATTTCTTGTACCCAGATCTTGTCGTGGACATGCACAAAGAAAAATAAATGAAGAGCAGACCGATCTGATACCACTGATATAGATTTTAGAGCGAAACAAATTGATTAATAGACTGAATACAATAAACACAGATATATGGAGAATGACACAAATATTTAGTGAACAATATCTTCTATTGAATAAATGAAATAGGCTGAAACTGTAAAACTGCAAAATTGAAACAACTTTCTCGAATGGTGGTAGCTATCTCTGAGAAGAGATGTGGTTGCTATGCATATCTATCTGAGAAGAATGATTACAATGAGGCTCCAAAGGCCTTTTTAATATTACTCATGAATTCTAAAACCATAGACATCCAAAAACCTAACCCTAGGAGGTGAAACACCAAAAGTCATTTCTCAGACGACCTCCGTTGGTAAGTTGGTACCTCAACTTCTCGGGGTCGTAACTTTTGCATACGACCTCCGTTTTAGGCGTGTGATAGACTGTTGGAAAGGTCTTTTCAAAAAATACACAATACAATAGAAAAATCGAATTTTATTTACAATTTGTTTGTGGAAATCCAAAAAAATGCTGTTTAGGGCCCCAAAATGGCCTTGGAAGTACAAAAATATGTACTGACATGAAAACATCCAAAATAAGCAGTTGGATTAGGTGGGAGGTCACCAGTCTCCTGCTAGAAGATGTGTAGGGATTCAAACAACACCATAAGTGTAGAACCCACAATTACAAAGAAGTATATAAGAACATGCTGAACTAAAAACTATCAAGAGGATCCAGTTAGAATAGGTGGGTGGCCACCAATATCCACCTGGATCAACAGTGCATGGTAGTTTAAAGATAGTGCATGGTAGTTTGAGGTAATATCTCAAGGGAAAGCACCGAGTACTTATGCACTTCATGGATGGTAAATGAGGTAAACCTCCGACCTTCATTACGTTCAGGCGTAACCCCAAGGGGGAACAAGAGATTCAGACCTGTGACCTCCTCCACTGGGGATAACTTCACGTCTGGCTCAAAACCACTTGAGATAACCCTTGGGGCTACTATATTGCATACATTAAAATGTATATTGCTTTTATTTGC
Source organism: Picea engelmannii (assembly GCA_009831015.1). NCBI lineage: Eukaryota > Viridiplantae > Streptophyta > Pinopsida > Pinales > Pinaceae > Picea > Picea engelmannii. The sequence goes on from ML790719.1 coordinate 246,022, forward strand.
AAAAATACAAAAGAAAAGAGTTTGTTTTTATGAAGCGCTGATTAACACTTCTTATTTTCAGTGAAGAAACCACATTTAATTTTTTCTTTATGTTCTTAAAGTTTTTTCTCTAAGTTAGTCAAAACATCACATAAGTTTCATCCATACCTTTTGAGTAATAAAATCCCCATAAAATGAACGCTTAATAAAATTTATTGGAATATTTTATTTTGTAGGGTGAACAAACTAGTTACAGGCTAGGGCCTTGGTTCAGGTTGGAGAGTAAATTTATCCAAGGCCATAAAAAAATGTAGGAGTTTGATCTAGGGAGAGTCTAAATCCAACAATCATATCAATATATCCATAAGCCTCCTCTAACACATGATCTAAACATAAGGTCGCATGAAGGGGAGCTGAGGATAGACCCCTCCAGAGCTTAACTGAACGTAGCAGAGAGATCGTATATTGGGAGTTTCGTTAGTACCCATACCTCTGTTAGAGGAGGTGATTTCAAGGCTTTAGGATTAACTACCCTTCTCATACGTTCGATCCCGACTGCCGACTGTACCCCCTAGATGCTGACTGCAAGTTGGTGACCTTAGTGGAAATTCCTGGGGGTCTCAAAGGTGATTATAGGGGTTTTCCATGGTACTTGGGATGAATTTCGCATCACACTTTTCAGTACTACTAGAGGGTTCCCCGTGAAGCATGTGTACTTGCACCATGTTATCACTCTTTAAATTTTCTTGGATGCAACATAAAATATCAGAGGTAACCACAAACCTACTTTTAGACTAGAAGCTAGCCTCCTGCTAGTCCATAGAGGGATGTCTCCTATTATTTCTTCAGCAAATAAAAGGGATGGATTTTATGTGGATGAAAATTTTATGAAATGGTTGGTAAGGCTGAGAGAAACATCCATTGGGCATGGAGTCATAGGGGAAATCAATTCTAGGTTTTCAGAACTCGGTAGAAAAAGCATTTAATCACAGAGGCCAGACAATCAACTATTGCTAGAATTACAATCTTAAAATATGTATAGATGAAAAAAGGGAACACTCAAAGCCACACAGAGCATCTAGCTTAGATGCATTATGTATTAACTTATTAGTCAGAAAAATGAATATTTGAAACAATATAGATACATAGCATACTGAAATGATTTCCACATCAACATTTTCTCATTCAAACAAAGAAGAGTACATTTAATGATAACAAATAAAGAAGCACTAGGAATACCGACTACGACAACTGAACACAGGAATCTCTGAGTAAACAACTCAAACACTTGTCTGCAAACCTTTCATTAATATCTGGAAAATATTACAATACCAACAATATTTCTTACTCAAATCACGAACCCATATATTGTCTTTTTCATTCCAATGTATAGAATTACACTTCATATTAACTCCATGAAGTTGAATCCTTTAGGGTTTCATACTAAAAAATGAGTTACAACTGATTTAAACTGCTTACTTAAAAAAATACTAACTAATTTTCCATGGACTCCTATAATCTAGGGTTTCATTTCTTGACTAATTTATACAACCCTAATACATCTTTGTTACATATTTTAGTGGCAAAATGATTCATTACTCGATATTGATGCTGACATGGTGAAGTAATCCCATCTAGCAACTGAAAATGCGTCTTCATGAGCTGACTGGTGATTTCATAGAAACCAACAAAAGTTGATGCAAAATCTCTGTTTTTTCTTGCCGATGTTGATAAATGCTTCAAGCTTGATCCAAAACCTTGAGATGACTTCACAAAATAAAAAAAAAACATGATTTATATTGAGTGTTACCAGACTATTCCACTGCAACCTGGGCCAACAAGTCTAGATTCCTTTTTGTAATTTGTTCCTTTCTTTGTCTGTCTTTTGCCTTAAATGTTCTATTTTTCTTGTACATATTTTTCATTTTTCTGTGTAGGGGTAGAGATATCTTGACCATATTCTAGATATTCTCTAATGCTTCTCCACACAGGTCCAAGTGTTCTGCTACCCTTCTCTTCATTTTCCTTTTTTCTTCCCTCAATTGTACAATTACAAGTTGGGCTTATTTCAACTATCTCTTTAGTCTTTTGATTGTCATGTCCTCTTTTTTTGAAGGAGATTCAACCTCAATTTTTTTTTCAACAACACACTAGATAGACATATTAGCTCTGATCTCTTCAACATGGATTTGTATTCTTTATGATGATCTGTTTACAAGTTTGCCAAATATTTATTTTTCAAGTACTTATGGACTAAACATCACCTTTTTCCCTGGTGGAAGTTGGTATTATTCAACATCTTCATCTTCATGATAGGGAGATGTCTCATCTACAGGAATTTCATCTACATGAATTAGTTTCTTTGCTGCAGACTTGGTGAAAGGTTTCTTGTTTTTTTCTATTGTTGCTGTTACAGGAGTGAAACAAAGGTTCTTTCCTTTCAGCTTTCCCCTCCCACTATCATGGGTTTCTTCAATGTCTACAACTATCTTAGCAGCCTGAAATGGATTTTTACCCTTTTTCTTGGATCTTTTTCTAATAGAAGTCTTGGTTGTAGTCTCAGGGGTTTCAAACATAATAGGATGTCCTTTGTCATCTCCCCTTTTCCTCTTCAAATTGATAGAAGGTGTTCTATCACTTGTGGAAGGAGTACTTTCCTTTGATGGTGGGGAACTAGTGGTTTCCACACAAAATCCTGATGTAGACAAAAAATAAATCCATTCCCTATTTGTCTTCTTAAGCTCCTCAAGGAATAACAATTTAATGAGACTGAAATGAAACAGACTAGGCTGAAATTGCTTAGATTTAGTTTGTGCTTTATCAACCATTTTCCCCAAGATTCTACAAAGATAATATGGAAGACTTAGAGTTTTATTACCTATAAATTTCATGAGTATTATGATATGGTACATATATACCTTGTTGAATCACCCCTCACAAGTGAAGTATCTTTGGATTACTCTCAACAACTGATCATGGTGTTCTAACATATAGCTCTTTGGCACCCCTTTTGATAGGTTCTTGTTCTGGAATTCTGAATTAGAATAATCATTATAGTAGGAGGAATACATAGGCTTCCCCTTGAACCACCTCTCACCTTACATTGGCATATGTTTTGCTAAGGCAATTGTCTTCTCTGTGACCTGGATTTCCATTGATCCAACCTTCGTTTTGACTCCATCAAAATTTAGGGAAAATTGTTTAGCCACCTCCATGTGACCTCCTTGTAGATTTTCAAAAAAGGTGAGACATCCCACTGCTTGGAAATATTCTCTGAAAATGGGATTTGAATCCAACAATTGTAGGCCCTGGGGTTCGAACCTCACCATGTCACCCCCCTTGTGTACTTTCTTCTTTTGCTTGCTTTTCTCCATGGTTGTTAGTGAAGAATTCTATGAATATGTTGGGTGATGAGGGTATTAAAAATTAAACAACATTCAAGGAATCCTGGTGTGTTAAGGTTTGTTTGAGATACAACTCTTTAACAACAAGGATTTCGTAGCCAACTAAACATGAATTTCACAGCAGATAATAATGACATAGTTTTGATAGGAGAATAGGGTTTAAACACTCGATGAATCTGTAGAAATAAGTGAATATTGAATGGTGTCCAATGATCACACACAATTTTAGAAATTAGCAGCAGGCTATCTCAATCCAAAGATTTCGCAACAGACAAGCAATTTCGTAGTGAATGCAGTTTCGCAACGAATGTGGGAAATTTCATAGCAACAATTACAGTTTTGAAACACAATAGAAATTTGACGATTTAAAAGAGGAAATACCACATGACCATAAAACCTAATTTACAAGGACTGTATTGACTCTCCTGACCTCACTCCCACGATTTCTTGACTGTTACATAGAGATTTAAAGTGATTCGAAATGACAACTTAATCGTTGTGAAAAGCTAGGATATTTTGGAGAAAAATTTGAACTGATTGGTTACATGTCTTGGAGAGGTACAAAATGGATTGGGAAAGCTACAAAAGGTACATAACAAACTGACTTGACCTCAGGACAAGACTAACCACTTTAACTATGACTTGGAATGAAACTCTAACTCCCTAGACATGACTCAATCAAAACCAAACTTGAATCATAAGTGAATGAACTCAAAAATGTTTCATGGGACACTAATCCTAGGACCTTGACACATGGTTTTTGAGAAACTAATACATGACCACAAGACTAAATAAAAAAACCATCTGTTTTGACTTTGTAAATTAATATTCCCTAACATAGGCTCTAATGGGGATTATATCCTCTTTGTGAGGTAGAAAAGAACCAGTAGACCAGTGCCTTATTTATTGGGCTTATTAAACGACTAAAATCTATACAAAGACTCACACAAACTTGAACCGTTCAGACTTATTTATATACAATTTGAACTGAAAACAAACTGACATTCACCCTTCTGAATCTTAGGGCCTTAACCTCGGACTTCAAACTCTTAAAAGTGTCATCCACACAAACAAACTTTGGAAATAAAATCGATATTTACAATGAAATGAATAGATTAAATTGCTTTCAAGTTAGATAATGTTTTAAGAACCTCCCATTTACTGGTCCTCCATCAAGAAGTTCTCAATCCAAGTCCTCTAAAATGTAGGCGTTGTTTCCATGATAAGAAACGATCTTATAGGGTCCCTTCCAAAGATGATCAAACTTCCCATGTTTTCCTTTTCCTCATTTCGAGCATCCTATTTCAGTACTTTATCATTAATTTGGAAATCAACAACTTTGGTTTTCTTATCAACAATTTTCTTCATCTTTTCCTGAAACATCTGGGTGTTATGATAGACCTCTTCTCTAATATATTGAACATGAATACACTGGTTGATCCTCCTTTGAATGTCACTAGGCTCTTCTTATTTCTCCCACAAAAACTTCATGACTCACAGTTCCAAATAAGTAGGAAAAGCCACCTCTCTCCCATACACTATTTGGAATGATGAAGTTCCAATTGATTTTTTAAGGCCGATTCTATCTGCTCACAATGAAAATATTAACTTCGTATTCCAAGCCTTTTTTTCTCATGCAATAATTTCTTAATGATCCTTATTAAAATTTTGTTTGATGACTCAGCCAATCCATTAACCTGAGGGTAATAGGCTGTAGAATGATTGAGTATTATGTTATAATATTCATAGAATTTGATCATTCTCTTAGACTTGAAAGCTACTGCATTATCATTCATGATCCTCCTAAGACAACCAAACCTGGAAAAACTGTTTTTTTTCTAAGAATTGAATTATCGCAACATCAATTTCTTGTCTTGTTGGTATAGTCTCAATCCATTTGGTAAAATAGTTTGTAGAAATCAATATCCACTTATGCTGACTTGAAGAAGTTGGATTGATTTCACCAATGAAATCAAGACCGCACTACTAGAAGGGTTCCTGCACTGAGATAGGATTCAAAGGAAATGGAAACAACTTCCTCTTTCCTTAAAAAAATTGACATTCATGACAAGTTGTCACTCCTTTATACACATATGCAAATATTGTTGGACAAAAGAAGCCTGCTCTGAGAATTTTGTTCACAATAGTCTTCCAGTAGTGATGTCCTCCACAATGACCTTGATGCAATTATTTCATAATATGTTGTGCTTCATCTTTTAATAGACAGTTTAATAAGACTCCTCCTGGATCTTTTCAATACAAAAAACAATCTATGATACATAATTTTGCTTCTTTCAATTTGAAAAACATGGCCTTAGTCTTGCTCAATTCTAGTGGTGCTTGTAAATTCCACAGAATATAAATTATATCACTATACCATGGAGATGAAAGGAATTTTTGAGATATGTGAGGTGTTGGTTTTTCATCCATTGAAAAATATACAATGAAATTGATTCCCAAGAGATCAAAATTTGACTGAGCCATCAATTTTTCCAATCCATGACCTTTGACCAACTTTGTTGGATTTATCTCTAGATCATACTCCAACAAAACTATAATCCATTTCTCTCTTCTACCTTCAGGGTCTGGCTGAGTTAAAATGTCTTTGACTGCACTAGTAGGAACAAAAGCAATAACATGAGAATGCAATATATAAAATCTAAACTCCTTCAATGACTTCACCAATGCATAGGCATGCTTCTTTATGATGTTCTAGTTTAGTGCTGAATCTCTTAATGATTTGATGTGAAAGGCTATAGACTGCTCCAAATTCTGCTTATTTTTTTGCAACAATACTCTTGCAGTAGTATGTTATCAGGCGAAGAAGAAAATCATAAAATATTTAGTATAGTCCGGGCTAACTAACACTGGTGCTTCAATAAGTGCTCTCTTTATGTCATCAAATGACCCTTTTGCTTCAACTGTTCATTTAAATTGATTATCCTTTCTCAACATATGGGTAAATTACTTAACAATTTCAACAAAGTTTGGTATAAACCTCCTTAAGAAATTTACCCTACCAAGGAAAGATTGCACTTCCTTTTCATTTATGGGATTGTTTATTTTCTAGATTGCTGCTACTCTGCTTGGATCTATATTGATTCCCTCTTTAGATATCACATGTCCCAACAACTTCCCCTCTTGCATTGAAAAATTTGACTTCTTTGGATTCAAGGAAATACCAAATCTCCTGTACTTCTGAAAAACCTGTTTTAAATGCTTCAAATGCTCATCATTAGAGTTAGAGAAAACTGTAATATCATCCAAATATTTCACAATGAACTTATCCCTTTCTTCTGGAAAGGCTATATCCATAGCTCGTTGAAATTTTTCTCCCACATTCATCAGCCTCAATGACATATTTGTATATGTGAACGTTCCCCAAGGTGTGGTAAAATTTATCTTTTATTGATCATCTGGGTGCACCATGATTTAATTATATCCTAAATAGCCATCCAACATTGACATTTTTTGTGATCACACAACCTTTTGCAAAATGTAATCCATCTTTGGGAGAGGATAGTCATCCTTCAAAGACACCATGTTTAGATTCCTGAAATAAACACACAACCTTATTTCTCCATTCTTCTTCCTAACAAGAACCAGGTTTTCCAACCATTTATAGAACCTCAATGAGACAATAATATTTGCATCAAACAATTTTTTCACTTCCTTCTCAATTAAAGGCATGATGAATAGATTTATCCTTCTTAGCTTTTGTTTGAATGGTATTCTTTGATTGGGATTGTATGTTGGATGATTCTTGTATCATATACCTTCAAGTCCTCATAGCTCCATGGAAACACATTAGAAAATTCGTTCATCAATTTAAGATAACTTTCTTTGTTTTCAGGAATTAAATTCTTTGACAATTTGATGAATCTTGGTTCCTTTTTAGTTCCAATGTTGCAATATTCTACCTCACCTTCATTTGGAGTCACCTTTGGGTTTTTTTCTACATCATTATTATCAAAAATCTTCTCAAGAGGAACCAAACCCTTTGGGATGCAATTATTCTTCAATTGAATGATATCCTTTCTAGCTATAACATTCTGATAATCCTGTGAATTTGGAGTCAAACCTATATTTTCTTCCTCAACAAACATATTTGCTTCATGGATATGTGTACTAGAAAATTCATCTGAATTTCGAAGGAATCTAATGAATTGCTTATCATCTTTAAAAACCTACCAATATTTGGTATTGTCTGGGACTAGTGGTCTGTGTTTGACTTCAATCTCATTCTTCTTATTTGGATGAATAGGAATTTAAAAAACACTGGCTGAAGTGGCTAAAGCATCATCGATCATGTTCTTCCCTCTTAGTATCAATGATATATCATATTCTATAAATCCTTCCAACAACTCTAGTACTGAATTCCTTTATGACCTCATCGTGGGGTGCTTGGTTTGGTAAATACCTATAAATTTATTAATTACTAGTTCATAATCACCATGCACACCTATTATCTTAGCTTTCAACTCTTTCAAAGCATTTATCCCCAAGATTAAAGCCTCATATTCAACTACATTATTTGTACAATCAAAAGCTAGTTTGAAAGAACAAAGTTTTGAAGCACCATTTGGAGGAAAAATCCACACACCTGCCCCAGATCCTTCTTTACTGACAACTCCATCAAAATCCATGTTCCATAACCCATCATCCTTATCAGCCATCTGATCTGAAATGAGCTCCTCCTGCAACTCTTTCACCTTTCTTCTCTAGAATTTCAGGTTCATTTCCCCCCCTCTTCAAAATAGATATCATTATAAAAAATAGAAGCCCCAATATTAGTGTCAACATCATAAATAGGGTGATTATTAGGTCTATCTGGGCTACTTACCATGTATGCCAACTATATATATATTATTTTATTTTATTTTATTTTATTTATTATTTATTATTTTTTTCTGTAAAATCTTCTTTGTTGCCCAAACAATCCATCTGTAAAGTACCCTTGAGTTTTGCTTCCCAAGATGTAGACAATAACATCCCAAATTTAGGTGGAATTTCAGCAACCACCACATCCATAACAACACTTTTAGATGGGATCTGAGATAAGGTGGCAACACAATATTTAATCAACCCTAAGCATTTAACTTTCCTTGAATAAAATGAAAACAAGTCTTTATATGGTCTTGTGATGTCTAATCCAAGATTTTACATAACCACTTTTCGAATCAAATTGTGGGATGCCCCTGAATCTAACATGGCATTATGCAGGGTCATATGGTGAAAAATGAGACTGACATAAAAAGGAGGTACTTCACTATCATTATCAGAGTGTGCTTCAACCTGAGGACCAAAAGGGAAGGTGGGATGATCATCATGAAGATTTAGAGTCTCATATGTCTCTCCTATTTTCAACATTTTCATAATATGACCTCTATATTCAGTATTCTTGATAAGCTCATTAAAAGGGATTGAAACTTTTAACTTAGATATTTCACTTTCAATATTAAAAGTAGATTGAGATTTTTCTACCTCTTTGCTGTTAACATCCTTCTTTCCATATTGAACTTGCTTTGGACCATCATCCTTTGGATTATTTTTCTCTTGCATGTATTTCTTTAGAGGATCTTTCTTCCTTTGTCTGGTAGAGGGCTGATCAACTTGAGATTTTTTTGGATTAACAACTACATTTATGTTTCCAAGGTTATACTATTTCTGAAATTCATAAACATAATTTTGATACCCCTGTCTATATTCTTCTGAATCCATCAACAATTCAGTATCTTGTTCTTGCTGAAACATGTCATCCTCTTATTTAGTCAAATATATATTAGAATCATATTCATCAAACAGATGGATTTTATCTTTAGGCTCTTCAACAAAATCTTCAGTATAATTTTCTTGAAATGGAGGCTTGATTTGATGGTCTCCCTGATTTATTTGATCTCGTTGTCTTATTTGAGGGACTGGAGGTCTCCTGAAATTTTGATTTCTTACTTGAGGATATTGTATTTCTCTAGGAGGAGGTATATTATCCAAGGTCATACTTTTCACTAATTTCTCCGTAGTTTTCACCATTATATCAAACTTTACATTTGAAGATTTAGAGGATGAAGGTTGATTTTCTTCTTTGACTTTCTTTTTCTCAGTTTCAACTTTAATCTTTATTTTTCCATATGGCATCAAATTAGCTTTTACCTCTATATCATCATTCATCATATTAGCTAAACTAGCATACATCCTTTCTCTTAACAACAAAGAAAAATCACTACTGAAAGCATTAACATAGTGCAATTGGGAAACTCTAAGAGGGGGTTTGACCTGGTCTGGGATTGCATTATACACTTTCATGAACCTAGTGGAAAATTCTTGCACTATCTTAGAAACATCTCTTTTCAAACTGTTATACTATGTCAAGAGATGTAATGGATTTTTCTTATCCTCTCATTTTCTGAGAAAAACTGTTTCAAAAATTGGAAAATCAGGGGCATTAGAAAATAAAGATTTAAAATTTTTAATATCAAACACTGCCTTACTTAAATCAGATTCTGGCTTGGCACTGACAAGATATTTTTCAAACTTTAAAACAAAAGGAATATGTTCAAATACTTTATCTTTTGGCAAGGAAAAAGTTATTTCTAAGAAAATTGTATGTGACTCAGATAAATTCTTCTGACTTTTTCAAATAATCTTTTCAGGGTTAAAAGCAGCTTTTGGAGGATTTGGGTTTGGATTCTTCATTGTATCAATATTTTTGGGAGTGAGGATTTCCAATGGGGTCACCTTTTTGTAACTGATCTTGAAAATGGAATTTCCAGGGTAAAATTAAACATGCCGAATTTTGTGCCTGATTCTCTGTTTAACCTCAAGAATCAGATCTTGAAACTTTTTTGTTCTTTCCCAGGAAAAATTTCACCTTCGTTCCCTGCCAATGACACCAAAATGTGATCACTCTGTAAATTTTCTTGGCTACAACATAAAATATTATAGGTAACCACAAACCTACTTTTAGACTGGAAGCTAGCCTCCTACCATTATAGAGAGGGATATCTCCTATTAGTTCTTCAACAAATACAAAGGCTAGATTTTATGTGGATGAAAAGTTTATGAAATGGTTGGTAGGGATGAGAGAAACATCCATTGGTCATGGAGTCATAAGGGAAATCAATTCTAAGTTTTCATAACTTTGTAGAAAAGAATTTAATATTAGAGGCCAAACAATCAACTATTGCTAGACTTACAATCTTAAAAGATGAATAAATGAAAAAAGGGAACACTCAAAGCCACACATAGCATCCAACTTAGATGAATTCTACATTAACTTATTAGTCAGAAAAATGAATATTTGAAACAAGATAGATACAAAGCATACTGGAATTATTTATACATCAACATTTTCTCATTCAAACAAAGAAGAGTATGTTTAATGATAGAAAATAAAGAAGCACATACACTAGGAATACCGACTACAACAACTGAACACATGAATCTTTGAGTAAATAACTCAAACAATTGTCTACAAGCCTTTCAATAATATCCATAAAATATTACAATACCAACATTCTTTATTACTCAACTCTCAAACCCGTCTATTGTATTTTTCATTACAATATATAGTATTACACTTCATCTTAACTCCATGAAGTCGAATCCGTTAGGGTTTTATACTAAAAAAGGAGTTACAACTGATTTAAATTGCTTACTTAACAAACTACTAACTAATTTTTCATGGAATCCTATAATCTAGGGTTTCATTTCTTGACTAATTTATACAAACCTAATACACATCTGTTACATATTTTAGTGGAAAAATGATTCATTACTTGATCTTGATGCTGACATGGAAAAATCATCCTATCTAACAACTGGAATTCCTCTTCATGAGATGACTAGTGATTTCGCAACAACCAACAAAGGTTGTTGCAAAATCTCTATTTTTGCTTGCCGATGTTGAAAAATGATTCAAGCTTGATCCAAAACCTTGATATGACTTCAAAAAAGAAAAACACATGATTTATCTTCAGTGTTACCATATTATTCCATTGCAACTTGGGCCAACAAGTCTAGATTCCTTTTTGCAATTTGTTCCTTTCTTTGTTTGTCTTTTGCCTTCAATGTCCTATTCTGCTTGTATAAATTTTTCATTTGTATATGTAGGGGTAGAGATATCTTGAACATCTTTTGGACATTATCCAAGGCTTCTCCATACAAGTCCAAGTGTTCTTTTATCCTTCTCTTCATTTTCTTGTTTTGTTCCCTCAATTGTACAATTACAACCTAGGCTTATTTCAACTATCTCTTTAGTCTTTTGACTATCATGTCCTCTTTTTCTGAAGGAGATTCAACCTAAACAACTTCTTCAACAACACATTGGCCAAGCATATCAGGTCTGGTCTCTTCAACATGGATTTTTCTTCTTGCTGATGATCTGGTTATAGGTCTGCCAAATATTTCTTTGTTAAGTACTTCTGGAATAACCATCACCTTTTTCCCTGGGGGAAGTTGGTATTCTTCAACATCTCCATCTTCATGACATGGATATGTCTCATATACATGAATTTCATCTACAAGAATTAGTTTCTTTGCTACATACCTAGTGAATGGTTTCCTGGGTGAATTGTCTGCTCTGTGACCTAGATTTCTAGTGATCCAACCTTTGTTTTGAATCCATCAAAATTTAGGGAAAATTGTTTATCCACCTCAATGTGACCTCCCTATAGATTTTCATAAAAGGTGAGACATCCCACTGCTTGGAAATATTATCTGAAAATGGGATTTGAATCGAACAATTGCAGGCCCTAGGGTTCAAACCTCACTATGTCACCCCCCTTGTGTACTTTATTCTTTTTCTTTCTTTGCTCCATGGTTGTTAGTGAAGAATGGCATGAAGATGTTGGGTTCATAGGGTATTAAATATTAAACAACATGTAAGGAAGCCCGGTGTGGTAAGGTTTGTTTGAGATACAAGGATTTAGCATCAATGATTTTGCAACCAACTAAACAAGAATTTTGTAGCAGATAATAATGTCACATTTTTGATAGGAGAATAGGGTTTAAACACCCAAGGAATATGTAGCAGTAAGTGACTCTTCAAGGGTGTCCAATTATCATGCAAATTTCTATAAATTAGCAGCATACTAACTCAATCCAAAGATTTCGCAACAAACATGTAATTTCACAGCGAATGTAGTTTCACAGTGTAGATGTGTTGAACCTGTACATAATAGATCTAGCTATCAAATGACATACACAATTTTCAGAGAAAATATGAGAAAAGAGAAGCAGGAGAGAAAGAATGGAAGAATTCTCATTAACCAAATGAATGAATGATGATTTACACATGAAATACTCTGTATAACTCAACTAATGTGCATTGGAGGAGAAGCCAATGTACCATACTGGTGGTCTAGAGTGATCTGGACACACACCATCAGTTACAGGAGTAAACTGCCACCTAGTCTAGTCTAGTATCTCAAGCAGTTATGAGAGTGAGTTGCCACCTAGTCTATGTTAACTAGTCTCTCAGTCTTTAGTTAACTGACTGAAATAGAGTGAAGTGAGGAGGAGATCAAGGAATCATGAGTAATGCACCAGTTTGGTGATAATCCCAAGTAAAATGCGCATTAGTCGGTGATGATCCCAATGCTGCATGGTAATTGTTGTAACCTAGGTCTGCATCCCCTGCCTCTCTTCTCTTTTTACCTATGCCTTCATTAAAATTTACTCTTCTTGTTGGTTAAGTCATTTTCCCATTACTGAGTGACTTGGTTCTTATTCGTTTCTTCCTGATTTGAGTCTTTGCACGTTTCTGTTATGTTTTTCTTAAAAGGATGAAATATATGTTGGATTTGGCTCGAATTACTTGTCATCATATTTCCGTTGATCCATCTCACCACAGGTCAACCAAGCCTTTTTATATATGTAGGAAACACCCATGAAAAAACACATCCATTCAGAATGGTCATTTTCGGTCCAAGATTGCTGAAATGAACAAGGAAATTTTCAACAGTAAAGATCCACCAAGAAAATCATATCAACATTTGTCATCCATGCGGGGGTGCAGAATTGCACAGATTTTAACACCAAAAGTCATCATAAGTCTTGAACCCCCGAAGTATTTAACACGAATTAATCTTGGGTTAATTAGTGATAAGCACTAGCTAATCACTTCAGTGATTTTCCTTCGGGAGATTGTCACACTTCACATCCACAAATTCCCAAAGACCTGAAGATCAAACTCCCGGAGACCCAAAGAGAATTTGGGCTGTTCATCTATCAGGACATGCGCCAAAGTCCCAGAGAGATGAAGAGCTGAAGTGCATAAGAGCTTAAATCCTGAAGTCCTGAATAAAATATGGACCGTTCATCCATCATGACACATGGTGACAGATCATTTACTTCAGTGATTTTCACTTCGGGATTTTTCCTAGCACACACATTTGAAACTCCTGAAGCCGAAGTGCCAAAAACCTGGAACAAATTAGGACCATACATCAACGTAGACACGTGGAAGCAGATCGTCCAATTCAATAGTTTTCCTCCAGAAGATCTTCATGATTCACATTTGAAACTCTCGAAGCCCGCATTTCTGAAGAGAATCTGGACCATTCATCCATCATGGCACGTGGCGATAGATCATTCACTTCGAATATTTTCCTCCAGGAGATGCTTCATGTTTCAAATTCAAAACACGCGAAGCCCGAAAGTTCGAAGTGAATCTGGACCATTGATCCTAGGTCAACGAGAACCGTTGATCCTCGTAGCAGGTAAATGTCACCCAGATCTCGAATCATAATTAGATCAATGACTATAGTTCATTGTGGGGACACAAACTTCTCGAGCATTAATTTTTCTAAGCGGTCCCACAATTGGAACCATGGTATTTTTGGAAGGGTACGTGGTAGCTTGTGGTGGATTGCGGGCCCAAAGGCGGTCTGAATCCAAACCACCCTCAATAGCTCCCATAATCACGTGCTTGAATGACATCACATCACCACATCACCTCCACATCACCTCAACTCATCCACTCACTACTCTCGCTCCTCTCACCACCCGACACTTGTCCTCCGCTAACCCCCATGCTGATCTCCATCGGTGGTGGCTCACCTCTCTAGATCAATGGTCCTTATCGCAACTCAAACCCCCTCTAACATTCTACCTTTAATGGTGGGGGGGGGGTCCGAGTAAGTATTTTTCCCACCACGGGCCCTACCTAACATGGTGGCTCCTCGAGAACTCGGACCTCCCCCCTCTCTAATCCGCTTATCGCCTACCCCCCCTTCGAGTTCCTCCCGAGTTGTTTTTCAATACCACCTCCTCTCACCTTTCACCACCTATTCTACACTCACTTCCCAACCTACTCACACCTCCTCTCACTATGCCATCTGTCCTCACACATCATCTACCCTCACATTCATTCATCCTGTTTCCCTATTGGATGCTCGCCTCCATGTCTCCCCTCATGCCCGATGGGCCAACAACCATTCCAATGAAGCTATTTCATAGGTACAAATGGCATATGATGAAGTCAATATAGAGTGCACTTGGCTTCCAAAATATCAGGCATAGACAAAGTGTTAAGTCTTAGTCACAGGTCGATGTAGATTAGTTCCAGAAACGCTGCGGAAAACTCTTCTCATGCAACTGGTTATCTCCAGTGGTATCCAACAGCTCACAGACAAGTTGTCATTCAACAGAAATCTCTACTCTTTCACTCCGAGGCCTATTTTCTTCCCCTCAGTTCCTCCAACACATGCATCAGTTCTGTCGCAGAGACATTAGTAGTTTTATTTGATTAATTCCAACATTTTCCTAGATTAGATGCAAGAGTGGTCTTCTGTGTGTGATAAGAACCACTCTTGCTGATTAAGTCCAAGTGTATTAGTTAAGTTAATTATTTGATTTACGAATAGTTCCCTAAATTTAGGTCTCAGTCCCCTAAGGATGAGAGCCTTTGCAACTCTTTTAAATAGTTAGTTTTTGGATATTATAAAGGTCAGATTTTTTGAGGAAGGAATAGAAATACAACAAGTTGGTTGGACCTGTTTTATGCATGGATTAAATCTCTCTAGCTAGTGAACATACTCTTGATGACAATGTTTCGTTCAACTCTTCATGTGTTTTCATTCTTATCTTGAATAGAATTTTTGATTTGTGCAACGTACATTTCATTTCCTTTCAACTATTGTATGACTTATTTTTACTGATATGCAACCTGTCAAATAGCTAATGTTTTGGTGAAGATTTTTTTTCTACAACCTATGGGAATTATTGTGTTTTGATACATGTTTGATGTCTTGAAATGATATTTTAAGTATTGAACTTCTTGTAGCAGATTATTCATTGAGTAGTTTGTTGTTTCCCTCTATTTTCTATAATTTCACTGGTCTATCATTAGTGTGCCATCAACCAAGGAGGGCCCTCATCCATATAGTTCTTCTAGCCCAACCTTGCCTTTGTATTGATAGAATAACCCTCAGACCAACCAAAAAAAGGTTAAAAGAAGCAATCATTCTAAACTGATAGGTGGCCTATCTTTTCCCTTTGGAAGTTAGGTGGAGACTTTAGGACCAACATCTTCTAGTGTCGTTGTAGGGGAATGGAGTAACAAAATATATTTCCCTGGGAGAATGACAATTGATCAACTTTGACCTTTGATGGTTAACAAATATCAGACATAGACAAATTGCCATATTTTACCTGGCGACTTCACTGAGTAAAATTTAAAGAAGAAATACTGGCGCCCAGAAAGGGATTCAACATATCCAAATCTGAAAACAGAAAATCCAAGAAGGTTGATTATAACCCTGAGAATAACACAGTAGGCTCTGAGCTAGAAAGTAAACTAAGGAAATCCACTATAGCTCAGAGATACGCTTCCCCCCTCAAGGGAAAAGATGCACACCAAGAGAATACTTCAAACCATCATCATGAGCAACTTGAATTTGCTAGCCCTAAGAATCATATTTCCAAAGGGACTCAGACATCTCCTACTCCTAATTCCACTTTAGCATCCAATCCTGCATCCATTCCTGTATCTCCCGTAAATTTGCAGATTCCTATTGTTCAATCCATGGCCGTTAATAGGATGGATGTCATAATTGCTACCAGATATGAACCCTTAGTGCTACCTGTAGTTTTATATGCACTCCCAACCACAGATTACATGAAATACTTGCCAAGATATAATGGGGAAGGTGAAATAACTGCTGAAGAACATCTGGTAGCCTTTTATAGTTTTGCAGACAACTTTAACATTGATTATTCAGATGTGTGGATGAGGTTGTTTGTACAGAGTTTGGATGGGGAGGTTAGAAAATGGTTCAGGAGTCTTCCTCCAGCCTCCATTGCTGATATTGAGGCGTGGGATGAAGCTTTCATAAAGCAATGGGGATATAGGAGAGATTATCTCTATTACATCACTGAATTTGGGGCTCTAAAGAGAAATAATGGTGAATCTATTTCAGACTTCACTAAGAGATTCAATAAAATGTATGGTAGAATCCCAGATGAAATCAAACCAACTGAGGCCTCCTCCAAGATCACTTATGATAATGCATTTGATGCAAAATTCTCCCTCTTCTTGAGAAAGAGAAGGTCAACCACACTGTTGTCCATGCAAGAAGCAACCATTGAGGTTGAATGTAATATTTTGGCATCAGACAGATTGAATACTAGGTCTTATAAAGAGAAGAAAAAACAGAGAGAGGATGCCCCTGCCACCTCTAACCCAGCTACATTTGATCCTAAACTTGAGGGGATGACCGAGACTTTGAAGGATTTGACTTCTGAGATAACTAAGCTAAAATGGGAATCCAAACAACCAAACAAAACTTTTCAAGGGGTTGGTAATAGAAATCAGAACCAATTCAGAAGGCCTAATGATGCTCCTCAAGTAATGCAGAGATAAAGGATAAATGATGATGATCAAAGGGTGGTGCCCCCTTTCCAAAACAATCATATCGAGGAGATAGATGCAAACAATGATGTTGTGGATGATACTGCTGTGCTTTTCAATGAGACAGATTATTATACCAGTCATTTAACACAGCAAGAATATGAGGTAGCTCAGTTGTCAAATCAATTTGATGATCATATAGGGGAGGAGGTAGTTATTCAAGGTCAACCCAAGAAGAAATATGATTTGAGGATGAGAAATGGAGCTTCCAAATCCATTACCTCTAATCAAAGCAAACAAGTAGAAGCTCCTCCCTAGCCAAATCCAAATAAAGGTATGCCATCTAAAACTCAGTCATCTCCACTATCAAAACCTCTTGCCCCTAAAACAAAGGAAGCTTATAAGACACCAACCTCTTTTAGCCTGGAACATGAGCTTAGAAAAATCAAGATTCCTATCCCTTTGAAAGAATTGTTAAAAAATGAACCTTTCAAGAAATCCATCATGAATGTTCTACAACCAACTCCTTCTAGTGTACCTTTCGATGTCATTAGTCTACATGATGAAAAACTAGCCATTACTATGGGTCCACACATTGAGGATGG
Source organism: Picea engelmannii (assembly GCA_009831015.1). Lineage (NCBI taxonomy): Eukaryota > Viridiplantae > Streptophyta > Pinopsida > Pinales > Pinaceae > Picea > Picea engelmannii. The sequence continues at coordinate 263,859 of ML790719.1, forward strand.
CTCTGATACTTCACCTCCTTTCTATATATCTCTGAATGTCCATGATAAGATCCTGCACAACTGTCTTATGGAATCAGGAGCCTCTCACAATGTCATGCCCAAAGTTGTTATGGAAGAACTAGGTCTGGAGATTACCAAGCCTTACCAAGACTTGTATTCCTTTGATTCTAAGAAAGTAAAATTCTTGGGATTGATAAAGGATATGGTGGTTTCTCTAGCAAAATTACCCATGAAGAGTGTAGTGATGGACATTGTGCTGGCCGACATTCCCCCAAATTTTGGCATGATCTTATCCAGAACTTGGGCTAAGAAGGTTGGAGGATCATTGTAAATGGACCTCACATATGCCACTATTCTTGTATTTGGTGGTGAGCACAAGAGTCTATATAGAGAGGTAAGGTTAGCCTACATAGTCAGTGATCATCAGAACCCAAGAAATCACCCCATTTATGCTGTTGAGGATGGGATGGGTTCGTCTGTTTTTCATTTAGATGATGATGAATCTGAAATATCAGTCAATCAACATAGAGATCAACCAATGAATGGTCAAAAAAAAAAGTGTGGAAGATGTATTTCGATGGCTCTTCATCAAGAGAAGGATCTGGTGTAGGTATTCTCCTCATATCCCCTTCAGAAGAAGTAATTACCCTCTCTTATAAGCTGGAGTTTGAGACTACTAACAATATAGCTGAATATGAAGCTCTGGTATTGGGATTAAGGGATGCCAAAGACATGGCCATTGATTGTCTAGAAGTTTTTGGTGATTCTGAGTTGGTCATCAATCAAGTGATCAAACAAAGAAACAGAGGCTCAAGCAGCACAGGGACGAGGTATGGGATTTGATCGATAATGTTTTTCTAGCATTTAACATTTCTTTCATTCCTAGAGAACAAAATCAGAAGGATGATTCTCTGGAATTAGCTGCCAGCACATTCATGCCTCCCATTGGCCCAAATATTAAATATTAGGTGGAAATCAAACATAGAACAACCATACCATACAACATAAAGCACTAACAAGTATTTAGTGATGATTTAGAGCTGCATATATTTCTACACACCATTGATGAATTCTCCAATATCTCAATTGATCAAGAAAGTCAAGAAGATGAAAATGAGAAATTAGAAGATCAACAATCCTCTCATCTGCTGAAGACTGTGGCTGGTCATGATATTGTGGACCTGAAAACCAATCACACTCTGAGAGGACTAGTTCCATTGGAAAGATTGTTCAACAACAATGATGTATACAAAGGAACTTCCATGAAGAATCAAGAATATGAGGTGGCAGAGTGAAACATTGGGACCACTGAGCATCCCAAGATCATCAAACTGTCCAAAGCATTGGCTATAGAAAATAAAGACACGCATGTCAGTCTCATTAAAAAGTTTGTTGATACTTTTTCATGGTCCTTGGAATATTTGAAGACATTTGATACTGACATCATCCAACACAAGATCCCTCTAAAAACTGTCTCCAAGCCATTCAGACAGAAGATTAGACAATTTAATCCCATGTTAATGTCCATAATTGAGAAAGAGCTAAAAAGAATGTTGGATGCCAAGATTATTGTACCATTGAGGTATTCAAACTGGGTGGCCAACTTAGTGCCTGTAAGGAAGAAAAGTGGGGAGATA
>ML790720.1:11336-56673 GCA_009831015.1 Picea engelmannii
TGGTCACCTATTCCATGCATAAACAATCTTGCAACATCTCATGGAACTAAAAAATGTTTCTATGTTAGGTTTTTGAGGAGGAATTGGCCAAGAGTCCCCGAAATGGTTTGGGATGCCACTTGCAACTGGGAATATCACAAAAATCGAGACTTGGATTGAGGAACCATCATTTACGTTAGATTCCTAGCATAGGATTTCAGCTAGATAACCCCTCACTCCTGGGTCCAATGCTTCAGAAGTTATTTTTTCATCGATTTTGAGAACTAGGGTTTTGCTCAGTAAGAAGCAATGCAACATTTTGATTTAGGGGTCCAATTTATGAAAACATGCCTCAAGAGAGGATGGACAATGTGGTCACCTAGTCCATGCCTAAACAAACTTGCAACATCTCATGGAACTCAAAAATGTCACTCCATTATATTTTTATGCCCTGTGGAGGAATTGGCCAAGAGTCCCTGAAATGGTTTGGGATGTGATTTGCAACTGGGCATAAAAATAAAATTGAGATTAAGATTGAGGAACTATCGACTCTGATGGATTACTGGGATAATATTTCAGCTAGATCACCCCTCACTCTAGGGTTCCATGCCTCAGATGTTTATTTACTCATTGATTTAGAGAACTAGTGTTTTTCTCATCTTAAAGCAATGGAACAGTTGGATTAAGGGGTCCAATTTATGAAACCGTTTCTCGGGAGTGGATGGATAATGTGGTCACTATTATCCAATATCCTAGGGATAACTAAGGATATTATGTCTCGAGGCTCACAGGTATTAGACATGGAGTACCGAGAGACATATTGACTTGAGCCTGGCCCTGGAGGGCCCATCTTCTTCTTCAGTGCCTCCATTCTGTGAGAAGCAATGACATCCATCCCATCGGCCTGGTTCTAAAGTAGCAGTGGGTCTTTATCCATGAGGTAATGAGTCTGGGTATCATGGTATGTGTCACTTTGATTCTGAAAGCATTTGAATATGTGCATTTAATTATCTTTTGCTTCATGATGTGTGCTTGGACTTTATGCCTTTTGACTTGTCCATACCTGGGGGGGATGAAATAATTCCCTAGCAAGTTGGTTCCCTTAGGAGTGAGTTTCAACTGGGTGGTTTTATGAAAGGTTATCATCCATTCCTTCCATGCTTATCACGTTTCATCATATTCCCTCTCATCTATCCCCTACATTGATTCAGGAATTGGGTTTGTCAAGCTAGTAAGGGTTGTATCTTGCCTTGTGGGAAGATAGGGATAAAGGCCCAAAGGGTAAACTTAGCTGGAAAAATTTAAAAGCCAAGGATCAAACCTTAAGATGCTTCACCCAGGTATCCTTGAGAAAGAAATAAAAGGCTTATTAGCAATAAAAGAAGGGACCAATAAAAAAGATAAAACTCAATACCTAGTTGGTGGATAGGGGGTCTCATCACGAGCTAGCATATTAGGTCCATGGGAATGTAGCAGTATGACACTACTATTCAAATTGTAACCATGTCAGGTTAGTGGATCCTGGTGGAATATCCAAGAGAAAGGGGCTCTCATCACGATCCAACCTTCTCATCTCCATGAAATGATCGTGAGTAATGTTTTCGACACTGGTCACCACGCCAGGACAGTGTCCCCCAACTATTCTCTTGAAAGAAAAATAAATAAGATCAAAAGTAAAAATGAATTAAATGGCCTAGGAAAAAATTGGTGGAAGATTGGTTGTTGTCATTGATGTCAACCCTAGTCATTGGTTGTAGTCATTGATGTCAACCCTAGCCATTGTATTTTGGACCCCACAGTTGATCAAAGTAGATAGACATGAAGAAAATTACACATGTAGATACAACACCCATGGATGGATAGTATAAGTCATGTCACTTCCAATGGTATGTGTCACGTCACATGGATCCTCATGATTGAGAAGAAATGAATTTTTGAAGATGAAAATGTGAATTGAAGCAGAAACTACATGTCGACCCTACTATTAAAAGGAAGTGGCATAAAGGGTATAAATACATCTCATTATACAATCATTTTTTAATACACACAAGTTTATTAATTAACAAGGAGATATAATTCAAATTTCTGAGGAAATTTGAAGTAAAGAAGGTCGAATTTCAAGGGAGAATGAAGTCTTTTGGTGATGTGTTCTAAGGTATGTTATTTGCAGGTCATATTACCATTTTTTCTATAACTTTGTTTCTAGAATGATTCAGATGGTGAAATTATGATTATATTGCAAAGACATATCTAGGTACCTGTGGTAAAAATTTTGTATTTTTATTCGCTATAATTTTGGAGATATACTCTGTGGAAGATAGGGTTTTTTACTAGTCATGAAGCTAGTCATAAACATGTGTTCCGGGTAAAACAATCATAACGTCTTCATAGAGAATCCAAATGAAGTGGGACCAATTGCATTGGAAATAGTACATTCTTTAGTTTCTTGTGTACAAATTTTAGAATTTGATGTTAAATATTGAGCATGGAACATGTTGTACAAGTTCACTCTCCTGAATAAACCAGAATTGAACAAGGTCTACTAATTTCTCTATAACTCCTTTTCTGGGAGGATTCAAGGAGTGAAACTTTGAGGATTTTCATAGAATAAATTGAGTAATATTATCTATAGGATCAGAGTACTCCAAGAAGTGAATAATTTCAGAAGTTGAAGAAGTCTCAGGAAGCATTATCAAGTTCTATGTGATGGTTGGCTGATGGTGATAATTTAATGTAAAGTTTTATTATCTCTCATATTCTTGGGTGGAAGGTAGGGGAAAGGATGGAGAGGTAAACCCTCTCTTGATATTCGAGGATTGTATCTTCATTTTGGAGGTTTATCCCTCCCTTTATATTTGGAAGCTATAGCTACCTTTGGAAGTCATTACTTCCTTTGAACAATAATACATGATTAATTCTTATATATTGTGCATGGTGTATTGGTGTATCTCTTATACTATTCTTCATTGTTCATTGGATAGTATTCATTGATGATTGGATATAAATTGAATACATGATATGATTGAAGTACAAGTTAAAAAATACTAATTGATATAAATATTGATTCACCCCCCTCTTAGTATTTCCAACAATTGGTATCAGAGCAGATTGCCTTCAGAACAGTTTAACCACTGGAAGGAAAATCCTGAGCAGAGATGGATGACCATGAGCACATTCCAAATGGGATTCAATGATTTTATGGAATAAATTATGCATATTTGAGTGATAGTGTGAAAACTTACCTAAAATCTTTGGGAGTAGACAATTGGTACTCAGTTGTAAATGGCTATGTAATCCCAAAGAATGCTCCAACCAATCTAAATGAGAAGAATCTTATGACTTGTAATTCAAAATAAAAACATGTTATTCTAGGATCATTGGCACCAACCATTGCTAGCAAAGTGATGGGTTGCAACACTGCTAAAGAGGTATGGGACAAACTCAAGAGTATCTATGAAGGTGATCCAAAAGTTAAGCAGGTCAAGCTTCAACGACATAAAGCAGAATTTGAAAATTTGAAGATGGATGAAAAGGAAGATATTGCAACCAATTTTCTTAAAGTTTATGAAGTTGTTAATTATATCAGAGGATTAGGTGAAGATATCAATGAATCCTTGGTTGTAAAAAAAGTGTTGAAATCACTTCTCTTGCAGTATGCTGCTAAGGTCTTCGCCATTTAAGAAACTAGGGACTTGACCAAAATGACAATGGATGAATTACATGGGTCTCTTATAGCATATGAAATGAGAACAGGTACAGAAAGTGACCAACCAAACAATGAAACAACCTTTAAGGCCATAAATAGGACAAAAGATAAGGATAATGACCTTGATGAAGAAATAACAAATTTAGTAAGAAGGCTCCAGAAGGGAAATGGAAGATACAAAAGAAAGTCTCCTCTCAAATGCTTTAAGTGTGGTAGAATAGGACATACTGATGAAAAATTCTACTATAAAAAGAGAAGTCTCAACAATAAAAAGAGCTTCTACTCCAAGGATGATGACATCTCCTCGGATGAGAGTGATGAAGAAGATAATGATGGAGGAGAAGTCCTCTTCATAACCCAAGAAACCTAGAATGATGAACACAAGAGTTCTAAAGAAGAAGAAATCATTTCTAAAGAAGAAGAAATCATTTCTAAAGAAGATTCATATGAAGAAACCAACCTTGATTCCTTTTGGGGATACAAGGACAATGTAGAGAGTGAACAAGAAGATGAGAATCTTGAAAGGTTGAAGCATGTTGAAACTTAAAATAGCAAGCTTAGAAACACAAACACATACTAAAAGGTGAATTGAGTATTTGTGAAGAAAATAATTACAATATTGAAAAGACCATTTATATCTTGAAGGAACAATTAAAAGATTATGAGAAATTGAAAGCAGAATTGGATCACACAAAAGGGGAGCTACTATTGACAATAGAAAAGTTGAATAAGTTCGAAAAAATGATTGAAAAATTAGATGAGATCCTTAGCAGTCAAAGATCTCCAAACGAAAATACAGGACTAGGATACAATGACAATTTGTAGATAGAAAAACAAGAGAAGGAAGATGAAAAGGATGAAACCAACACTCCAGATCAAGTTGAACAACAAGATAGAAGACTAGAATTCAGAAGGAATGATACATAGAGAAGATCCTCTCCCATCAAGTATGAATTCAATCCTTATGAAGGAAACTACATAAGAATAGATCGTGAACCCAGATGGACCACACCAAAAAGAAGATCACTTAGTCATATGTATCAAAATTTCTTTCTTGGACATTGTTATAGTTGTGAAAATTTTGGACACAAGGCAATCAATTGTAGAATCAATGAAAGGAATAACTATGCAAGATACATGAATGGTGTAAATAGTAGATATGGAAATGTTCGCATACCTGTCAACATAAATTATAGTCCATTTGACCCATTAATGGATCAAAATATTGTATGCTACAAGTGCAATAATCTTGGTCACAAAGCACGAGATTGCAGAGACATGAAGGAAGATAATTCTATGACAAATTTCCTTATACCAAATACAACATGGAAAATGAAAGAAATTCTACACAATGAAAACTGTCGAATAGCATTGGTCGCTAAAGAATGCAAATAAGAAGATGAATGGTTCATAGACAGTGGTTTCTCATTTCATATGACTGGAGATCAAAGCAAATTTGTTAGCTTGAAGAAAAAGGGTGGAAATGTTTCATTTGGAGATGAGTCATCTACCAAAATACTTGGAAAAGGAACTATAAATCTTGTAAGTGAAAATTCAAAAGAAGGAAAATTCCTATTGGTTGAAGATCTGAAGCATAATCTCCTCATTGTTATAAAAATATGTGATAAAGGATACACTCTTACGTTTGACTCCCGAAAATGTAAAATCCAAGAAAATAACTCAAGAAAATTGGTTGCAACTACAACAAGAAGACCAAACAACATATACATCCTAGACATGAATAAGAGAGAGAAGACAAAAGCCACACAAAAGGAGTCCAAGGAAGAAAAAGTCCCAAATACCAAAAATAAGGATGAAGTATTATTGAGTGCCACATGTTCAGAGGGAGCAACCCCAAATAAGAAGGTCACCTTATGCCATTGAACTCGAGGGGAGAAACCCCACCCTTTTCCATTGATGTCAAAGGGAGATAGAAATTGGGATCATTATGATAGGGGGAGCATGAGTGTTTCCATCAATGAAAAAGGGGGAGATTGTTGGAAGATTGGTTGCTGTCATTAATGTCAACCCTAGTCATTGATGTCAACCCTAGCCATTGGATTTTCGACCCCACAGTTGATTGAATTAGATAGACATGAAGGAAATTACACATAAAGGTAAAACACCAATGGATGGATAGTATAAGTCATGCCTCTTCCGGTGATATGTGGCATATCACGTGGATCCTCACGATTGAGGAGAAATGAATTTTTGAAGATGACAATGTGAATTGAAGCAGAAACTACATGTCGGCCCTAATGTTAAAAGGCAGTGACATAAAGGGTATAAATACATCTCATTATGCATTCATTTTTTAATACACATACGTTTATTAATGAACAAGGAGATATAAGATGAATTTATGAGGAAATCTGAAGTAAAGAAGGCCTAATTTCAAGGGAGAATGAAGTCTTTTGGTGATGTGTTCTAAGGTATGTTATTTACAGGTCATATTACCATTTTCGCTATAAATTTGTTTCTAGAATGATTAATATGGTGAAATTATGAGGCTATTTAGAAGACATATCTAGGTACCTATGGTAAAAATTTCATCTCTTTATTTGCTATAATTTTGGAGATATACTCTGTGGAAGATAAAGTTTTTTACTAGTCCTGAAGCTAGTCATAAACAGGTGTTCCAGGTAAAATCGTCATAACATCTGCATAGAGAATCCAAATGAAGTGAGACCAATTGAATTGGAAATAGTACAGGTTGCAGTTTTTTTTGTATGAATTTCAGAATCAGATGTTAAATATTGAGCATGGGGAATGTTGTACAAGTTCTCTCTCCTGAATAAACCAAAATTGAATAAGGTCTACCTTTTTCTCTATAACTCCTTTTATGGGAGGATTCAAGGAGTGGAAATTGGAGGAGTTTCAGAGAATACATTGAGTAATATTATCTATAGGATCATATTATTCCAAGAAGTGAAGAATTTCATAATTTGAAGAAGTCTCAGGAAGAATTATCAGGTTCTATTTGATGGTTGGTTGATGGTGATAATTTAATGTAAAGTTTTATTATCTCTCATATTCTTGGGTGGAAGGAAGGGAAAGGATGGAGAGGTCAACCCTCTCTTGATATTCGAGGATTGTATCTTCCTTTTGTAGGTTTATCCCTCCCTTTGTATTTGGAATATGTAGCTACCTTTGGAAGTCATTACTTCCTTTCAACAATAATACATCATTACTTCTTATATATTGTGCATGGTGTATTGGTGTATCTCTTATACTATTCTTCATTGTTCATTGGATAGTATTCATTGATGATTGGATATAAATTGAATACATGATCTAATTGAAGTACAAGTTCCAAAATACTATTTGCTCTAAATATTGATTCACCCCCCTCTCAGTATTTCCAACAACAATTGCATCCATGACAAGGTCCAACTCACTCTCTTCAGAGGCACGCACATGTAAGACCTACATTTCCCTGTCATCACTGCACCCCTTGCCCAAACATTCCCACACCATTTCATCCACTTACATGACCTATATTGGTCTTCACCTGGAAACACCCCACACCTAAGGATAATTATCCCAATAGGACATCCTGGAACCATCTCCAAACATGGCTTGTAGAATAGCATAATGTATTTGAGCACTTGTCTGGGGAAAGGGGGGTTTTATGCACATGTTTGGGTAACTTGTTTATTAGATGTGATTGACATTGCTATTATACTTGTGAATTATGAGCCCACGAAGGGTTTACTTGTTGTTATTGCAAGACCACGCCCGACGGATAGGTACATATGGGGAGATGATTATCTTGGACCTCCATAGGGATAAAATCCCACCAAATGGATGTTGAGACCCCATCCAGAGGAAAAAATATACCAGAGGCTTGCACTAGAGAGAGAGGAGGGCATTCCACTAGAGACACCTTGGCAGGCCTCGACCCAGAGGGGTCTTGGATTTCCCCCTGAATGTTGGCCTTAGAAGGCCCATGAAGTCACCCTTGTGACCCTTGATGTCACCCAATGTCAGATGGACATGATGGAGGCAGTTGTGTGCCAAGTGGCACGTGTGGCATAATCCGGAGGCCTTGGAAGGCCTAACGTTTTTCTCATGGAGGCCAATGTATCACTTATGAGGCCCAACATCACCCTAGAAGGGCATGATGTCACCTGTTTTGTACATTTTAGGATTTAATTTGTCAAATTTATGTAAAAAAAACTGGACTTTTGATGTAACTGGACATGTCGGCCTTTTTTGACCTAAATTGTAATTAAAGGTCATTTGAATTGTATAAATTAGGGAAAGATCCCTTGTATTTTTTCATCATATTTCACTCACAAAAGTGTGAGGTCTGAAATTCGGCCTCTTTAAGGCTTATTGGCTAAAATTAAGTGGTGCGCAAGTCTTGGAGGAGGCTTCTTTTGGTGTATTTTGGAATTTTCATGGTGGAAAGTCTTCAACTAGTGAATATTGCTAGATTATTCTTGGTGAATGTAAGTGAAAATATGCAATTCTTATTTCTTTGAATGGTTATGGTATCTTTTACTCTGCATTTACTAAGATTATGAAATTGCTAGTGTAAAAACCCTAGGAGATTAAGCACATATTATTGTTCTTCTCAATAGCTATCCACCTACTTGATTTTGCTAGAAGACACCTCCATTGAAGCATATTATAGAGCCCTATATTTGTAGAACTCTAACATTATTGCTTCATTAAGATTTTATTTATCTCAAGCTTGAGCTAAAGAAGAAGGAAAACCGCTAGGGCCTAGGGTTACCTACTTCCTAGTAGTTGTTTTCCTTCTAGGGTTTGATGATTGAGGCATTTGGGTTTCCAACACCTCAAACATCCTCCCTCTTGTCTCTAGTTCACATATTATCATTTGTTTCCTTCAAGATTTCTGCTACAAAAAGTGACTCCATTAACCCTAAAGGAACTATTTTATACCTTTCATTTGATTGATTGATTAAAACAACCCTCAAACCATCTACCTCAAGCTCTTTGCTAACTATTCCTAACCCTGTATTAGAATAAATTACTAACATTCTTGCTTTTGTTACAAAAGTAACCTACAACCATATATTGCAGCAGTAAAAGCTCCTAAAATCAAGTGTTAAAGTTGATTTTTATATTGCCTTCTTAGCTTCTGACAAGTGCTAGCATATTGCTAATTCTAGGTTACCATTTTGGTTCATTTTTTAATCTTGTTCAAGGCATAATTGTGAAGCTATCATTATATATACATTGTTGTTATAAATTTCTGTTTTCTTCATCTTGTATATCAACTCATTGCTTTATTTGAAAGTCCAAGTTTTTACGAAGCACTAATATCAATTGTTACTTGCAAATAGTGTTTTCTTGTTTTCTTGTTCTGGGCAAGTACACTTAATCATATATTTCCCTCATATTATTAAACCTTTGGGACTTTCTGATCAATGTGAATTGAGAGAGGGGAAGAAATTTTATTGATATTATTACCATTGCCTTCTCAAACCCCCAGGTCACTGGGGACGTCTCGCCTGGGCTTTCACCCCTAAAGAGAAAGAGGTGTCTTATTTAGGTGGCAATGATAGGACAACCTCTTGTTACGCCAATTTATTTTTCACTTTCCTTTTTATTTTGGGCAAGTACAAATTGTGCGATAACATTTTGGTGCCGTTGTCGGGGAACACCGAGTCAATTCTCCGCAAAGACAACACTTTTTGGTAATCCTTTACTCAAAATCCTTTACTTCGCAAAGCTTACCTGGCGACTCCACTGAGCGTGATCCCCTCATCCCTTTGATAGTTTCAAGAAAACTATCTGGAGACTCCAAAAACCTTAGGGAGGTATACCAACCCTCCCCAATCCTTTAGAAGAAAACCTCCCCGAAACTCTCATGCAGTAAAATCATTATTTGGAGGCAATCTTCCTTTGAACACAAGGTCTAGCATAGGAAATCAGAGTGTTAATCCAAACCAATATAATAACCAAAAGCAATGGTCATCCAATATTTTCAAACCATTATACATGAAAAGTATACTAGGATACCCTAGGAAACTGCCCCCTAAGTATGAGAAGTGGTTGCCTAAATTCACTACTAATGATGTAGTCAGTGCCGAGGATCATATGAGTAATTTATGGGCCTTCTTTTAGCTTCATCCCATCAGTGATGATGATAAGAATCTAGCCATGAAATTTTTCTCTGCTACCCTTCATGATGGCACTAGACGTTTGTACAATGGTCTCCCTTATGATAATATTAAAACCATGGATAGGTTGGAGGAAGTATTCCTCAAATGATGGAGTGTCAAGGAAGACCCCAACATGCTTTTGATAAGGATGAATAACCTCATAAAACAAGATAATGAAACCGTTAGAGAATTCCATGACAAGTTTGAAAATTTGATGCAGAAGATCCCAGTGAGCCATCATCCTTCTAATAGTTTCCTTCTCTTTCTTTATACCAAATAATTTATAGGAAAATTGGGATATCTCCTTAGATATAAAGACCCTAAAACAATCCAAGAATCCCAAGAAGTATCTACAAGGATTGAATACAACCTTTCATCATCTAGAGTTGAGCCTTTCTCATCCCCAAGAGTCAGAATGGATGCTAAACCTAAGATAGTCCACAATGTTGAACCTACCTCAAACATTAGTGCTAGCTTGGCAAAGCTACAATTTATTGTAGATGGCCTGTTAATAACCCAAGAACTAATGATGAATAGGATTGTCAACCTAGAAAGAACTCAACAACAAGCTCCTAGGGTTCCTTACAAAGGGAAATTTTAGAAAGGGAACCAAGTTTTTAGAGAAAAGAATGATCAAGAGGTCCCCAATACTTTATCCCCTGCAAATGTAGTAGATGAAAAACCTTGGTGCTTACAATGCAGAGAGTCACATTGGGAGCATGAGTGTCCTTTCAACAATGGTGATCATGACCAAGTAAACATTGTTAACCATACCATTGAAAACCCTCAATATTGCCTTAATGTCACACTTGAAGAACATCAAGAAGGAATAAAGGAAGCAACTAGGAAGGATAGGATGGAGGTGATAAATAACCTTGACCAAGAATCAAGAGAAAATTTGAATAAGAAATAATTCCAAGTATATACTAGGAAAAAAAGAATGAACCAACCTCTCTCTACTAGTCTTGCAGTTTCACAAAAAATACCTCCTCCTATGAACATACTTCTTCCTAAGAATCCTCCCAAGACCGACAAAGTGGATTTGAAATTTGAATTTGAAGGTGGACTAGAAAAAATTCATGTGACCATTCCATTAAGATAAGTCATCAAAGTCCCATCTGTAAAGGAAAGGTTTGAATTTTTTTTCAAAATTTTAGATGGACCAATGTACCCTCCCATCATGTTATAGGGAGATCACTTTAGGGTTCATTATGATGGACATCCACCTTTATTCATGACCTTTTTTATTAATTACAAATGGCTTAACAATTGTATGCTTTATTCTTAGGAAGGTGCTAACATGATGTCTTTAAAGGTCATGGAAAAATTAGGCCTAAAGGTTGCACAAACTTACAGGAATGTATCTGGTTTTGAGTCCAGGGCCATACCCACTCATGGGGTAGTTGAGAATGTTGAAGTATGCCTTGAAAGATACCCCGAAAGAGTGATCCACATGGATATTGTGGTGGTGGATGTTTCAGATGTATGAGGAATGCTATTATCCAGAAAGTTTGTCACAATGTTGGGAGGCACCTTAGAGATGGATATCACTTATATTAACATGCCTATGGATGATGGAACAATAAGACACCTCCCAAATGTGCCAATGACAAAGGTCCGTGTGAAATAAATTGGTAATGATATTGGAACTAATGAGACACAAGAAACAATCAAAGAGAGTCTTCCTGTATTTTCCCTTGATGATTTTCCTTTTGCTTCAGAGGAAGACTTTGATCAAATACAATGGTGGAAGAAGGAGGACTATCAACAAATCCTAAAAAAATATAAGGAAAAATAAGTTGGGGCTGTCAAATTATTAAAGAAAGGATAAGATGACATATTGATCCGACCATCCCAGCAAGAAGTCTTCATAACAAAATCCCACTCTCCTCCCTCAAGAAAATACACTAGGGTTATGCAAGAGACAACTAAATTTAATACCAAGGATTAAAAAGAGGGAGATATGGTCTGGATGTGGGATATAAAGAAGGGAGAGCCTACTAATGTCAAAGGGAGTGCACAATTTTGGCTTGGACCCTTTAGAGTTGGAAGGAATTCAGTCAATGATGCCTACTATTTATCCACATTGGAAGGAAGAAGATGTCCATTATCGGTTTGTGGACACCTCCTTAAACCCCATCAAGGGGTAGAGACTTGAAGTCACAGGTAAGTGCAGGTAAGTAGGTAGGAATTTTGCATTCATTTTATATACCATATGCATTTCATGCTAGAGTAGTCGTATTTCCATTTCTACATATGATTTCTTACTTGTATTTCATTTTATCATATATGATCCAAGGGTGATATCACCACCGCAAATGATTACTGATCAATTTTGCTGAGATCTAGAAGGTCATAGTTCATACCAGATATGATGAGGTTCTCATGCGCTCTACGGTGAGCACATGTCCTCGAGTTGGAGCTAGATGTTATCTCCTATCCTAGGGATAACTAAGGAGATTATGTCTCGAGGCCCACAGGTCCTAGACATGGAGTATCAAGAGCCATATTTACTTAAGCCTGGCCCTGGATGGCCCATCCTTGTTCTTCAACGCCTCCATTCTATTAGTAGCAGAAAAATCCATCCCATCGGCCTGATTCTGAAGTAGTAGTGGGTCTTTCTCCATGAGGTAATGAGTCTGGGTATCATGGTATGTGTCACTCTGATTCTCAAATAATTTGAATATGTGCATTTAATTCTCTTTTTCTTCATGATGTGTGCTTGGAATTTATTCCCTTTGACTTGTCCATACCTGGGGGGGATGACAGAATGCCCTAGCAAGTTGGTTCCCTTAGCAGTGAGCTTCCAATGGGTGGGTTTATGAAAGGTCGTCGTCCATTCCTTCCATTCTTATCACTTTTCATCATCTTCCCTCTCATCTATCCCCTACATTGGTTCAGGCATTGGGTTTTCCAAGCTAGTAAGGGTTGTACCTTGCCTTGTGGGAAGAAGGGGATAAAGGCCCAGAGGGTAAAAGTAGCTAGAAAAAGTTAAAATCCAAAGATCAAACCTTGAGATGCTTCACCCAGGGATCCCTGAGAAATTAATAAAAGACTTCTAAAGAAGAAAGAAGGGACCCATAAAAAATATAAAACTCAATACCTAGTTGGTGGATATGGGGTTTGATCATGAGCCAACCTATTAGGTCCATGGGCATGTAGCGGTATGACACTACTATTCATCTGGTCACCATGCCAGGGTGGTGTCTCATGGTGGCATAGCCAATAGAAAGGGGCTCTCATCATGAGCCAACCTTCTCATCTCCATGAAATGCTTGTGGGTAACATTGTCACCACTGGCCACCATGCTAGGGTAGTGTCCCCTAGCTATTTTCTTGAAAGAAAAAGTAATAAGATAAAAAGTAAAAAGGCATTGAATCGGATATGAAACAATTACATCCATGACAAGGTGCAACTCACCCTCTTCAGAGGCACCCATAGGTAAGACCTACATTTCCCTGTCATCACTGCACCCCTTGCCCAAACATCCCCCACACCATTTCATGCACTTACATGCCCTAGATTGGTATTCACTTGGAATCAATCCACACCTAAGGATAATTATCCCAATAAGGTGTCCTAGAACCCTCTCCAAACCTGGTTTGTAGAATAACATAACGTCTTTGAGAACTTGTCTGGGAAAAGGGGGGTTTTGTGTACATGTTTGGGTAACTTGATTATTATATGTGATTGACATTGCTATGATCCCTATGACTTATGAGCCGATGGAGGGTGTACCTGTTGTTACTGCAGGACCACGTTCGACAGATAGGTACATATGGAGAGATGATTAGTTCAGACCTCCATAGGGATAAAATCCCACCAGATGGATGTTGAGACCCCAGGCAGGGGAAAACATATACCAGAGGCTTGCACCAAAGATAGAGGAGGACATTCCACCAAAGACACCTTGGCAAGCCTAGGCCCAGGGGGGTCTTTCCTTTCCCCCTAAATGTTTGCCTTGGAAGGCCCATGACATCACCCTTGTGACCCTTGACGTCACCGAGCGTCAGATGGACATGATGGAGGCAGTTGTGTGCCAAGTGGCACGTGTGGCATGATCCGGAGGCCTTGGAAGGCCTAACGTTTTTCTCATGGAGGCCAATGTCTCATTTATGAGGCCCAAAGTCACCCTAGAAGGGCATGATGTCGCCTCTTTTGCACATTTTAGGGTTTAATTTGTCAATTTTATGTAAAAAAAATTGGATTTTTGATGTACCTGGCCATGTCGACCTTTTTTGACCTAATTTGTAATTAAAGGTCATTTGAATTGTATAAATAAGATAAATATCCCTTGTATTTTTTCATCATATTTCACTCACACAAGTGTGAGGTCTGAAATTCGGCCTCTTTAAGGCTTATTGGATGAAATTAAGTGCTACACAACTCTTGGAGGAGGCTTCTTTTGGTGTATTTTGGAATTTTCAAGCTGGAAAGTCTTCAACAAGGGCATATTGCTAGATTATTCTTGGTGAATGTAAGTGAAAATCTGCAATTCTTCTTTCTTTGAATGGTTATGGTATCTTTTACTTTGCATTTACTAATATTATAAAATTTCTAGTGTAAAAACCCTAGGAGATTAAGAACATTTTATTGTTCTTCTCAATAGCTATCCACCTACTTGATTTTGCTAAAAGACACCTCCATTGAATCATATGCTAGAGCCCTACCTTTGTAGCACTCTAACATTATTTCTTCATTAATCTTTTATTTATCTCAAGCTTGATCTAAAGAAGAAGGAAAACCACTAGGGCCTAGTTTACCTACTTCTTAATAGTCGTTTTCCTTCTAGGGTTTGATGATTGAGGCCTTGGTTTACCAACAAATCAACCATCCTCCCTCTTGTCTCTAACTCACATATTATCATTTGTTTCATTCAAGATTGTTTCTGCAAACATTGAATCCATTAACCCTAAAGACACTAGTTTATACCTTGCATTTGATTGATTAATTAAAACAACCCTCAAACCATCTACCTCAAGCTCTTTGCTAACTATTCCTAACCCTAGATTAGACTAACTTAGTAAACTTCTTGATGCTGTTACAAAAGTAAGCTACAGCCATATATTGCAGCAGTAAAAGCTCCTAAAAGCAAGTGTTAAAGATGATTTTTACATTGCCTTCTTAGCTTCTGACAAGTGCTAGCATATTACTAATTATAGGTTACCATTTTGGGTAATTTTTTAAGCTTGTTCAAGGCATAATTGTGAAGCTATCATTATACAAACATTGCTGTTATAAATTTTTGTTTGCTTCATCTTGTATATCAAATCATTTCTTTATTTGAAAGTCCAAGGTTTTACGAAGCACTAATATCAATTGTTACTTGCAAATAGTGTTTTCTTGTTGTCTTGTTATGGGTAGGTACACTTAAGCATATCTTTGCTTCATATCATTAAACCTTTGGGACTTTATGATCAGTGTGAGTTGAGAGAGGGGAATAATTTTTCTTGGTATTATTACCTTTTCCTTCTCAAACCCCCAGGTCATGGGGGATGTCTCCCCTGGGTTTTCACCCCCAAAGAGAAACATGTGTCTTATTTAGGTGACAGTGATAGGACAACCTCTTGTTACACCAATTTATTGTTCACTTTCCTTTGGCTTTTGGGAAAGTACAAATTGTGCGATAATAGTCACCTAGTCCATGCCTAAACAAGCTTGCAACATCTCACGGAAGTATAAATGTTGCTCCATTAGGTTCTTATGCCCTGAGGAGGAATTGGCCAAGAGTCCCTGAAATGGTTTGGGATGTGACTTGCAATTGGGAATAAAAAGAAAAATAAGACTTAGATTGAGGAACCGTTGACTTCGATGGATTACTGAGATAGGATTTTAGCTAGAGCACCTCTGACTCCTAGGTTCCATGCCTCAAAAGTTTCTTTACTCATTGATTTCGAGAACTAGTGTTTTTCTCAGTTTAAATAAATGCAACATTTGGATTAAGGGGTCCAATTTATGAAACCGTCCCTCGGGAGTAGATGGACAATGTGGTAACCTATTCCATGCCTAAACAAGATTGCAACATCTCACAAAAATAGAAAATAATTCTTTGTTAGGATTTTATTCTATGAGAAGGAATTGGCCAAGAGTCCTCGAAATGGTTTGGGTTGTGACTTGCAATTGAGAATATAACAAAAACCGAGACTCGGATTGAAGAACTGTTGACTTGGTGAGTTTCCTTGCATCAGTTCTTTGTGTTTATTTTGTGAAATAAAGGTCGGGAGGAGTAGTGGGTCATGGACCATGATGAGAACCCTTTGGAATTCATCATTGTCTTCACTTTTCTTTTTCCATAGAAAGAGGAAGAAGTCATCTATGTATGTGTTGATGGTGTATATATTGCACCAAGTCTGCACTTCATCCCAAATGTCCTTGGTAGTCAAGATATAATGCAATGTGTTTATCTCATAGGGTCTCAACTTTGAGAACATGTGACATAGCACGTGTTTGGTGACATGGCATAGTACCAAATTATTTGAATGACATAATTATTTTTCTCACCATAGGTGTTGTGCCACAAGTGTTCTTGACAACATAGAAGAAACAATTGATTTGTTGTGTGTCCAACTATTAGATAAATAGGTCATTTGTACAAGCTCATGGTATATGACATCCTTTGATATTGCATCATGGATCATAAATTACTTAGAATTTTATGGGAGAGCCATCATGAAATACTTAGAATATGCTCATTCTTGCGACATCTATCAAGGAACTAGGAAACCATATTGTAGGGATGAAATGTTGTTACACCTGGTAGTTGTGCTACAACCATTAGAAAAATGGGTAGTAACATTACGAACCCTAGGCGCTCAATTTAGATAACAACAGTAACATAGATGCATAATGAAGAAATCTCAATAAGAGTCTTATTATCTCCTGTTGGAAATAAAAATTTGAGGAACTTACACTCTATAAACTAGGTCTAATATGTACATATAAACAACCTATTCGTTGTTGCTTATGGTGGGTCAAACCTATCTTCATTTTACCTATCATATGTGCTGGTAAAGTGCATGATTAGTTGTTGGTTCATGGGCTAGGATATGTTTATCTCAATGTTTATCCCATAGTTGGGAACTTCATTTGGGGAAACAAGACAAAATTGACTCAAGGGTGAGTCAACAAGTGTGGTACAATCTTGTTGGTCCCTTAATTTTGATGGAGGACATGTTGGTACATACTCAACATACAAATAAATTTTAGTTGCATCACACATAATAAAGACTGTAAATTAAATAAAGAGTATCATAGATGGTCATAGTCATGAAACATGATTTTATGCATGCATTTAGGTGGTTAAAGAAGTAGAGTGGTGTAAGGTGGCTAAATAGACTCGCGAGAGCTTACAAAAGTCTGTTATGCTACTCATTTTGAATTTTATGTCCCTAAACCAAATTGGCCACATGTCTCTGAATGTCTTGAGGAGGCGAGTTGCAACTTGCGATAAAAATCAAACTGGGACTCAGATGCAAGAATTGTCAGTTGCATTGGATTTGGAGCAACGATTTTCAACTAGTGGGGCCCATACGCTATCATTCTGTCGAACAAAAAACCATTTGTTGGAGTATCTTCAACACTAGGTTTTGGTCAATGAGGCATAGTGCAATTTCTAAAGATGAGGTCAATTTTCAAGAACACTCTATTGAGAATTTTTTGCTAGTGTAATCGCATGGGCCTTGGCCAAATAGACTTGCGGGAGCTCATGTAACTCTATTATGCTACTCGGTTTGGATTTTACGCCCCTAGACCAAATTGACCACATGTCCCTAAATGGCTTGAGGAGGTGAGTTGTAACTCGTGATAAAAATCAAACTGGGACTCAGATGCACGAATCATCAGTTGCATTGGATTCAGAGCATTGGGTTTCAACAAGTGAGGCCCCTGTGTTATCATTCCGTCGACCAAAAAACCATTTGTTCGAGTACCTCTAACACTAGGGTTTTGGTCAATGAGGCATATTGTAATTTCTGAATATGAGGTCGATTTTCAAGAACACTTTGTCGAGAATTTTTGTCTATTTTAGCCACATGGGCCTAGTCCAAACAAACTTGCGGGAGCTTACATAACTCTATTATGTTGCTCGATTTGGAATTTATGCCCCCAGACCAAATTGGCCACATGTCCTTGAATGGCTTGAGGATGCGAGTGGAAACTATCAATAAAAATGGCATGAATTTAGGTGGATAAATAAGTATAGTGGTGTAAGATTGCTAAACAGACTTGCGGGAGCTTATGGAAGTCCATTATGATACTAAGTTTAGATTTTATGCCCCCAGACCAAATTGGCCACATGTCCCTGAATGGCTTGAGGTGGTAAGTTGCAACTTGTGATAAAACTCAAACCGGGACTCATATGTACGAACTGTCAGTTGCATTGGATTCAGAGCACCGAGTTTCAGCTAGTGGGGCCCCTATGCTATCATTCGGTTGATTGGAAAACCATTTGTTAGAGTATCTTCGACATTAGGGTTTTGGTCAATGACGGATAATGCAATTTTTGAAGATGAGCTTGATTTTCAAGAACACTCTGTCAGACAGTTTTGGCTAGTGTAATTGCATGAGCCTTATCCAAACAGACTTGTGGGAGATTACATAACTCTATTATGCTACTCGGTTTGGATTTTATTCTCTTGGACCAAATTGGCCACATGTCCTTGAATGACTTGAGGACGTGAGTTGCAACTATCGATAAAACTCAAACCAAGACTCATATGCATGAACCGTCAGTTGCATTAGATCTAGAGCACCTGGTTTCAACTATTGGTGCTCCTATGCTATCATTCCCTCGACCGTAAAATCACTTGTTGGAGTATCTTGAACACTAGGGTTTTGGTCAATGAGGCATAGTGCAATTTCTGAAGAAGAGGTCGATTTTCAATAACATCGTGTTGGGTATTTTTGGCTAGTGTAGTCACTTGGGCCTTGGCCAAACAAAGTTGTGGGAGCTTACAAAAGTCCATTATGTTACTTGGTTTGGATTTTATGCCCCCAAACCAAATTGACCACATGTCCCTAAATGGCTTGAGGAGGCGAGTTACAACTCGTGATAAAATTCAAACCAGGACTCAGATGAACAAACTGTTAGTTGCATTGGATTAAGAGCACCGAGTTTAAACTAGTGTGGCCCCTACACTATCATTTTGTCGACCGAAAAACCATTTTTTGGAGTATCTCCGGCACTAGGGTTTTGGTCGATGAGGCATAGTGCAATTTCTAAAGATGAGGTCGATTTTCAATAACACTATGTCGAGCATTTTTGGCTAGTGTAGTCACATGGGCCTTGTCCAAATAGAATTGCAAGAGCTTAGGGAACTCTGTTATGCTGCTCGGTTTGGATTTTATGCCCCCTAACCAAATTGGCCACATGTCCTTGAATGGCTTGAGAAGGCGAGTTGCAACTATCGATAAAACTCAAAATGGGACTCGGATGCATGAACCGTTAGTTGCATTGGATCCATAGCACCGTGTTTTATCTATTAGGGCTCCTATGCTATCATTTCATCGACCAAAAAACCATTTGTTGGAGTATCTCCAACACTAGGGTTTTGGTCAATGAGGCATAGTGCAGTTTCTGAAGAGGAGGTCGATTTTCAAGAACACTATGTCAGGTCTTTTTGGCTAGTGTATCCATGTGGGCCTTGGCCAAACAGACTTGCGAGAGCTTACATAAGTCTGTTATTCTACTCGGTTTGGATTTTATGCCACTGGAAAAAATTGACCATGTGTCCCTAAATGGCTTGAGGAGGCAAGTTGCAACTCATGATAAAACTCAAACCGGGACTTGGATGCACAAATCATCAGTTGCATTGGATTAATAGCACTGATTTTAAGCTAGTGGGGTCCCTATGCTATCATTTCGTTGACCGAAAAACCATTTGTTGGAGCATCTACGGTACTAGGGTTTTGTTCAATGAGGCATAGTGTAATTTCTGAAGATGAGGTCGATTTTCAAGAACACTTTGTCAGGCGTTCTTGTCTATGGTATTGGTATTGGTATTGGAATGGTATGGTATGGTATTGTATTGGTATTGGTATTGGTATGCATATCATTGCCAATGCATACCATTGTGGTATGAAATGGTATTGGTATGCAATGGTATTGATATTGGTATGCAATGGCATGTATGGTATTGGTATTGGTATTAGCAATGTTATTGGTATGGTATGGTATGGTATGGTATTGGTATGGTATTGGTATGCAATGGTATGGTATTGTTATGGTGTGGTATTGGTATGGTATTGGTATTGGTATGCAATGGTATGGTATTGGTATGCATATCATTGACAATGCATACCATTTCCATCCAATGGTATGTAATGGTATTAGTATTGGTATGCAATGGTATGGTATTGGTATGGTATTAGTATTGTTATTGGCAATGGTATTGGTATGGTATAGTATGGTATTGGTATTGGTATTGGTATTGGTATGGTATGGTATGGTATGGTATGGTATGGTATTGGTATGGTATTGGTATTAGTATTGGTATGGTATGTTATGGTATTGGTATTGGTATCAGTATGGTATTTGTATGCATATCATTGCCAATGCATACCATTGCCAATGCATATCATTTCCAATGGTATTAGTATGGTATTGGTATTGGAATTGGTATGGTATTGGTATGTGTTACCCCCTAACCTAAGGGTACCTAAGGAGATCATGTCTCGAGGCCCACAGGTTCCAGACATGGAGTGTTGAGAGTTGGACGGCCTAAGCATGGCCCAGGAGGGCCCCTCTTTTATTTAGTGCAGTCCATATACCATCAAAAATATTCATCACTCCATCTTGGTCCTGAAGTGGTAATGGGTCTTTCTCCATGAGGTAATGAGTCTAGGTATTACGATATGTATCACTCTAATATTTAAGGCACTTGAACATGTTGCATTAAGAATTTATTGATTTCATAACGTTTGCTTGGAAATTATTCTCTTTTGCTTGTTTAAACCTAGGAGGGTGACACAATGCCCTAGTAAATTGATTTCCTTTTAGGATGGGTTGCTACTGGGTGGATCTTTAAAGAGTTGCTACTGGGTGTATCCTTGTGACTTTTGGACCCCTAGAGGGTGTAATTGTTGTCTCTGTAGGACTTTGCCTGATGGACAGATATTCATGAGGAGATGACCAGTTTGGACCTTCATGAGGGCCTAAAGCCCATGGATGGATGTTGAAGCCCCAAGCCTAGACAATGACAGGGGTGATTGATTTGCACGTTGAATAAGGAAGTCGTTTCCTTTGAAGGCACTCTGGTAGAACTAGATGGATGAGTTCCACCTCTCTTCACTTGGACAATGGCCTTGGAAGGCCCAAAGACCACACTCTTGGCCCATGGAATCATCATTTTAGGCCAGCATTTCATGCATATGATTTTCTGGTGAAGAAAAGTAGACTTGGCACAACATTGGCACTTGGTGGCATGTTATGGTCCTAGAAGGCCACACTTTCCACTTTTTAGGGCTAGATGTCCTACCTTGGAGCTCAACGTCACCCTAGAGAGGGCATGATGTCACCCTACTATGGTTTTATTGATGTATTTTTGTAAAATTGAATTAAAATGGAAAATTGATTAGGTCGGCCTTGTAATTTTGAACTAAAGTTAATTTTAGGGTAAATTTTGTATAAATAAACAAAAAGTGACATTCATTTTCATCATAGCTTGTCATTTGAGACAAGTAGGTCTAAAAATAACACCCTAGTTGGGCATACTTGGCTGAAATAGTGAGGCGCTACTCTCTTATAGGAACATTTTTGCAACTTGGATCAAATCTTGTGAAGTGTTTTGAAAATCTAGTCTTCTTTTGCATGATTATTCTTGGTGCAAGTAAGTAAAATTTGTATTTTTGTCATCTAGTTGAATGGTTAATTGTATAGTTTTATTTTCTCATATAAGATTATGAAATTGCATTCCTAATGAATGCTAGAAGTGAAGGACTTAAGGTTATACTTATTCACTTTTTATTTTCTAAGTTCCAAGGCCCTAAAGTGCTAGAACCTTGGAACTATTGATCAATTCTTGTTGATAAGTATTTTGAATCCTAAAACATTGAAGAAGAAGGAGATGCTAGGGCCTAATTGAGCTCTCCTTCTCCAAGCTTGAGGATCTAGGGAGACTTAAGGAGATACTCTTCCTAGACTCATTCCTCTTGGAATTGAGTATTATCATTTGTTTACAACCCTAAAAGAGAGAGCCGCTAGCTTGACTCCATCACCCAAGAAGGCACTATTTTCTCACCTAATCTCTTTGAAAAAACTCCAAACTTCTTATTCTACTTGATACCCTACTAATCTAACCTTATCACTGACTTATCCTAGACTACTAACTCTTAAATCTTGTTGCTTTTATAGCCCTTGTTTTGTAGCCTAACAAGCCTACTAACTAACTAGACTAACCCAAAATTTGCACAAGACTAGGCACTATCACCCTAAGGCCTTGAACTACTTATTGTTGTTATTCTAAGTGGATTTATGAAGTTGTTTCTACTATTATCATTACTTTTATAGTCACTTTTTACAACCCTGACAACTTACATTAACAAGAGAATGCCTAGAAAATTGTACTAGGTAAGTTACCATCTTTTGATGCCAAAATTGTATATGTTATTTCCTTTAAGAAGTGCCTTTTTTGGAGTAATTTACTACTATCATCACTGTCAATTTGTTGATGTTATAAGTGTTTAGAAAACCCTTTGAAATGGTATGGAATGGAATTGGTATTGGTATCGATATGGCATGGTACAGTATGGTATTGGTATGATATAGATATTGGTATTGGTATGGTATGGTATGGTATTGGTATGCAATGGTATTGGTATTGGTATTGGTATGCAATAGTATTGGTATTGGTATTGGCAAGGCATAAGGGTATTGACAATGCATATTGGTATTGGTAATGCATATTGGTATTGGTATTAGTATTGACATTGGCAATGCATATTGGTATTGGTATGGTATAGTATTAGTATGGTATTGGTATTGGTATGGTATTGGTATTGGTATTGGTATTGGTATGGTATTGGTATGCATATCATTGCCAATGCATACCATTTCCATGCAATGGTATTGATATTGGTATAGTATGGTATTAGTATTGGTATTGGTAATGCATATTTGTATTGGTATTGGTATTGGCAATGCATATTGGTATTTGTATGGTATTGGTATGGTACAGTATGGTATTGGTATAGTATTGGTATGGATATCATTTCCAATGCATACCATTTCCATGCAATGGTATTGGTATTGGTATTTTTATTGGTATGCAATGGTATGGTATTGGTATTGGTATGGTATGGTATTACTTTTTCTATTGGTATGGTATTGGTATGCATATCATTGCCAATGGTATTGGTATTGGTATTTGTATGGTATGGTATGGTATTGGTATGCATATCATTTCCAATGCATACCATTTCCATGCAATGGTATGCAATGTGATGCAGTGCCCCACCTCAGCAGGGTCTGTTGACCTCCCTGTCACTAGATATTCTCAATCTCCGAGTTGGAACAACTCTTTGATTCCTTACTGGAATCCTCATGAAATATACACAAGTTTTATGTGTGACTCATCCCATGCGAACAAGCGCTAGGCGTGATATTTATTCACGTGATCACCGGCTGTGACCATAGGCCTAACCCAACAGGTGCTTCACAATTTTCGATTTCCTGATCGAAAATTTCTCTAGGCATTAGCTCTTCCCTAGCTAAGCCCTTCCCTCACATGAGCGCTGGTGGTGACCACACGCTTGAGTGAAAAGCACATTGTGATTTCACATTTTGCAACCCTGGGAGTCTCACCTCCGTTCTCTCGATATCCAAGATCGCAATGGCACCAAATCGATGGTCTAGATCTTTCCTTTGATCAATGGCTATGATCAAATCGGGATTTTGCATTTCATGACTTTGGGAGTCTCCTTACCTCTGTTCTCTTGATATCCGAGATCACGATGGCACTAGATCAACGGTCCAGATATTTCCTTTGATCAACGACTGTGATCAAGTTGGGATTTCTCGTTTCACAACTTTGGGAGTCCCCTTTCCTCCATTCTCTCGATATACGATATTGCGATGGAGCTAGATTGATGGTCCACGATGTTTTTGGATCCAACGATTCAAATCAAGTCAGGATTTATCCTTTTGCTCCTTTGACTCTTACGAAGTCCCTTCACCACTTAGTCGAATTTTGGATCTATGCACTCTTTGCAGCAGATTCTTATGCAAGACTTGGTTCTTGCAGGTGACTATGCACACCTTGCAGCAGTCTCTTTACACTCCTTGCAAAGGGAAATTTTTGTGCTATCCCTCCTGAGCTTCGGGATTGAAACAAATTCCATCAACGCACTCCTTGCATTTGATGAGAACGCCTTGCACTCACTCAACATAAGAGAAACAAATAAAAATTATACTAACATTCACAGTTTCATCCATTCATAATGAAATTCATTCATTTATGTAAAAGAAATAACAGATAATTGCAAACAGTAACAATATTATGCATTTGCATCAATTTTCTTTTGTCATATTCATTCAAAAGTAAATGGATACATCTAATATCAAACCAATAACTTAAAACTCATAAAATTCCTACTAACTCGCAACAACCTCATTTGGGCATACAAAACCTCTATTTAACTCAGAGGGTCCTCAGGGATCCCCTCGACTACTCATCTACCTCAAAAATGAAAACCTAAGTGTTAAATAAGTTCAGTTACATTCAAGACTCAGAGTGAAACTCCCTGATCGCTCATGATCATTCCACTTCCAAGGGTTTGATATTCTTATGTTCTTCATCAACTCCCTAAAGGATTCACAGTAACTCTCGGTGTTTGAGATTCTGAAATGATTCTCAAGCGCTAAACATTCCTGCCACATGTGCTCGCCAACGATGATGACGATGCTCCTGCATCATACTCCCCCTGGACAAAAATTCATGGACTCCTGTCCATGAGCTCCTGTACCGAATTTCCATGCTTTTGGATATCAACTTCATTTTCCCAATTGGCATCTTCTATTGGGCGTCCCTTCCACTTGATCAGATATTCAAAATAGGTTTTCCTCCTGGTCTTTTTGCCAATTCTCTGATCAACGATCTTCTCCATCTGTGGTTTTTTTGCTATAGTTATTTGTTTCTCCCACTCAATCTTATCTTGATCTTCTGATCCCTCTGTGTCATAATTCCTGTAAGGATACAGATCTGAAACATTGAATATGGGTGATATGCCCACATCATCTGGCATCTCAATATCATAGGCATTTGCATCAAACTTCCTCAAGATCTTACATGGTCCTATATTATTCATCTTTAACTTGTTATACGTTCCCCTATGGAACCTTTCTTTCCTGAGATGTGCCAGAACCTGATTTCCCACCTCAAATTGAATTTCTCTACGATGTTGATCAACTCTACTCTTGTACTCTTGGCTAGAGTTCTACAATTGTCCTCTGATCTAGCTATGAAGCTCCTGCATTTCTACAGAAAAGTATTCTGCTCCAACATTTATGATCTCAATATGTCCCAAGTCTCTCAACTTGAATACTCCCCTGGGTTTCATTCCATACAATATCTGGGATGGGCTCTTTCCAATTCTTTTGTTTGGAAATTCGTTGTATGTAAATTCTGCTTGTGCCATAATCTGATCCCACTGGTTATGATGCTCAGTGACCAGAATCCTCAACAAGTTTCCCAGACTTATGTTTACCACCTTAGTCTGCCCATATGTATGAGGATGGTAAGCTGAGATGAAGGACAGATCCATCCCCAAATTCTTCCACACTTTTCTCCAAAAATGACCAACAAATTTTTTGTCTCTGTCCAAGACAATGCTTTTGGGTAGACCATGAAGTCTCACAACTTCTTTGAAAAATATATTTGCAACATGTGTTGCATCTCTGCTCTTTTGGCATGGGATAAAGTGTGCCATATTTGAAAATCTATCCACCACCAAAAATATGGAATCAAATCCTATTTGTGTTCTTGGCAGTCCCAACACAAAATCCATTCTTATTGCATCCCAAGGCCTCTCTGGTATTGGCAATGGTTGATACAATCCAGTGTTCTGTCTTTTTCCTTTCGCATGTTGGTAGATTCTACATCTGTTCACAAACTTTATCACTTTTTTTCTCATACCTAGCCAATAGTATGAACTTCTCAACTGTGCAAATGTTTTATCATGGCCGAAATGTCCAACCAATCCTCCACTATGATTTTCCTTCAAAAGGTTATCCCTCATTGAGCATTTTGGTATGCACAACTAATTTCTCTTAAACAACAATCCCTCTTGAATCATATACTTTTCCCACTGGCTCCTATCTCTCAGCACAAGATTCTCGCATGCTTCATATGCTTCCTTGAAATCTGGGTCATCTCTTTACATTTCCTTAAGGTGTTCAAACCCCAAGGTCTTCATCTGGAATTCCTACAGAATCGAAAATCTCATGCTCAATGCATCGACAACTTTGTTAGCATTCCCAACAATATTTTTCATGACAAAAGTAAAATTCTACATAAACTCAATCCACTTTGCATGCTTCTGATTCAATTTTTCCTATCTGGTTATGAATTGTAAAGCTTGGCTATCACTATACAAGACAAATTCTTGTGAGACAAGGTAATGTCTCCATTTATTCAAGGCTTGAATTATGGAATAAAACTCCTTATCATATGTGGAGTAATTCCTCTTAGTCTCAATAAAATTCTCAGTGAAATAGGCAAGAGGTCTATTATTCTGGCTCAAAACTACTCCAATTGCAGCTCCACTTGCATCACATCTCACCTAAAATGTCTTTTCAAAATTTGGCAAGACCATAATTGGTTGTTCTGTTATTTTCTCCTTCAGTATATTGAAGATCCTCTCAGCCTCCTCTGTCCATTTAAAAGACTTGTGCTTCTTCTTCACTATATCCATCATTGGTGCACAAATTCCACTGAAGTCTCTGATGAAATTCCTATAGAAACTTGCTAATCCATGGAAGCTTCTTACCTCGAACATGCTTCTTGGTGATGGCTATTCTTTGATTGCTCTCACCTTTTCTGGATCCATCTTTAGTTCATTTGAAGAGATAAAAAAAACCCAAGTAAATGAGTTTTATCTTCATAAAAGAGGATTTCTTCAAGTTTATCATCATCTTCTCCTGCTGTAGTCTCCTCATCACTAGTTTCAGGTGTCTCAAATGCTCCTCTTTAGTCTTTCTAAAGATCAGTATATCATCTAGATATACAAATACAAACTTGCCAATGAAATATTTCAGTATTTCATTCATCAGCCTCATAAAAGTACTTGGGGCATTTGTTAATCCAAATGGCATAACGAGACATTCATACAAACCTTCATTTGTCTTAAAGGTTGTCTTCCATTCATCACCTTCTCTCATTCTCATCTGGTGATACACACTTTTCAAATATATCTTAGAAAAAAAAATTGCTCCACTTAAAAAGTCCATTAAATCATCCATTCTTGGCAAAGGAAATCTATACCTGATGGTGATCTTGTTAATGGTTCTTGAGTCTGTACATATTCTCCATCCTCCATATTTATTTGGACTCAACACAGTTGGTATTGCGCATGGACTTAAGCTATCCCTGACCAAACCCTTGTATAACAATTCCTGGACTTGATTCTTTACCTCGTCATTCTCTCGAGGTGTCATTCTATATGTTTCTCTGTTTGGAAGACTTGCTCCTGGTATTAAATCAATATGATGGATGATACTTATAATGGGTGGCAATTAGTTAGGCAACTCATCCACCACTATGTCAGCAAAATTATCCAATAATTCCTGAAGTTCTTCAGGAAAATCATGCATTGTAGTACTTTTAAGGATAACTTTGGGTTTCCTCACCACAATGAACTACATCTCCTGTCCTTTCTTGGCTTCTTTCAGGAGTTCCTTCCTGCTCATGAGAAGTATGCTTGTGCTGGTTTCCTCTTTCACTTTTTTTTCCTCTATTGGAAACAACATGTGTGTCCTACCATTCTTCTCCAAGGTGTATGTATTCTTCCTCCCATCATGAATGAAATTCCTGTCAAACTTCCATGATATTCCCAACAAAATATGACATACATCCATGGGAATTACATCACATAGGATTTCATCTCTATATCTTCCTATCTTGAATTCAACCAAGCATTTTTTAGTAACCATTACCTGGTGTCCTTTCTGCAACCATGAGACTTTGTATGGCTTTGAGTGTGCAGTTGTCTCCAGCTCCAATTTCTCCACGATCTCTGTGGATACTAAGTTTTCAGTGCTCCCACTGTCAATTATCACCTTGCATACTCCATCTTTAGTCTTGAAAGCTATCATGAATAGGTTGTTTCTCTACACTGGCTTCTCAACTTCTGCCTCTTGTTTTAAGAGAACTTTTCTCAACATCAGGGATGTTCTATCCTTTGCTCCTTTTGCTTCAACATTCCTTCTCTATGCTTCTGAAATGTGAGCTTCCACTTCTCCTTATTTCTTTCTCTTGGGAAATTCCCAAGAAATATGTCCTACATTTCTGTAGGTGTAACATATCACATCTCCTCCTCTTCCTCTTCCTTTGGAAGAACTTATTCCACCATCTTGTCTTCCTTGGGAAATTCCTCCTCTTTCTGAGTGACTATGTGGTTTCTCAGTCTCATCTTTGGATTTTTGTGCCTTGTCATGGGAAACTCCCTTGCCTTTGTTTGGG
Organism: Picea engelmannii; assembly: GCA_009831015.1. Taxonomy (NCBI): domain Eukaryota; kingdom Viridiplantae; phylum Streptophyta; class Pinopsida; order Pinales; family Pinaceae; genus Picea; species Picea engelmannii. The sequence goes on from ML790720.1 coordinate 39,830, forward strand.
ACTGGGCTTCTACTTCTGCCTCGTTGGCTTTGTTTTCTGGCCAAATTCTCCTTTTCCTTCAGTGCAAACTGATAAGCATCCTCCACTGTCCTTACTGACATCATGTTGATTTCATCCTGGATTTCATACCTTAGGCCATTTATATACTTGGAAACTTTTTCTTCATCCTTATCTCTTTGTCCAGTTTGGATGTTCATCTTGTAGAACTCCTCTATGTATTATTTAACTGTCATACCCTTCTGTATCAGGTTCTGCAGCTTCCTAAATATATTGGTCTGATAATCTTTGGGCATGACCTTTTCTTTCAGATTGGCTACCATTCTGTCCCAATTCTTTATCTTATGTTTTCCTTTGCTTCTCCTCTCATCCTGCATTTCATCCCACCATAGTGCTGCATGTCCCTTGAGTCTGGTGACAACATGTATCACCTTCTTCTCCTTATCGATGTCTTCATATTCAAAATATGTGTCCATGGATCTTACCCAATCCAACATCTCTTCAGCATCCAAATTTCCCTCGTACAATGGGACCTCTATCTTGGATCTAACTCCCAATCTAACAACTTCTCTTAGCAAGCGCTCTTCAGAAAAATTCTCTCCTGCATCTTCCTCGACTTATACTTCTTCGCTCTCTGCATTGCTGATGTCTCCAGTATCAGGTGCTCTCCTCTGTGTTGCGTCCATCACCTCTAATATTGCACGAAGTTCTCGCATCTCCCTTTCTACAACCTGATTGGATAAAAGTTGTTCCACTCGTCTCCTTGGTGGAATTATTTTGACTATATCTCACACACAAAGTACAACTTCAAGTTCTTTTGCCTCATCTCCTTTGCCTGTTGTCTGCAAGAAAAACTTCAGCTATCATACCACTTGATGTAGTGCCCCACCTTAGCAGGGTCTACTGACCTCTCAGTCACTAGATCTTCTCAATATCCAAGTTGGAACAACTCTTTGATTCCTTGCTGGAATCCTCACGAAATATCCACAAGTCCTATGTGTGACTCAACCCACGCGAACAAGCGCTAGGCATGAGATTTATTCACGTGATCATCGACTGTGACCACAGGCCTAACCCAACAGGCACTTCGCGATTTCTGATTTCTCGATCGACAATTTCTCTAGGCGTTAGCTCTTCCCTAGCTAAGCCATTCCCTCACATGACCGCTAGCGGTGACCATGTGCTTGAGTGAAAGGCACGTCGAGATTTTGTGTTTCACGACCCTGGGAGTCTCCTTACCTCCATTCCCCCAATATCTGAGATCGCGATGGATCCAGATCGATGATCTAGATCTTTCCTTTGATCAATGCTTGTGATCAAATAGGGATTTCATGTTTCGTGACTTTGGGAATCTCCTTACCTCCATTCTCCCGATATCTAAGATCGTGATGGTGCTAGATCGATGATCTAGATCTTTCCTTTGATCAACAACTATGATCAAGTTGGGATTTCGCATTTCAAAACTTTGGGATTCCCCTTTCCTCCATTCTCCTGATATCCTAGATTGCGATGGAGCTATATCGACAGTCCATGATATTTTTGGATCCAACGGTTCAAATCAAGTCGAGATTTCACCTTTCTCTCCTTTGACTCTTACAGAGTCCTTTCAACACTTAGTCGAATTTCAGATCTATGCACTCTTTGCAGTAGATTCTTACGCAAGACTTGGTTCTTGCGGGTGACTATGCATGCCTTGCAGCAGTCACTTTGCACTCCTTGCAAAGGGAAAGTTTCATGCTATCCTTCCTGAGCTTTGATATAGAAACATATTCTATCAACACACTCCTTGTGTTCGATGTGCACACCTTGCACTCACTCAACAGAAGAGAAACAACTAAAACTTATACTAACATTCATAGTGTCATCCATTCATAACGAAATTCATTCATTTATGTAAACACAATAAAAGAGAATTGCAAACAGTAACAGTACTATGCATTTTGATCAATTTTCCTCTGTCATATTCATTTAAAAGTAAATGGATACAACTAATATCAAAACAATAAATTAAAACTCAGAAAATTCCTATTAACCCGCGGTAGCCTCATTTGGGCGTACAAAACCTCTATTTAACTCAGAGGGTCCTTAGGGTTCCCCCCGACTACTCATCTACCTCAAAAATGAAAACCTAACTGCTACCTAAGTTCAGTTACATTCAAGACTCAGAGTGAAACTCCTTGATCGCTCATGATCATTCCACCTCCAAGCGTTTGATCGTCTTCTGTTCTTCATCATCTCCCCAAAGGATTCATAGTAACTCCCAGTGTTTGAGATTCTGAAATGATTCTCAAGTGCAAAACTTTCCTGCCATGTGTGCTCGCCGACGATGTTGACGATGCTCCTACATCACAATGGTATTGGTATGGTACAGTATTGGTATTGGTATGGAATGGTATTGGTATTGGTATGGCATGGTATTGGTATTGGTATGGCATTGTATGGTATGGTATTGGTATTGGTATGGTATTGGTATTGATATTTGTATGGTATTGGTATTGATATTTGTATGGTATCGTATTGGTATTGGTATTGGTATGGTATAGTATGGTATTGATATTGGTATGGTATTGGTATGCATATCATTTCCAATGCATACCATTGTTGTGCAATGGTATTGGTCTTGGTATGCAATGGTATTGGTATTGGTATGGTATTGGTTTTGGTATTGTTATTGGTATGCAATGGTATGGGATTGGTATTGGCATTGGTATGTTATTGGTATGGTATGGTATGGTATGGTATTGGTATGGTATTGGTATTGGTATTGGTATGGTATTGGTATTGGTATTGGTATTGGTATGCAATGGTATTGGCAATGGTATTTGTATTGGTATTGGCAAGGCATCAGGGTATTGGCATTGCATATTGGTATTGGTTTTGGTATGGTATTGGTATGGTATTGGTATGCATATCATTGTCGTGCAATGGTATGAAATGGTATTGTTATGCAATAGTATTGGTATTGGTATTGGTATGAAATGGTATCATATTGGTATTGTTATTGATATGCAATGGTATGGTATTGGTATTGGTATGTTATTGGTATGGTATGGTATGGTATTCTATTTTTATGGTATTGTTATGTTATGGTATGATATTGTTATTGGTATTGGTATGGTATGGTATGGTCTTGGTATTGGTATTGGTATTGGTATTGGTATGCAATGGTATTAGTATTGGTATTGGTATGCAATGATATTGGTTGTATTGTTATGCAATGGCATTGGTATTGGTATTAGCAAGGCATAAGGGTATTGGAAATGCATATTGGTATTGGTTTTGGTTTTGGTATTGGTAATAGGTATTGATAAATGCATATTGGTATTGGTATTGGAAATGCATATTGGTATTGGTATGGTATTGGTATGGTATAGTATTTGTATGGTATTGGTAATTGTATGGTATTGGTATCGGTATGGTATTCGTACACATATAATTTCCAATGCATACCATTTCCATGCAATGGTATGCAATGGTATTGGTATTGGTATGCATATCATTGCCAATGCATACCATTGCCATGCAATGTGATGCAGGAGCATCACCAACAACAAGCGAGCATGGGACAAACACCATCGCATTTTTTTGGCACATGTTAAAATTGTTTGAAATATTTTGAAAAGTTTGGATGCCCAGAATTTAATGTAATAGTTAAGAAGGGTGTACTTCCATATTGAAAATAGATCTTGAGTGATTCACTCTCATCTGTAAGGTGTAGAGGCATTTATCCATAGTTAATGAAAGTAGGTAGATTTAAATTCTAGATTTGACAGTTTTAGGAGCTAGAGGGAAAACCGACTATAGACACCCTCATATTGTATCATTGTAAAATTATCAAGGATATCATAGAGCATAGAGAGGAGCTGTAGCAGAGAGATATGTAGAAGAATCCATGTATAGAAGTTCTAAAATTAATATATGAAGCTTTGATTGAGACTCATGGGGTTCTGATGTTTTCTGTGTATACATGTTGAATGTTATGTTTATGATTGTTTACTCTTTCTGTTGTACATTTGTTGTTATGTTGTGTATGTATGATTCCCTATTTAGAGTTTGAAGTCTGAGAGAGAGTAAGGAATTGAGTTTCAATTATTTCTCTTCTTGAGTCAGAGTTCCTGCAAGGAGTGCAGTGAAGCGTCCGCAAGGAGTGGACGGGATCAGAGTTCATCTCTGAAAGATCTGGAGGGATACCGTTGTTCTCATTTCAACTGAAGTGCAAGGGAAGCACATAAGCCATGCAAGGTGTGCGTAGGCTGGTCGAGACCTTAGAGTACATAGACTAAGGTTGAGAGATTGAAGGACTATTGTTGCAGAGTTGCACAGAGTCAAGGGATTCAAATATTTAGGAATATTTGAAGAAGTGCCACAAGGAGTGCATGCAAAAGTATTTTAGGAGACTTGAGTTGGTGAAAGGAAGCTCAGGAGAGTTAGTGCCTTCAAGTGTTGAAGAGAAAGAGAGGAGTTTTTTTCATCATGTAGAGGCCAAGTCAAAGTGAAGAGGATCACTGAGGTGACTTAGAGAAGAGGTTCTTGAAGAAGAAATTTGGACGGTCGAGGTTCTCCAAGGAGAACTCTTGAAACAACGAAGATCGTTGGATCTGCAGAAGTTGCTAAGTGGATAATGGTCAGGATAGAGCCATCCTTTGGATAGCTTAGATTAACATTATCCATTGATCAAGATTCCCAGGACCGTCAGATCATTTCGTCATTTCAGGATTCAAAAGTCCAAAGTGAACGCCAAAATCCTTGGCTGACCAAACCCCCAAAATGAAAATAGAAGTATTCAGGTGTGGAAAGAGTGGGGAAAGAGTATAAGTGTTTCAGAGTTTAGGAAACTGGGGATCGTAGTGACATAAGGTTGGGTTCGAGAGTTCCAAACTCTCGATACTTGGAAACCCGAAACAAGGAGAAGGCGACACGTGGAAGGATAGGGGACTTCCTGTCGAGGTTCATGAAAGCAGCGAGGAGAACTGCCATTTCAAAATTTCAGGAATTCGGAGACCAAAAGATGGAGGTGACATAGTATTCGATCCTTATCATATCGAACTCCCAGTACGTGAAGTTTGAAAGGATTTCAGAAAACGTCATTTCCTCATTTCGGGGTTCGGAGGTTCGAGGATCCCGAGGACATAATGGAAGCACTTTTCGGTGGTTGAAATCCTGAAACCACGAAGAGGAAGGGAGGACCAGAACATTTTCATTTTGGAAAATCGGAAGTTGGAAGTTTGGGACTCCAAGGGTTGAGAGCATAGTTGCACGTCATCGCAACTCCTGAATTCGCAAAAGCCAAAAAGTTGAAATTGACATCAGGAAAAGGCAAGTATTAGTATTTTGGGAATTGGAGGTCGAAGAGATAAGGCGCTCAACCATGGGATTCACGAAATCACAAAATTCGGTATCCCGAAATAAAAGAGGATTTTCCTCAAGGTTTGTTGTGGGTGTTGGTTTCCCGAAAGGGAAATAAAAGAGCCAATCGAGCTCTCAGGGGCCGAGAAGAAAAGATCCTGTGCGGATCCCAACCTGCGGGTTTGGACAAGGGGGTTGCGTCAATTGTGGTATCAGAGCCAGGTTTTTTCTGTATATCTCAGGCAGAGTAAGCTAGGGAAAAGGAGTACTCTGATACACACCAGTTTTGGTATCAGAGCCCTTATTTGTTTGTATATCACAGATAGAGGGTGCGAGAAAGATTTACAGCCATGCCGCCAAGAAGAAGAGATAGGCAAACACCCGATCCACCAGAGGAAAGGGAAATGACAAGAAGAAGGGGTAGGCAATTACCTGATCCACCAGGGGCAAGAGAGATGCGTGAACTATGTGTCAGGCTTGATGCCATGGAGACAACACAGAGATGCACAACTGGTGCTGGAGATATCAGTGAGTCTGAAAGTGAAAATGAAGCTGGACATGGAGGAGAAGAATTTGTAGTAGAAGATGCAGCAAAAGAACACCTATTCAAGGCTATTGCAAGGATAGGTGCCAGGGAAAAAATGGACATTCCAGTATATGAAGGAAACCTGGATGTTGAAGAGCTTCTAGACTAGATTAGAGATCTGGATAAATATTTTGACTATGAGGATGTTGAGGAAGACAAGAAGGTTAAAAATGTTGTCACAAGACTTGAAGGACATGCAACATTATGGTGGGATGAACTGCAAGCTGACAGACGCTGCAAAAGCAAGCATAAAATCAAGAGTTGGGATAAAATGGTTGTGAATATGAAGGCAAAATTCATACCCAAGGATTACCAAATCACTCTGTTTCGGAGGATGCCAAATTTGAGACAGAAGCTGATGTCAATGAAGGAGTACACTGAAGAATTCTATAAGCTAAACATTAGGGTAGGACATCGCGAAAGTGATGATGAAAAGGTAGCTAGATATATGAATGGACTGAGATATGAAATCCAAGATGAGATGATCATGATGACCATCCAAATGGTGGAATATGCTTATCAAATGGCTCTGAAGGTTGAAGAGAAGTTGAGCCGAAAGAAAAGCCAAAGAGGGTGAGGCAGAAGTCAAGCCAGAGGCAAAATAATTGTTCAAGATAAGAATCAAAAACCTAAGGAAGAGTGGAAGAAACCTCAAACTCAAATTGAGAGAGGTGGAATCTCACAGAGAGGACAATATGTTGATAAAAACACTTTTCCTCGAACCAGAGGAAGAGGAAGAGGCAGAGGTGGTGAAATAAAATGCTTTACCTGTGGGAAGAATGGGCATAAATATTATGAATGTCCAGATAAGAAGAAAGAAGATGGTGAAAATCACATTTCCAAAGCACAGGGATGAAATGTTGAGGCAGAAGATGCTGAAGGTGGAAGATCATTGATGGTGAGGAAAGTTCTCTTAACGCCAGAGAAGGAGGTAGAAAATACATTCCAAAGGAACAAAATTTTTCAGACTGCTTGCAAGACCAAAGACAAGGTATGCAAGGTCATAGTGGACAGTGGTAGCATAGATAATCTCGTTTCTACAGAGATGGTGGAAAAGCTGGAGATGGAGACTATTGAACATCCAAGCCTATACAGAGTTTCATGGCTACAAAAAGGGAATTAGGTAAATGTCACTAAACAATGTTTAGTTGAATTTAAAATAGGAGGATATAAGGATGAAATACTATGTGATGTAATTCCCATGGATGTTTGTCATATATTGTTGGGTAGACCGTGGCAATATGATAGGAATGTGATTCATGATGGGAGAAAGAACACATACACCTAGGAGAAGAATGGAAGAACTCACATGTTGTTGCCAATTAAGGATAAAGAAGTGACAACAGAGGTAAGCAACACTGTACTTCTCATGAGTGGGAAGGAACTTCTTAAGGAGGTTAAGAAGAAAGAGGATACACAATTCATTGTGGTGAGGAATCCTAGAATTGTTTTAACCAGTACAACGGTGGATGATTTACCAGAGGAAATCCAACAACTACTAGAAGAATTCGCTGATATAGTAGTGGAATAACTACCTTGTTCGTTGCCACCGATTAGAAGTGTGAGTCATCATATTGATCTAATACGTGGAGCTAGTTTACCAAACAAAGCAGCGTACAGATTGATGCCATAGGAGAATGAAGAGGTCAAGAGACAGGTCTAGGATTTACTGGACAAAGGATTAGTTAGAGAAAGCTTGAGTCAATGCATTGTTCCAACAATGCTCAGTCCAAAGAAAGATGGAGGCTGGAGGATGTGTACAGACTCAAGGGAAATTAACAAGATTACCATCATATATAGATTTCCATTGCCAAGGATGGATGATTTGATGGATTGCTTGAGTGGAGCAATTTTTTTTTCAAAGATTGATTTGAAAAGTGGATATCATCAAATTCGAATGAGAGAAGGTGATGAATGGAAGACAACATTCAAGACAAATGAAGGGCTGTATGAATAGCTTGTTATGCCATTTGGCTTAACAAATGTTCCTAGTACTTTCATGAGGTTGATGAACGAAGTCTTGAAGGATTTTATAGGAAAGTTCGTCATTGTATATCTTGATGATATATTGATTTTCAGTAGAACAGAAACATAGCACTTGAAGCATTTGGCTACAGTGATGAGAAGATTATAGCAAGAGAAGTTGTTGATAAATGTGAAAAAATTCTCATTCATGAAGATGGAGCTCATTTACCTGGGATTTGTTATCTCTGCAAATAAGCTGAAAATGGATCCAAATAAAGTGGAGGTGATTAAGAATTGTCCATCGCCAAAGAGTATATTTGAAGTTAGAAGCTTTCATGGATTGGCTAGTTTCTGCAGGAAATGTATTAGAAATTTCAGTGGAATTAGCGCACCGATGATGGACACAGTGAAGAAAAGACATAAATATTTTCACTGGACAGAAGAAGCAGAGAAAAGTTTCAATTTGTTGAAAAGGAAGATTACTGAACAACCAATTTTGGTGTTGCCAGATTTCAACAAGACATTTCAGGTCAAATGTGACGCTAGTGGATTTGCAATTGGAGCGGTCTTGAACCAAGATGACAGGCTAGTCGCCTACTTCCATGAGAAACTGAATGAGGCAAAGGTTAGGTACTCCACATATGACAAAGAGTTTTATGCGGTCATACAAGAACTGAAGAAGTGGAGGCACTATTTGGTTCCTAAAGAGTTTGTTTTGTACAGTGATAATCATGCCTTACAATTCGTGACTCAACAGGATAAGTTGAACCAAAAGCATGCAAAATGGGTTGAATACATGCATAATTTTACTTTTGTAACTAAACATATTTATGGAAATGTTAACAAAGTTGTTGATGCTTTGAGCAGGAGATGTTTGCTGATGCAGGAATTTAGAGTCAAAACTCTACGTTTTGATAACCTCAGGGACATGTATAGAAATGATCCAGATTTCAAAGAGGCATATGAGGCATATGAGAATCCAAGTCTCAGGGAAAGAAGCCAATGGACTGAATATATGATCTAGGATGGATTGTTATTTAGGGGAAATCAATTGTGTATTCCAAAATGCTCCATGAGGGAGAATCTACTGAAAGAAAAACACAGTGGAGGATTGGCTGAACATTTTGGTCATGATAAAACATTCTTGAAATTAAATGGCTCATATTTTTGGCCAGGGATGAGGACATATGTCAAAATATTCGTGGATAGATGCATAATTTGTCATCACTCAAAGGGAAAAAGATAGAATACAAGGTTGTATCAGCCGTTACACATACCAGAGAGGCCGTGGGATGTAGTGAGCATGGATTTTATATTGGGGCTGCCAAGGACACAAAGAGGGTTTGATTCAATCTTTGTGGTGGTAGAAATATTTTCTAAAATGGCACACTTTATACCATGTCAGAAAACCAGCAATGCAACTCACATTGTGAACCTATTTTTCAAAGAAGTTGTCAGACTTCATGGCTTACCAAGGAGCATAGTTTCAGATCGAGACACTAAGTTCGTCGAACATTTCTGGAGGACTTTATGGAAGAAGTTGGGAACAAAATTTTCATTTATCTTAGCATATCATCCTCAGACGGATGGAGAGACAGAAGTTGTGAACAAAAGCTTAGGAGATTTACTAAGGAGCCTAGTGACTGAACACCATAGTCAGTGGGATCACATTATGCCACGGGAAGAATTTGCTTATAATGATTCGATCAATAGAAGCATAGGGCAGAGTCCATTTCAGATTGTTTATGGAATGCAACCCAGGGGAGTTTCTGAACTGAAGGATTTAGAACAGGATGAAACTAGAAGTGCTAGTGCAGAATATTTTGCAAAATCAATGAAAGAAATTCACAGCCAAGTGAAGGAGCGATTGGAGAACTCGAGCCAAGAGTACAAGTGTAGAGAAAATCAACACAGGAGAGAACTTCAATTTGAAGTTGGTGATCTGATTCTTTCACACCTAAGGAAGGAAAGGTTCCCAAGGGGAACATATAACAAACTGAAAATGAAAAACATTGGACCATGCAAGATCATAAGGAAATTTGGGGCAAATGCATATGAGATTGAATTACCCGATGGGGTCGGAATTTCACCAATATTCAACATCTCAGATTTGTACCCTTACAAAGCTAAAGAAGACAGTGGACAGATAGAGGTTTAGTGGACTAAACAAATGCCTATAGCTGAAAATCCATAGATGGAAAATATACTTGACAAGAGAGTCAACAAGAGGACCAGGAGAAAAGAGTATTTTGAATACTTAGTCAAGTGGAAGGGAGATCTAGTTGAAGATGCCAGCTGAGAGAATGAAACAAAAATTTAGAAGCATGGATAGACAGTGCAAGAGCTCATGAACAGGAGTCCATGAAAATTTTTCAAGTGAGGGAGTATGATGCAAGAGCATCGCCAACAACAAGCGAGCGTGGGACAAACACCATCGCATTTTTTTGGCACATGTTAAAATTGTTTGAAATATTTTGAAAAGTTTGGATGTGTAGACTTTAATGTAATAGTTAAGAAGGGCGTACTTCCATATTGTAAATAGATATTGAGTGATTCTCTCTCATCTGTAAGGTATAGAGGCATTTATGCATAGTTAATGAAAGTAGGTAGATTTAAATTCTAGATTTGACAGTTTTGGGAGCTAGAGGGAAAAACGACTATAGACACCCTCATATTGTATCATTGTAACATTATCAAGGATATCATAGAGCATAGAGAGGATTTGTAGCATAGATATGTGTAGAAGAATCCATATATAGAAGTTATGAAATTAATATGTGAAGCTTTGATTCAGACTCATGGGGTTCTGATGTTTTCTGTGTATACATGTTGAATGCTATGCTTATGATTGTTTACTCTTTTTGTTGTACATTTGTTGTTATGCTATGTATGTATGATTCCCTATTTAGAGTTTGAAGTCTGAGAGAGAGTAAGGAAATGAGTTTCAATTGTTTCTCTTATTGAGTCAGAGTTTCTGCAAGGAGTGCAGTAAAGCGTCCACAAGGAGTGCATTGATGGGATCAGAGTTCATATCTGAAAGCTCAGGAGGGATATCGTTGTTCTCATTTCAACTAAAGTGCAAGGCAAGCACATAAGCCATGCAAGGTGTGCACAGGCTGGTCAAGACCTTAGAACACATAGAATAAGGTTGAGAAATTGAAGGATTTTTGTTGCAGAGTTGCACAGAGTCAAGAGATTCAAATATTTAGGAATATTTGAAGAAGTGCCGCAAGGAGTGCATGCAGAAGTATTTTAGGAGACTTGAGTTGGTGAAAGGAAGCTCAGGAGAGTTAGCATCTTCAAGTGTTGAAGAGCAGAAAAGGAGTTTTGGTCATCATGCAGAGGCCAAGTCAAAGTGAAGAGGATCACTGAGGTGACTCAGAGAAGAGGTTCTTGAAGAAGGAATTTGGACGGTCGAGGTTCTCCAAGGAGAACTCCCGAAACAGTGAAGATAATTGGATCTACAAAAGATGCTAGGTGGATAATGGTCAGGATAGAGCCATCCTTTGGATATCTTAGATTAATGTCAGTCGTTGATCAAGATTCCCAGGACCATCAGATCATTTCGGCATTTCGGGATTCAAAAGTCCGAAGTGCAAGCCAAAATCCTTGGCTGACCAAACCCTCGAAACACGAATAGAAGTATTCGGGTGTGGAAAGAGCGGGGAAATAGTATAAGTGTTTTAGAGTTTGAGAAACTGGGGATCGTAGTGACATAAGGCTGGGTTCGAGAGTTCCAAACTTCCGATACCCGAAAACCCGAAACAAGGAGAAGGCGACACGTGGAAGGACATGGGACTTCCTTTTGAGGTTCATGAAAGAAGTGAGGAGAAGTACCATTTCGTCATTTCGAGACTTTGGAGACCAGAAGACGGAGGTGACAGAGTATTCGATCCTTAGCATATCGAACTTCCAGTACGCGAAGTCCGAAAGGATTTTAGAAGATGTCGTTTTGGAATTTCGGGGTTCAGAGGTTCAAGGATCCCGAGGACATAGTGGAAGTGCTTTTCGGTGGTTGAAATCTCGAAACCGGGAAGAGGAAGGGAGGAAAGAAACATTTTCATTTCAAAAAATCGGAAGTCAGAAGTTTGGGACTCCAAGGGTTGAGAGCATAGTTGCATGTCATCGCAACTCTCGAATTCGTGAAAGCCAAAAAGCTGAAATTGACATCAGAAAAAGGCAAGTATTAGTATTTTGGGAATTGGAGGTCGAAGAGATAAGACGCTCGACCACGGGATTCATGAAATCGCGAAATTCGGTATCCCGAAATAAAATAGGAGTTTCCTCAAGGTTTTTTGTGGGTGTTGGTTTCCCGAAAGGGAAATAAAAGAGCCAATCGAGCTCTGAGTGGCCGAAAAGAAAAGTTCCTGTGTGGATCCCAACTTGCGGGTCTGGAGAAGGGGGTCTGCGTCACAATGGTATGTAATGGTATTGGTATTGGTATGCAATGGTATGGTATTGGTATTGGTATGAAATGGTATGGTATTGGTATTGGTATTGGTATGATATGGGTTTGGTATTGGTATGGCATGGCATGGTATGGTATGGTATTGGTATTGGTATTGATATGGTATGGTATGGTATTAGTATTGCTATGGTATAATATGGTATTGATATTATTATGGTATTGGTATTGGTATGGTATGGCATGGTATTGGTATTGGTATGGTATAGTATGGTATTGATATTGGTATGGTATTGGTATTAGTATGTCATTGGTATGCATATCATTTCCAATGCATATCGTTGTCATGCAATGGTATTGGTATTATTATGAAATTATATTGGTATTGGTATGGTATGGTATTGGTATGCATATCATTGTCAATGCATACCATTTCCATGCAATGGTATTGGTATGGTATTGATATTGGTATTGGTATGGTATGGGAATCCAACTTATCCAAATAGTAGGAAAATATAAAAAATTAAACGAAAGGGGCAAATCCCTGCTAGGAAAACTATGTGTGTTGTCAGGAGCCAAAAAACAAGGGTTATTATTTCAAAACTCCATAAATTGCAAGGAACATTCCACAAGTTCATAATATTGAAAGGAAATAAAGGACAAGGATTCCCAAATGGGGATCCATTGACAAAAAATAGGGAAAAAACAAGGCAAGGGATCCTTTAGTAATATTGATACCTCGTTCTCCATCCATATTACAAAGTTGGTACACTTTTTATTTTGTAACATTTATTTTCCAAAAATTGTTGGATGCCGACCATATTTGTCCTCTTGTCAAAACATGGCACATGGACTACTTAAACTAATAAAAATGTAATCATTTAATTTTTTCTACGAAAAAAAAACATTTCACATAATAAATATACTTACAAAGGTGAAAATCAAGGCTTGTAAACCTTTGTGGCCACTATGATGCGTGGCTTGGAGTTTTTCAAGCCTAGATTTGGAGGCTTTGTCCTAAAACATAAACTAAGTCAATTGAACTATGCACAAATAAAATATAAAAATCGTTTAATAAATTTGATATAATATTATGAGAAAATTGAAATACCTGGATACTCTTCTAACCAGACTTCCTCCATGCATCTGACTTCTCGTATGATTTTACAAGTTCTTTCCATACTTTTATAGTGACATCAATTGGCCTTTTTTTGAGCCTTAGCTCGAGTGGGAGATTTTTTATCTTCTTTGTTTGGTTTCACCTAAATCTCTTGCAATTCTGAGACATTTCTCTTTTCACCTTTTTTACTGACCAACCTACGCCAAATTCAGACTCCATGTCATGAATTACAACTTTATGTAGGTGCATTGGTATCTTTGAGAATGATAAATGGAGATGGTATTTGAACCGTTGAAGGAATGATTCCTTCAACCTATTCACAAAAACCTTCCCAGCATATGACATTATGATTTCTCTTGAAACCATGTCGTATTCTATCCTTGTAACATAGTTCCCAATGCAAGTTCCAAAACATGGCGCGGTGGAAGAAGTTTGGGTCCCAGGAGTGGCTTCGACATTGGAGGTCTCCACTCTCTATTCCATATTCTTAGAGGTCATCATCATTGATTTCCTCAATTTTCTGCTCGATTCAAGAGTGGTTTGGGAATCAATTGATTCCTTTTCACAAGGTTTATTTGCTTGCAATGTTTCAGGGGTCTTAGTGGATCATTTTTCTTTGTATTTTGTAAGCGTTTTCAAGTCTACGCCGTCATGTTTTGTTATGGCCTCCATCCTAAATATCAAAGCCAAGGAATCTTTCTCCTGGTCAGTCTCATGTCCCTAGATATATAAAATATTTTTTTTGTGTTAAAATTTTCAATAAAAAACAAATAACAAAAAATAAAATAAAAAATTGAGAACCTCATTATGGTTTTAATTTGCTTCCTTCCCTCTACTTGACATTTTAAGCAAGCTAGGGAAAATCCCTTCTGTCACGATTTGGGAAAGTGGACTTCATGACGATTTTTGAAGGTGCTTATTTATTCTCTCTTCTTCCTGGTCTTTTTTTCCTATTCTAACAAGGATAAGAAAATGTCAAACTCAAATAGACCATAAAACATGAGGAAATTTATAGTTAAAGAGGTTGAATTGTGATAATTGATGATTTTTTTACCTAAAAAATATCAATTCTCCCTTAGAAAACCCCTAAGTCGTGCTCTAGTCTCACCCTATCTTCGTTCGCCCTAGGAAACACCCAAATCATGTTGGAGTCCAAATCTAGTTTGAAATTTAGTTGGTATGGTCACACTCCATCACCCTTCACCCTAGGAAACACCCAAATTTTGTTAGAGTCCAATTTTGGTTTGAAATTGAGTTGGTTTGGTCGCAACCTATCTCCTCTTTCCCTAAGAAACACCTAAATCATGTTGGAGTTGAAATGTAGAAAAAAATTCACTTGGACTGGTTGCACTCTATCTCCATTCACCCTGGAAAACACTCAAATCGTGTTGGAGTCAAAATGTAGAAGGGAATTCAGTTGGACAAGTCACACTCTTTCTCCATTCGCCCTAGAAAACACCCAATTCGTATTTTTGTAATTCTTCCCCTCCAAAATGAATTTTTTGTCCCCTTGCCCATGGGTTTATTTGTTTTTTAGGTTTAACATATCATTCGTCACTAAATTGGTGCCATATATGCCTAGTTTAGCTACAATTTAACTCCTAAATGTAATCCACTATGGGCACCTTAGTGGGCACAAAAAACGCCAGGGATTGTTCCTAAATTTGGTCAATATGCGTCCATTTGGGCCTAAACGATGATCCACCATTGATCCACTCATATGTTGTAGTTCTCAACTACATTTTGTGCCTAAATTTGGTAAAAACGCGTCCATTTGGGCCTAAATGGTGATCCACCATTGATCCACTCACATGTTGTAGTTCTCAACTACATGTTACTCAAGACAATGTCTCACTTTTAGTAGCTCATTTGCAATCTATCCCTACTATTTGGTTGGATCATGATCTAAATCACAAATTCCTTATGTGACCACTACCACCATTGCACAACCTACATTTTGATAGAGTATGAGTCTTTGGATCCTTTGAAAAACTTAGACTTGCAAATTGATATTGTAGGTTCACACTTGGGAGCCACCAATCCACTCTCTTTTCCCATGTGTGAAAGTTCTCTTGCCTCATTAACCATGAATTTCGATGATGATGAAAAATTATTTCATGCTATACCTTATTTTAATGGTCCTTGGGATAACCTCCACTTTAGTTCTCATATTGACTTCCTACCTAAGCTACCCACTCCACTAGCATGCCCTTAGACCCCATCTCCTCTAGAAATATCTTTGATTCTTGCCTACTATCACCACATATCGCACTTGACAATGATAGCTTGGACCACTCTTATGATCATTGATTTTTCAACCACACGGATTCTTGTTTAGTTTTTTGAGGATACAAACACTTCCATGATTTTACTTACTCTTGATAAATCTAATAATATTTTTTAATTGATGTTTCATAGATGCGTGGATTTGAACTAGATATTGATATTTTGGCACCTTTGCATCATTTAGTTATCCATGGTTGGATTAGAAAAAATGTAGCAAAGATGTAGAAGTTTTTATCATCCCTATTGACTTCAACCTTCTTTTTAGGTGAAATTATGTATGGTATGGTATGGTATTAGTATTGGTATTGGTATGGTATGGTATAGTATGGAATTGGTATTGGTATTGATATGGTATTGGTATTGGTGTTGGTATGGTATAGTATGGTATTGATATTGTTATGGTATTGGTATGCCTATCATTGCCAATGCATACATACCATTTCCATGCAATGGTATGGTATTGGTATTGGTATTGTTATTGGTATGCAATGGTATGGTATTGGTATTGTTATTGGTATTGGTATGGTATGGTATGGTATTGGTATAGTATTGGTATTGTTATTGGTATTGGTATTGGTATGGTATGGTATTGGTATTGGTATTGGTATTGGTATTGGTATTGGTATGCAATGGTATTGGTACGCAATGGTATTGGTATTGGTATTGACAATGCATAAGGGTATTGGCAATGCATATTGGTATTGGTATTGGTATTGGAAATGCAATGATATTGGTATTGGTAATGCCAATGGTATTGGTATTGGTATGGTATGGTATGGTATTGGTATTAGTATGGTATTGGTATTGTATTGGTATGCATATTATTTCCAATGCATACCATTGCCATGCATTGGTATGCAATGGTATTGGTATTGGTATGCAATGGTATTGGTATTGGTATGCAATGGTATGGTATTGGTATTGGTATTGGTATGGTATGGTATGGTATTGGTATTGGTATTGGTATTGGTATTGGTATGGTGTAGTATGATATTGATATTGGTATGGTATAGTATGGTATGGTATGGTATGGTATGGTATAGTATGGTATTGTTATTGGTATTGGTATGGTATGGTATTGGTATTGGTATGGTATTGGTATTCTCCACTTTAGTTCTCCTATTGACTTCCTGCCTAAG
>ML790720.1:67414-84501 GCA_009831015.1 Picea engelmannii
GGCTTTGTTCTTACATACATGCAGAGCATATCCTCTATGATTTGATATGTCCTTTCGGTCTGTCCATTTGTTTGTGGATGATAACTCGTACTGAAATTCAAATTAGTATTTAGCCCTGCAAACAATTCCTTCCAAAAAGCGGATGTGAATTTTACATCTCTATCTTCAGCAGGTGACTTGATTGTCTGCTATGTGCGTGTATAAAGGAGAATATTATCATTTTACTGTAGAAAATTCGCTTTAACTATCTATTAACGTCTGCACTTAATTCCACCTACAATTGAGCATATATCTATATCTTCTCCATATATTAATTTAGATACCGGTCATGCCCTATACATAGTGACCTGTAATAAGAACTGTTATTATTATACTCCTATCCCAGATGAATATCCTCAAACATTTTCTACCAGTCCATACCCTACAGTATTTGAGTTGTTCCTATAAAAAGAATTCCTACTATGTTCCTTCAGCTCTGTGAAGAAACAGAGGTCAATCGGGTTTTAGTGATCAAAAGTGTCGAGTAAAAAAATAACCATATTGTTTTCTGAAATCTGAAATACAGAACATCTGTGGACCAACATCTCAGGGTTTTGGGATTCGGGTTTTCACGAGTATAAGATTCGGACATCAACACACAATATTTTTTGAAAATTGTGAAAGGCGATCCGTACTTTGGGAATTCGGAGTTAAGGATTTCATGAGTATAAGAATCGGACATCAACACACAACATTTTCCGAAAATGCAAAAGGTGATCAGTACTTCGGGAATTCAGAGTTCAGGATTTTGTGAGTGCAAGAGTTGGACATCAACACACAACATTTTCTGAAAATGCGAAAGGTGATTAGTACTTCAGGAATTCGGAGTTTGGGATTTCGTGAGTGCAAGTGCCCAAGTAACAACATATACAAACCTCTGAAATGCAAAAAGGGAAAGGTGGGTCTCGCACTTCGGGATTTCAGGGTTCAAAACTTCGCGAGTTCTAGTATCCAAAACATTGACATAAACAAATTTTCGAAATGTGGAAAAGGAAAGCTGAGACCCACATTTTGGAATTTTGGGGTTTGGGGTTTTCACGATTTTCATAACCAAACACTCATCATACAACAATTCCCAAATTGCGAAAAAGAAAGGAACTAACAATTCGGGATTCTCAGGATTCGGGGTTTCGGGGTTTTCAACTGCCAAACAACAACACATAACATTTTCCGAATTCTGAAAGGTGAAAGGATGTGGGAAAAAACTTTGGGATTCCAGGATTCGGGGTTTCGGGGTTTGCAACTACCAGACAACAACTCACAACCACTCCCTAATTCTGAAAAGGTGAAAGGAGGAGGAAAAACACTTTGGGATTTCGGGATTCAGGGTTTCGGGGTTTGCAACTATCAAACAAAAATTCACAACCACTCCCGAATTCCGAAAAGGTGAAAGGATGTGGAACAACACTTCGGGATTTCAGGATTTGGGGTTTCAGGGTGTGAAAGTACCAAACATCCAACATAAATAAACTTCCAACAAAAATGCGAAAGAAGAGAAGGTGGGACATGCATTTTGGGGTTTCAGGATTCGAAACTTCATGCGTTCAAATGCCCCAAACCTCTTATGTAACCAACTTCTGAAATGCGAAAGTTGGAAGCTTCAGGGTTCGGAACTTCGGGAGTCCAGAATCCATACATCAATACACATGGACCTCCAAAAGGCGAAAAGAAAGTTGGACTAAGTGCTCCTGTTGAAAACGAATTCAGGTAATAATTTCAATCAATACGCAAAGGAAGAGAGCACTCTGCTTCTACTGTAACTCTTCACACTAATTTTCATCACTCTCTGACCTTTATCCTTTGTGGATACTCTTGATTTTCATTTTCTGGGAGAACTCTTACTTTTTTTTCCGGGAGACTGAAGGTGTAGGAGGATACAATATACCTTAACCTCATAGAATTCTGAAAGCCTAAGGACTTAGGAATTTTACATGCACAAAAGGGCACAAAGGATAAAATTTTCTCTATAAGGTAAATTATATAATACCCACTTAGAGCCTCTTTTAGTCAATGCATTAAACGTCAACGGTACTAAATCTGTTCATCTATGTAAATACATGGTTAAGAATATCATTCAATCAGAGATTGGCCATTAATAATGATGTCCCGAGGGCTCTGAGTTTGTTTTCCTAGGGATTTATCTACGGAGAGGACAAGCCACATTGTCGTTAATCTCCTATTTTCCATAGAAATATAATTACATATGTTCTTCACATATTTTCCCCACAACAAATAAAAATGCAAAACGTTACAGTCCCAATTTAAACAATAAGATGCATTAGAAAAATCATTCAGACAGAGAGTGAACATCATTCCTGGTCGGATTTAACAAGACACTGAAATAAAAAAATAGTCATTCACAATAGAGAGGGGTAGATCAACATATCTGAATCCAATCCACGAGAAAACAAAGGGAACATCCACGTTCCTCCCAACCGTAGAATAGGGCAGCCAAAGTCACTTGCCCGATTCACCCCCTATCCTAACCATGAATCCATGAGGGCGAACTTGGAAACTCCTCCTCAACAATGTATTTCAATTCCAACAGTTCTCCTCTTGCCTCACACTTACTCAACAATGTTCATAACAACAAGACAATTCTATTTTAGCATACTCCTCTTGCCTCACACTCAATCCGCAGTGTTCATAACAACAAGAGAGCTCAAAGATCCTTTCCTCAACATACTTGGCAGCGTCCTACCTCCTTGCATATGCTATTTATCAATTTTTTTTGCCTAGGTATTTTTCCCTCCTTTGGGGTTTTTCGCAGCTTTCTTAATCCCTGATTTTCAAGGGTTCCTAGTGGCCAAATCTCTGATTTTCCACTTCTCATAATCAACCTAGAGGCAGATCCAACATGTTTTCCACTCATGGAGTCATGGTCAACTGATTTTAACATGGTTATGCCATTTGTCCTCCTGCAATTAATATAAATATTTTGTTGTGATACAAGTGTCATATTCAAATGGTTAGTTGATTCCAAATAGAACTCTACCCAATAGTCACAATAATTAAATACAATTATTAAATTCGAAATTCATAATTGCCATAAATGGAAAAAAGATTCTAGATTCGAATTTGCCAAAAACAGAAATAAATTTCCATCCTATTTCAAAAATAAAAAAAATAAAAAAAATATTTTATTTTTGGGGGATGTCACATCCTTTCCCCCTTTATTAAAACACTATCCTCAGTGTTCGTTGCTTTCCTGGAACAGGATTGGATGAGATTTCTGCAAATCTCCCTCCAATTCCCAAGTGGCCTCCTCAGGACTAAAGTGCTTCCATTGCACCTTTACCTGAGCAATGGCTCTGTTCCAAAGTGCTATTTCTCTCCGGTCCAAAATGCACAGGGGTTCCACTTGCACCAAGTTCCAATCAATCATATGAGTAGGGTCATGAATATACTTTTTCAACAAAGACACATGAAATACATTATGAATTCTTAGATTAGCTGGAAGTGCAAGCTGATATGCTATGGGTCGAATTCGAGCCAGTATCTCGAAGGGCCCAAAAAAATTGGGTGTCAGCTTGGCACAATTTCCTAACTTCAACGAACTTTTTCGGGCTTTGACCTTCAAGTAAACATGGTCTCCCACTTGAAATTCCATGTGTCTTATTTTTTGATCTGCATAGCTCTTCTATTTGTCCTGTGGTTCTTTCAGTTTTGTTGTACCCTTCTTACCATGTTCTCCATTTCTTGGAGCATCTCTGGCCCAACCATGAGTCTGTCAGCCAGGTTATCCCAGTTAATTGGAGTTGTACACTTTCTTCCGTACATTATTTCGAAAGGGCTCAACTTAGCCGAAGTTTGGTACCCATTGTTATATGCAAATTCCACGAAGTGTAGGTAGTCTTCCCACTTGTTCGGCTTGGTTATTAAATACATGCGGAGCATATCCTCTATGATTTGATTTGTCCTTTCGGTCTGTCCATCCATTTGTGGATGATAACTCATACTAAAATTCAAATTAGTATTTAGCCTTGCAAACAATTCCTTCCAAAAAGAGGATGTGAATTTTACATTTCTATATGAAACCACCATTTTAGGAATACTATGCAGTCTAAAAATTTCTTTCATGAATATTTCAGCAATATTAATAGCTTTAAAAGTAGACTTTACAGGAATAAAGTGTGCAGACTTACTGAGTTTATGGATTACAACCATGATTGAATCATTATGTTTCTGAGTTTTAGGCAAACCTGTTATAAAGTCTAGCGATATGGTCTCCCATTTCCATTATGGTACTGGTAATGGTTGTAATAGGCTAGCTGGATGCTGGTGTTTGGCCTTAACCTGCTGACAATCTTGGCACCTATCCAAATACTCTGTTGTTTTTCCCTTCATATTAGGCTAGTAAAATAGTTTTATGAGTGTTGTTATTGTTTTTTGGTAACCTGGATGGCCAAAATATGGTTTCTTATGCACTTTGTCTAAAATAGTTAATTTTAGCTCTGTTGAATCTGGTATGTAAAGTCTATTTTTAAATCTTAATAGTCCCTGTTTGTCGATACTTATATTTGGTTTATCTGAGTTTGTGATACTGTTTTGCAATTCTGCCATCATCTTAGTGTAATTTCTGTCAATTCCTGTCGCTTTTACTCTTTGTTCCAGATCACTTTCTGCCCTGCTGATATTTATCTCAAATAACCCATGGACTCTTCTGCTTAAAGCATCTGCTACTTTATTTTCCTTTCCCTTGATATGTTTGACCTCAAAGTCGAATTCACTCAAGAAGGCTAGCCACCTTTCTTGTCTTGCATTAAGGTCTGGTTGGTTAAACAAATATTTCACTCCGCTATTATCTGTCAATAGTAAGAATTTCCTGCCCATTATATAGTGTCACCACATTTTTAAGGCATGTATTACTGCTGCCAATTCTAAGTCATGAGTGACATAATTTCGCTCGTGTTCCTTTAATTTCTGGGACTCATAACAAATCACGTGCCCTTCTTGAGTTAGAACACCACATCATCCCTCTTTACTTGCATCAAAACATATTGTGAAGTCTTTATCTGGGTCTACTACCTTCAAGATGGGCGCCGATGTCAATAATTCTTTTAGCTTGTTAAAATTGTCTTGACACTTTTGTGACCAGTTAAACTTGGTCCCTTTCTTTTGTAATGATGTGATAGGGTAGGCTATCTTGGAGAACCCTTCTATAAACCTGCGATAATATATGGTGATTCCCATGAATGACCAGATATCTGCCACATCCTTAGGCATTGGCCATTCCATGATGGCTTTTATCTTTTTCGTGTCTACAACAATACCTTTCGAGGAAATGACATGTCCTAAATATTGTATTTCCTTTTGATAAAAATCACATTTGTTGAATTTTCCGTATAGTTTGTGTTTCCTTAGTGTTTGCAAAACTATTCGTAAGTGTTCATCATGTTCCTCCTCCATTTTAGAATAGACTAGAATATCGTCGATAAATACTACTACGAACTTGTCTAAGTACTGGCTGAAAATGTTGTTCATTAAGCACATAAATGTGGCTGGTGCATTAGTGAGTCCGAAAGGTATGACTACAAACTCGTAGTGTCTGTATCTTGTTTGAAAATCTATTTTGTTTATGTCCTGGTCCTTTATCCTAACTTGATGATAACCAGATCATAAATCCAATTTTGAGAATATCTTGGCCCCACCAACTTGATCGAACAAATCATTTATCCGTGGTAAGGGGTATTTGTTCTTAATGGTCACTTTGTTCAGTTGTCTATAATCGATACATAGTCTTAGAGTGTCGTCTTTCTTTTTCATAAGAGGACTAGTGCTCCCCATGGCGAGACACTTGGTTTGATATACTCTTTGTCCAACAATTCCTGTAATTGTATTTTTATTTCTGTCAGTTCTGGTAGACTCATTCGGTAGGGTGCTTTTGAGATGGGGGTTGATCCGGGTAGTAATTCTATGGAGAAATCTATTTCTCTCCTAGAAGGCAATTCTGGTATCTCATCAACAAACATGTCTATGAATTCACGTAGGGAAGCAAAGTCTTCTAACTTGGGCTTATCTTCTTTTTCTAATAGATTTGTTACTTGGATAGCGTAGAATTGACATCCCTTTCTAATACATTTCTTGAATTGCATCGTTGAAACTTGTCTGACTGACACAGGTTTTGGTATGCCTTGGGTTGTTCTAACAGTGCCAAAATTATCTTTGTAGCTAAGTATCTTTGTTTAACAGTCTAGTATTGCTTTGTGTTGTTCCAATCAATCCATCTCGATAATCATATCATAAGATCCTAGTGGTAGGATGTTTAGATTGGCCCTTATATTTTGACCATCTAAGATGAACTCAAGATCAAAAATAAAGTTAACTACTTTTCTTTTAGTACCTGTTGCTAGTTGTACAAGCCAAGATTTTTCGTGCTTTTGTTTCTTAATTTTATTCAACTCTACTACATCGGGAGTAATATAACTTAACGTAGCTCCAGGGTCAATTAAAACAAAAATTTGAGTGTTGTGTATTTTACCTTTGATTTCTACCACCGAGGACTGGTGGTCAGCTTGTTGACCATCTATGGCTGCATTTATCTGATGCAGACTTTTGCCCATGTCACCCACTGTCAAGGCTTCCTGAAAATTGTGGACAGTAGTGATGTTTGCTGCAATTAATTGTGGGCAGTTCCTCCTTAGATGAGGCTCTCCACACTCCCAACACTTTAATGGTTCAAGGGGGTTGTCCCCATACTTCTTCGTTCCCAAGTTTACCGGTTTACCGCTACCTTTTGTATTCGAATGATTGGAGTGAAAATCCTTCCTTGGAAAACTGTTTGATGCATTCTGATAAGGAGCTGGCTGGTATCCCTTCTTCTACTGGTGCATTCCATCTTGCTTCTTATCCTTCTAGGTCTTGGGAAACTCTACTTGTTGTTTATACTGGTCATAGCACATTTGTGCCTTCCTGAATGCCTCACTCAAGGATTTGGGGTTGTCAAACTCAATTCTGTCCCTGTAGGATTGTGGTAAACAACTTAAGAATCATTGGATTTTTACCTTATCCTCCCGGATGTATGGTACAAACCTTAGCAGTTCTAGAAATTTATTTATAAGGTCATCCATCGTCATTTGTCTGAGTCGTAATTCATAAAATTATTTTGTCTTCCTTTCATAATAGCTTTCAGAAAGGTATTGTTTCTTAAAATACTTCTTGAAGTCAGACCATTCCAACTGTTTCTCCTTTAGGACCTTGGCCAATTTCAGGTCCTGCCACCAAATGTTGGCCTTCCCCTTCAGATTGTAGATGGCCATTCTGACCTTCATGTTATTGGAATAGTTGTAGATTTGGAATTATTTTTTGATGTCCAACAACCATGCCTCGACTTCTTCTCCTATCTTGGATTCCCCATCAAAAGTAGCTGGTTTAATCTTTTTAAATTCTCCTTCAAGGTGGTTGGTTTGTTTTATTTTTTTGTCTGGTATGGTTTTTTCTTTCGCTGAAGGTGTCCCTTCAGACGAACTATCTCCTTTTTCTGTTTTTGCACCAGAATTATTGGAGGCCCTTTTGTTGTCCTCTTCCTCAGGGTTATCATCTTTTGGGCTTTTCTTGGTTACTATACTACGCAACAGGACTTCATTTATCTCTTACTGTTCCTGCTGTGCCCTCTTCAATTTTTCATTGTTGGCCTTGAAAACATGTAGTTCAACTATAAGGTTTCTCACTGTTTCCAACACTTTCATGGGTGAGCTTCCATCACTGTTATGTCTTGGATCTCCAGGAGGTCCTTGTTGCAGATTCTCTTCCACCCTGATTTCTGCACCTTCTTGGGCTGCCATTATTCAACACAAACCAGAAAATATTTTTGTTTGTAATCCATGAGATTTATTAGTTTTTTCATAAATCAGAATATATACTAAGCAATTAATGTGGCCTTGTTCAGGCCCAGTGTTGTAACTTTTTCTCTAATACCATATGTAATGAACCTCAAATTTACCATAAAAAATAAAATTCTATGACATAATTCAACTTTGTTTAAGCTCAAAATTTAAGAGAAGGTAAGATTCAGATCGACCCATAATGGCACTATTACACCAGTCCAGTTTATTTCGAACATGAATTGTCAAAGTAATCAATTCTACACACTTAGTTACGCTTGTGTTTTTAAGTCTGGATCTTCATGACTGCTCAATCAACAAGTGACTTGATTGTCTGTTATGTGCGTGTGTAAAGGCGAATATTATCATTTTACTTTAGAAAATTTGCTTTAACTCTCTATTAACGTCTGCACTTAATTCCACCTACAATTGAGCATATATCTATATCTTCTCCATATATTAATTTAGATATTGGTCATGCCCCGTACACAGTGACCTGTAATAAGAACTGTTATTATTATACTCCCATCCCAGATGAAGATCCTCAAACATTTTCTACCAGTCCATACCCTACAGTATTTGAGTTGTTCCTATAACAAGAATTCCTACTATGTTCCTTTAGATTTGTGAAGAAACAGAGGTCAATCGGGTTTTAGTGATCACAAGTGTCGAATAAAACAAGGACCCTGTTGTTTGCCGAAATCCAAAACATGGAACGTCTGTGGACCAACATCTCGGGCTTTCAGGATTCTGGTTTTCACGAGTATAAGAGTCAGACATGAACACACAACATTTTCTGAAAATTGCGAAAGGCGATCCATACTTCAGGAATTTGGAGTTCAGGATTTCGCGAGTATAAGTGTCGGACATCAACACACAACATTTTCCGAAAATGCGAAAGGTGATCAGTACTTCGGGAATTCGGAGTTCGGGATTTCACGAGTACAAGAGTTAGACATCAACACACAACATTTTCCGAAAATGCGAAAGGTGATCAGTACTTCGGGAATTCGGAGTTCAGGATTTCGCGAGTGTAAGTGCCCAAGTAACAACATATACAAACCTCCTAAATGTGAAAAGGGAAAGGTGGGTCCCACACTTCGGGATTTCAGGGTTCAAAACTTCATGAGTTACGGTATCCAAAACAACGACATAAAAAAATTTCCGAAATGCGAAAAAGGAAAGCTGAGACCCACATTTCAGGATTTTGGGGTTCGAGGTTTTCACTATTTTCATAACCAAACACTCATCATACAACAATTACTGAATTGTGAAAAAGAAAGGAACTAACAATTCAAAATTCTCAGGATTCGCGGTTTCGGGGTTTGTAACTGCCAAACAACAACACACAACATTTTCCGAATTTCGAAAGGTGAAAGGATGTGGGACAACACTTTGAGATTCTGGGATTCAGGTTTTTGGGGTTTGCAACTACCAAACAACAACTCACAACCAATTTCGAAAAGGTGAAAGGATGAGGAACAACACTTCAGGATTTCAGGATTCGGGGTTTCCGGGTTTGCAACTACCAAACAACAATTCACAACCACTCCCAAATTCCAAAAAGGTGAAAGGATGTGGAACAACACTTCAGGATTTCGGGATTCGGGGTTTCGGGGTTTGCAACTACCAAACAACAATTCACAACCACTCCCGAATTCTGAAAAGGTGAAAGGATGTGGAACAACACTTCGGGATTTCGGGATTCAGGGTTTCAGGGTTTGCAACTACCAAACATCCAACATAAATAAACTTCCAACAAAAATGTGAAAGAAGAGAAGGTGGGACCTACATTTCAGGGTTTCGGGGTTCGGAACTTCGTGAGTTCAAATGCCCCAAACCTCTTATGTAACCAACTTCCAAAATGCGAAAGGTGGAAGCTTTGGGGTTCGTAACTTCAGGAGTCCAGAATCCATACATCAATATACACGAATCTCCAAAAGGTGAAAAGAAAGTTGGACTAAGTGCTCCTGTTGAAAAAGAATTCAGGTAATAATTTCAATCAATACACAAAGGAAGAGAGTACTCTGCTTCTACTGTAACTCTTCACACTAATTTTCATCACTCTCTGACCTTTATCCTTTGCAGATACTCTTGATTTTCGTTTTCTGGGAGATACAATATACCTTAACCTTGCAGAATTCTGAAAGCCTAAGGACTTAGGAATTTTACATGCTTAGAAGGGCACAAAGGATAATTTTTTTTGTATAAGGTAAATTCTATAATACCCACTTAGAGCCTATTTTAGTCAATGCATTAAATGTCAATAGTACTAGATTTGTGCATCTATGTAAATACATGGTTAAGAATATCACTCCATCAAAGATTGACCATTAATAATGATGTCCCGAGGGCTCTGAGTTTGGTTTCCTGGGGATTTATCTACGGAGAGGACCTGCCACATTGTCGTTAATCTCCTCTTTGAAATAGAAATATAATTACATATGTTCTTCACATATTTTCCCCACAACAAACAAAAATGGAAAACATTACAGTCCCAATTTAAACAATATGATGCATCAGAAAAATCATTCAGACATAGAGTGGACATCATTCTGGTTCAGATTTAACAAGACATCGAAATAAAAACATAGTCATTCACAATAGAGAGGGGTAGATCAACATATCTGAATCCAATCTGTGGGAAGACAAATGGAACAACCACGTTCCTCCCAACCATAGAACAGGTCAGCCAAAGTCACTTGCCCGATTCACCCCTTAGCTTGACCATGAATCCATGAGGGTGAACTTGGAAACTCCTCCTCAACAATGTCTTTCAATTCCAACAGTTCTCCTCTTGCCTTGCACTTACTCAACAGTCTTCATAACAACAAGAAAATTATGTTTTAGCAGGCTCCTCTTGCCTCACACTCAATCCACAGTGTTCATAACAACAAGATATCTCGGGGATCCTTTCCCCAGCATACTTGGCAGCCTCCTGCCTCCTCACATATGCTATTTATCAAATTTTTTTGCCCAGGTCTTTTTCCCTCCTTTGGGGATTTTCACAGATTTCTTAATCCCTAATTTTCAGGGGCTGCCAGTGGCCAAATCTCTGATTTTCCACTTCTCATAATTATCCTAGAGGCAGTTCCAACATGTTTCCCACTCATGGAGTCATGGTCAACTGATTTTAACATGGATGTTCCATTTGTCCTCCTGCAATTAATATAAATATTCTGTTGTGATACACGTGTCATAGTCAAATGGTTAGTTGAGTTCAAACAGATCTCTGCCCAACAGTCACAATAATTAAATACAATTATTAAATTCGAAATTCAAAATTTCCATAAATGGCAAAAAATTTCCAGATTCGAATTTGCCAAAAACAAAAATAAATTTCCAGCCTATTTCAAAAAAAAAAAAAAAAATTTGTGGGATGTCACAAATACAAACACTAGTTTTTCCTGCATGTCATTCTGTGTTGTATGAATGTCTTTATGTGTGTTCATGATATGTTGTAGTTGTATTATTAGGTATGCATTTGCAGGGACATATATGTTCCGCTATCTATTGAGTTCTTTGATTTCAGGTTTGGTTTTCTTTATGGTCTCATGCCAAGAGGGTGTGACAGAACACTGTAGGTTCTGAGAGCCAGTGCATAGAGTGCATTTCCAATTCTGCAGAATTTGGATAAAGACGTGCCAGGAGGGTGCACCAGCTGAAGTCTTAAACTCAGGGAAAGATCTCAAGGTTGTTGAATGCCTTGAAGGCAGGACTGTGTAGAGGAAGACACAGTAGAAGACAAAATCTTTGAGGAGTTCTGTAGAACTCTGCCAGGTGGGCATTGAGTAGATGCATGGGTTGTATTAAGGAGGAACTCCATTGTGAGTTCAAGAAGAAAACAGAGTCACTGAGAGAACTCTGGGGAAACTCTGCCAGGAGGGCATTGAGTTAGTGTGCAGATATAGAGAACAGAAGGAAATAACTCTTTTGAGTTCTGGAATAGAAGAAGAGTCCAAGGAAGGATCTTCACAGGGTTGTTGAACACCCTGCAGACTCAGCAAGAAGTTTCTTGAGAAAAAGAGTGCCAGGAGCGCATCAAATTCTCCATCTGAGGGAGAGGGGAAAAGGGTTAATTCTTTAGAGGTCGAAGCTATAGGAAAATCTCAGAAGAGATAACACCTTCGTGCGTGCAAAGACTCTGCAAGGAGCACATAAGTTAAAGAATCCTTTGAGGATTTAAAGAAAGAATCTCAGGAGGAGTAGTGGTTTCATGCATAGAGCCATAGCTACAAAGATCCCAGAGGCAGGGGAACTCTTTGGAGAGTTTAGGGTCACAAAATCTCAGGAGGAACAACGTCATTAAAACCATGGGTGAGACTCAAAGTTGGAGAGTTCACAGAGGGAAAGAGAAAATATCGAGGTCTTTGGGCACTTGGAGAATTCTTCCAAGTTCAGGAAGAATGTGCATGCTCAGGAGGAGCACAACTTCCGTCAGATCAGGTCAAAAAAGAGATCTGGACCGTTGGATTTCCATGTCCAGGGAGTAGCGTAGGAGGCATGCATAGTAGGAGCAGTTGTGAGCTGATTGGATCTCACACAGATCGTCGATAGTCGTCATATGGGTCGGAATATGCACGAGGTTTAAACCTCACGCACAGAGGTTCATAGGACAAAGGACCAAGAGATCAGGACTCACGGGTCCTGAAGTCCCGAAGAGATCTGAGCCATCCATCTAAGAGGGACACGTGTCGCGAGATCCTCATATCGGGGATTCAGACATTGAGAAGCAAAGAAGGGAGAGTCTTTTGGCTTTGCATATAGCGAAGTCCCGAAACAATCTGAGTCGTCTATTTGTGGGAGGACACGTGGAGGAGATCGGGGAGTCCACTGGGATTTTGGATATTGGGGATTCGAATAGACAGAAGAAGTGTCACAGGGGTCTTAGAGTTCCAAAATATGAAAGAGGATTAGAAGCATCTAGGGAGAGGACACGTGGCAGTAGGCGGTTACTTCGGTACTTCAGGTATCGGGGGTACCAGAGGACAACGAAGGTTTGTTGCGCCAGGATTCAAGAAATTCCAAAACGCGAATTCCCAAAGGTGGAGGAGGAGTATTGCCGGGTCACGAGGGAAAAAGTTATATTTTGGCATAACAAATATCGGGATTTTGGGAATCCCGAGGATGAGACATCCAGACTCTTAGGGAGGAAAATCCTGAAAAGATTAGGGTCGTTGATCTGGGAGTGGATCACACCCGTTGATCTCGGCCAGGAGTGAAAAGGGTCGTATCGTCACTTCAGAATTTCGGATACCAGAAGTGCGAGAGAGCAGAGGAAGAGGAGACCATGCATCGGGAAAGCTTGAAACATGAAATTCTGAAAGCGGTTGGAGAAAGGCGTCATTTCGGCGTATCAGAGTTCAAAACTTCAGGGGTTCCAAAGACAAGGAATCTGGGGTTTTCGGGGATTGAAACTTCGAAAGTGCGAAATGTGAAGAACCGGGAAAAGGCATTTTGGGATACCAGGATTCGACATTTCGGGGATCCTGAAGACATAAGGTCGCAGCATTTCGGCATTTGAAAACCCAAAATCGCAAAAGGAGGAGAAGGTCGGGACATAGGTATTTCGACATTTTGGGAATCAAATTTTTGGGAGTCCAGAGGACTGGAGGTCGGACTCTTGCATCTATAAAACCCCGAAATATGACTGCGGTCATATGAGGAGAGGTCACATGGACCAAGGTTGTAGCCCAGGGGGCTAGCTGATGTTGAAACCGTTTCGACAATTTGACATTTCAGGGATCAGAAGGAGGAAGGTTCAAGGACTCTTGACATCGGGAAACAAGAAGTCTCGAAACCCGAAAAATATAATTTCCTGTCGTGAAAAGGGGAACGGTCGTGTACAGGGGCCATGGCAAGAATAAGGACCCGTGGATCGAATGTTGAGGTCCCAATAGGGATCTGAAAGAGCCGCATCGGCTTGAGGAGGTTTTAGAATGATCCTGTGACCGGATCTCAGCCTGAGGGCTGGGGGTCTGCGTCATATAGTGTGGTATATTATGGTATGGTATGGTATGGTATAGTATGGTATTGGTATTGGTATTGGTATGGTATATTATTGGTATGAGTATGGTATTAGTATGGCATTGGTATGCATATGATTACCAATGCATACAATTTCCACGCAATGGTATGGTATTGGTATAATATTGGTATTGTTATGATATGGTATGGTATTGGTATTGGTATTGGTATGGTATGGCATGGTATGGTATTGGTATTGGTATTGGTATGGTATGGTATGGTATGGTATTAGTATTGGTATTGGTATTGTATTGGTATGCATATCATTGCCAATGCATACCATTTCCATGCAATGGTATGCAATGCTATTGGTATGCAATGGTATGGTATTATTATTGGTATGGTATGGTATGGTATGGTATTGGTATTGGTTTTGGTATTGGTATGGTATAGTATGGTATTGATATTGGTATGGTATGTTATGGTATGGTATATTATGGTATCGTATGATATAGTATGGTATTGGTATGGTATTGGTATTTGTATTGGTATTGGTATTTGTATTGGTATTGGTATGGTATGGTATTGGTATTGTTATGGTATTGGTGATGGGAATGATGGGCATATTGGTGATGGGCATGTTGATACAGTATTGGTATGGTATGGTATTGGTATTGGTATTGGTATGGTATTGGTATGCATATCATTGTCATGCAATGATAAGCAATGGTATTAGTATTGGTATGGAATGGTATTGGTATTGGTATTGGAAATGAATATTGGTATTGGTATTGGTATTGGAAATGTTTTGGTTTCTTATCTTAGTTATACCTTTGACATGAATTGACCCAGGTACAGGTCTACTGGGGTTCCAAAAAAGCCTCTAAAACTATCGGCCCTTTTGGTAAACCATAAGGCAGCGCAACGCACAAAGTGCAATACGTAGTCTCACCCGAGATAGTCTTAATGGGTGACTACAATACTCAAGTGCTTGCAGTCCAAGACTAAATGGGGATCTATGACTTACGCACTGTGAATTTTATCCATTTATTAAAACATTATACTCTCATTCTCATTCATGCATGTAATGTACTTAGATCCATTAATTCGTTCATACCTCCTTCTAACATCTACTCATAAACAATAAAAGAGATACAAACATTCAATCACATAACATAGGTTTTACCATGGTTCACCCCCTCCTGGGCTACGTCCACAAAGATATGGCTCTTAGACTCTTTTATTATGGTATTTCCAAAACTCCATCGTTGCACGCTTACAACTCATCCTCAATCGGGTCGAGATCTATGATGAGGCAAACTAGATCACACCAGGCTCCTCATCCTATGATCTAACCCTCAAGATCTACCCTTTTGACCCTATACAACTCAACAACTTAGAATATTGAATCGGATTACATCAGTGTTACAGACTAGTTACTTCTTCTCACGCAAGTAACACTACACAAATCCGAACCCTTCAACTACTCCTTACCTAGAACTCCTAGGTATCTATTTATATGAATTTTTGTCTCATCAACCATTACAATGTATTACAAAAACCCTAACCCTAGCGTCGTTATGTCTTCCATGCATGCGCATGTGTTTCTTTTCCTTCGAGTTGTCGCTTTCCTCTTGCATGCCTTTATTCCCAAAATAACCTTTCTTTCTGATTCAACTTGCTTCCAACATGCCCCCAACACTGACATGTGGCTCGTCCTGAGCCACCTAACCCTTGTGTGCTTCATCGATCTCTCTTGCAATTGCTTGGAAATTCTTCATGAGATCCATTGCTTGTGTTTGGGTCTACGTGGTCTTCTCCTTGAGTGCGTCCAATACCTGCACTGAAATCTTGTCGCTGACCATCCTTGCACACTCTACCTGGGTTTATGCCATATTCGTTTTGGCTTCCTCCACTTATGAAATGACCTATGTTGATCACTCCTTGAGTGGTTACATTTGAGACTGGCACTCCTTTTTTTGTGTCTGCACAACTATGAGTTATGCCAATAGTTTATTCATATCCTGCACTCCTTTGACGCGCTCCATGATCGACATTGTCTTCTGCCTCTGCCTGAGGTCCTGGATAATTGTGCTTATCCTTTCTCCTTCCTGGTCCCTCTATTGGACCTGCTAATCCTCTTCCAGCTTCATCCAGAGTTGTGCTTCTTTCTCGAACAAGTCAGTTGCCACATGGACTTGTCGCTCTATCTCCTTTATCTGCGTTGTTGCCTCCTGCTTCCTTTGCTCCTTCATTTCTGTAAACATTGTGGGGAATAGGTCATCGTACTCATGCAGTAACTCTGTTATGCTTTCCACTTTTTTCTCATCCCAATAGTCTCCAATGCTGACCATTTTGGGATTCTCAAATATCCCAATGTTGACTTTCTTCCCTTGATCGTCATAGCAATTACTTCTGATTCTAGAGGTGGACCTTTCACTTCTATTTCTCCTTCAACTTCCTAAATCTGAATATCACATGGATCGTCTTCCTTTGGTACTTCTTCCTGCACATGGTAGCATGAAAATAGTTCTTTGATTGTCTGTATGTTCTATTGTTGTTCTTCTGTTATGATTTTGAATTTTGGTTCCTTAATGAATATCACTCCTCTTATTTTCTTAAGTGTTGCATCTATGTTGGGGTTCTCATGCTCAAATGAGAAAGTGATTGTAAAGTTATGTTGTAGTAATCTCAAGCTCGCAGTTCCTCTGCGCAGTTCCTGGTTCGTATACCAGTTTGTTGGGATGCCCTCTAATGTGTGTATGAAATGTTGAGGACATTCCTTTGAGGGTGTCATTTTCCACAATGCTCTGCACTTATCCAAGTGTTTCATTGGTGCCCCATGTCCATTGTATTTTTGCTATTGATTTCTTGTTTTTTCTGTGCCAAACCTAATGTGCAGTAACAACTTACATTGGTACCATTCCTTGATTTTTTCTTTGTTTGTGCCCCACCATCTTGTAGGTGTGGCCTTGAGTGCTATATCTAGTGCTAAGAGTCTCTAATTTTCTAACACTTTGTCTTCGTAACGTGTCAAGAATGCTTCTTGATCATTTACCCCATGGAAACTAGGTGGTTCCCTTATCTTCGTACCTACCCATCTTGCTACACGGTCTATTCTTGCACATCTTCTTGTGGAAACTTCGTGTAGCCTCTATTTCCAATTCTCTAAACCCGTATCTGAAGTTGACACACATGAGGTAATTCTCCACCAACTGAGTATCCCATATGCAGTTGGGTTTACGTAATCCTCGTCAC
>ML790720.1:91515-117174 GCA_009831015.1 Picea engelmannii
CTCCCTAAGGATGTTCATAAGTGAAGAAAACCAAAGAATAATCAATGAGTGTGGATTGACATTTTATACACTATGTTGTCAAAATTGTGTTTTATTTTAAATTATTGTATAAAATAAGTAGTATATAAAATAATATTTCGCTATTCAATTGATGTATATGTGTTCATACATTCTATATTCTTATTGGTTAATACAATATATTTGATTATATTTATCTGAAATTGATACAATTATGATTTATCCAATTCTTGCCAAACATTAAATAATGCATGTGTATGTTGATAGGTAGAAGACATTGATGATACACCTACTAATACCCAATATCAAACTGGGTTATTAATATTTGGATGGGATGATCCAAACCATCCTTTAAACCATACCAGGGAAAAAAGAGAAACATTGAAGAGAATACTACCAGTTGATAAGTTTGAAGAGATGATGAGATAATCTTATAATGATGACATGCCACATAGCTTTAATGATGATGATGATAGTGAAAATTCAGTGCATGAAGAAGAATTGAATGAAATTATTACATGTTTCTTTGGGGGTGGAAATAATCGTGACGATAATGATGATATGGTTGACAATAATGATGATAGTAGGGGTAATTACCACCAACGTAATCTTGATGATAACAATATGAAAGACTCAATCAAACAAGCTAAAAAGACACCCGTGTTCAAATCGGGTGCAAGTAGAACCTCAAAACTTTCATGCACATTGATATTGTTAGAAATCAAATCACTATTTGTTGGTCAGAAAAAAGGATTCACTACCCTACTAAAGTGATTTGAAATGTATTTCTTAATTTGCATTGTCAATTGGTGTACGTAATTTGTAAACATTCATCAACTATGTTTATATTTCTTTAATGGGATGTTATAAAAAATATGTTGTATATAAACAATAGTAGTATAGATTGACATATCAAACATGTTCATCATAAGTCAAACATTTAATTGATTTAATCTTTGGCAATCTTACAGGGTACTAAAAACTAAAATATTCCCCGAAGAGAATGTGTTGACATCAACTTGCAGAGAAGCACATCGGTTGTTGGATGAGTTGGGGATTGAGTATAAGAAAATTTATTCATGTAAAAATGATTGAATTTTATACAGAGATGAATATCAAAACAAGGTAGAATGTCGTGTATGCAAACATAACATATATCGTACATATGTACAAGGTCCTATAGTTCCAAAAAAGGTTTTATGTCACATGCCAATTATACCTAGACTTCAATGAATGTTTCATTGCAAGTCACTTGGACAATTGATGGACTGGCATGCAAAGAATAGGAGTAAAGATGGATTCATATGAATTCTGACTGACTCCAAAGCAATGAAACACATAAAGGAAAAATGGTCAAGTAAATTCAAAGATGAACCACGTAGTATTAGGTTTGGTTTTGCAATTGATGGTGTGTGCCCATTATCTTTCCTCAGCTCAAATTATAGTGTTTGGCCACTCGGATTGATAGTATACAATATTCCCCCATGGATGAGTGTTAGAAAGGAGAACCTTATGCTGACTCTCATTTTTCTAGCAAAACATCAAGTTGAAAATATGGATGTTTATATTGTGCCTTTTATTGATGAGATGAAACTACTATGTAAAGACATAAGAATGTATGACACATCATGTCCTCCATCAAATAAGTCCTTCATGTTGTATGGTGTGCTATGTTGGACTATTCATGATTTCCTATGACTTGGTGTCTGTTTTGGTAAGATAAAATATTTACGTATTCACACTCAAAATTTATTTTTATCCCAACTTTCATACTTACTTTTATACTATTATTATGATGCTATTAACATTAATTATTGAATTGAAGGGCTTCAAACAAAGGGGATATTTTCATGTCCAATATGTGCATATCAATTTCAAGGGAGGTATTCTAAATATCTACATAAATTTATTTACGCAAACAATGTTTTTCTACCAACAGATCATAAGTTTATAAATCGTCTAAAGAATCAATTTGACGGAAAAGTTGAAAACAGAGGCCCTCCCATGATTATGGGTCCAAGTGATTGGATTAAGAAGTATTAAGATGTTGAATTGAAAGGTTGGAAGGATTTTCTTGATCGGGGTGATCCAATTAAAGAACTAGAACAAGTTGTAGTTAATATTCCATAAGGAATGAAAAGGAAATCCAAGTTAATATTCCATAAGGAATGAAAAGGAAATCCATATTTTATGAGCTCCCTTACTGAAAGGATCTATTAATATCTCACCTATTATATCCTACACACATCTTAAAAAATTTCCTAGATTCTATATTTCGACATATATCAAGCAAAGAGAAGGACACCTTGTCTTCGAGGAGATATATTTCTCTTTCGCATACCAAATTTGATAGAACACATTTGTGGCCAAACGAGGAAAATGGAACATATGCAAAAGATCCATGGATTTTGAGAAAAAATGAGCTAGACCAACTAGCTATGGGTCATCATTGAATAAATCTTTTACAATTGATGGACATATCACAGGATTTAAAACACATGATTTTCATAATTTTTTGAAGTTATTATATGTCATCATTTAAGTTCTACTGGTAACATTGATTTAGTACTAAATATATTTTGATATTTTGTTGTGTGAAAAATTACTAATGACCTTTGATGAATGTGTTTGATAGCATATCATGCCATTGGAAATTAGGGGGGATTCATGTCTTACCATTGAATTAAGGAATGCCATAAGTCGATTGTCAACATTTACAAGGTATGTGGTATGAAATGTTCATGTGTGAGAGACATAGAGATATTACATGCCATTTTTATTTTTCACTAAAGGTTCATACTAATTTACTATTGTTATATTAGGTGGGTAACCTCCAAGGAGATCCATGAATGTGAAGTACAAGAATGGAAGAAGGAAATTGTAGAAATTGTATGTGTATTTGAGAAGGACCTCCCTACAAGTTTCATTGACCTACAAGTCCATTTACTTATACACCTAGTCGATGACATTGAATTGGTGGGTGTCGTATCAACGAGGTGGATGTTTTTCTTTGAGAGGTATATGAAAACTCTAAAAATATATGTTCGACAAAAGGCACTTCTAGAGGGTTGTATGGCTGAAGGGTATGTATTGAATGAAGCATTTTTCTTCCTATGTGAATTTCTTGGTAAGGATTTTGAATATGGGCCACGATTCTGGGATGAAGAATGAGCATAAGATATTATTGATGGAGAAAAACCACAATCTAATGGTGTTCAAGTAGAAATTACTATGTAAATTCATAATCATTAATGTGGTTGTTTTCCTTGCAATCATTTATTTGCTCTATAATTTATTTGTCAAATTAACTGAATAACATTTGGAGTTTGAAATAAACATATTGGCATGTAACAGGTGTAGACAAAAGTGAAATACTCAACATGTTCATTATGTACCACATGGGATTTATGAACAAATGGATTGATTTGTATGATAAAAAGAGATAATAAGTGTTAGAAGCAAGGAGACATTTTATGATATCCAACCCAAGGAACACTCCACTTCCTAGTGATCTGCTTGGGGAATGGGGCAAAGATTGCACTCTAGAATGGGTTACTGAAAAAATTCAAAATCAAATAGAAGATGCATGTATAGATTCAAATGTAACAGAAGATGAAATCAACATGTGTAGAGGATGTGAAATAAAGGTACAATTGGATTTTTACAAATGTTGTTTCCTTACAGTTTTGACACTATTAACTCTTTTACTATTCATCAATAAATTTGTTTTCATTGAAATAAATGGTCTTTCATAGGCGAGGAAATATCCTACAATGTGGGCATATGGACAACATTATTGTGTAGAAAGTGTAGATGTAAAGAGACTATCATTTTATTGTGGCATCATGGTTTATTTCAATAAATACAGTTGATCAAGCTCAAAAG
Source organism: Picea engelmannii (assembly GCA_009831015.1). Taxonomy (NCBI): domain Eukaryota; kingdom Viridiplantae; phylum Streptophyta; class Pinopsida; order Pinales; family Pinaceae; genus Picea; species Picea engelmannii. Next base: position 95,419 of record ML790720.1, read on the forward strand.
ATAAGAATATTATTGAAGGGAATCTACAATATGTTCGAAAAATGCAAGAAATTATTGAGTTGGATTACTGCTCTTTTAAATGTTGTATTTTTAAGTGTAGATGGTATGAAGCATTTGAGAGTACACAAAGACATGATACCCATAGTAGATTTTTTTTTATAGATTCCTCGAGGTTCCTATCGAAGGATAAGGAGACTTATGTTCTACCAATTCATTGTGAGCAGGTATTTCTTTAACTCAAATAAGAAGCAATAGTGATCATTAATCTATTGATTCATATTTTATTGCGATAATATATGTGTTTATTAATAAATACAAGTGTTATAAGATATTTCTAATATATTTGTGTCGTTCATGTGCATGTATTTTTCTATGAACATATTTTGGACCCGAAATGGATATTTTTCATACATTATGATCCAATATTAAGGCATGTATTTGACGATGCATTAGTGGATATTGAGCAAAACAATGATGTCCAAAAAAATAAGAGAGGGATTAGAGAAAATCAAAGAAATTAACATCCATGATGATGTTGAATATGGTTATGTTCAAGCACAAGAAGACAACAATCCAGAGTTAGATGATTTTATGGAAGACAACAATATGGATGGTATAGAAAATGATGATCCAAATTATACATCTAGTAACAATATAGATGGTCTATAGTCAAATTTCAATGATGATCAAGATGATGCAGATCAAGAAGAGGATGATGATAATATTAAATACTTGAAAGAACATATGAACATTGACAATGATAAACTGGATGACATTGTTGTAGACAATAATGTAATGACCAAGACTTCTAAATTTTCATAATTATTTGTAATACAGTTTTTAAAATGTTGATTCTTATGGCCCAAACTTTCATGAAATAATTCAGTATTATTTCCGATGATACAAATTACCTTTTTCAATATCCTTAAAGTGTTCAATCTTTTCTATGAATTGTTGGCAAAAAAAAATAGGATTACTTATATAAGAGTTAGCATGGTTAGTGGTCATTTATTGGAAATTGTTAAAAAATATAATTAAATATATCATATATGTAAATCAATGTAAATCCAGAAAATTAGGATAATTAATGTATCCAAATTTTATTCATTAATTTATATTTTAAACAAATTGAAATATTTCACTAAGCCTAAACCTAAGACCTTAACCTTTATACCATCTAACCCCTAACCCCTTGAAACATGGACGATCTTGAAGATTATGTGGGGACATTAGACATCATTAAGTCTTGAATCCCTCCCATACCATCAAGTGACATGTGACTACTATAACCATGTCAAATTTTGACGCATACATGCACAGTTTGGAGAAATTTCAACATTGGTCTCATTCACTGGTAACCATGTAAGGTCAATTGATTGCATTAATCCCTTCACCTGATATAATAACTAACCAATTAACAATTAAACCACTTTCATGTTCCACCCTATAAAATTATTTTGGGATGTATTAACTTAATATAATCATGGTTTATTAATCATCTCGAAGAATGCCACAAGAAAAAAACAAATACATGGAAATTGGCATCTTTATTAGCTTTCGTTGTAAAGATGGGTATGTCGGGTTTGATATTTCTTGGCATGGATGGCGAAATTGGGTCATGATGAATATGAATATGATGATGATGATGATGATGGAAATGAAAACCATGATGATGGAAATGATGAAGATAATGATGTACTTGAGTCTTAAAAACCTCCCATACCATCAAGGCATGCGCCTAGTGTAAACATGTAAAATTACAATGCATACAGTCACATTTTGAAGAAAATTCAACATTGGTCCCATTCACTGCTCATTGTGAAAGGGCGATGGATGACATTGGTGATGGGCATTTTGGATGTTTCAAGGCATTTAAAGAGAGTTCTGAAAAATATTCTATAGAAGGGAATGACAAATTAATACAATGAACGTTGATGAAAACATGGACGATCTCGAAGATTATGTGGGGAAATCAGACATAATTGAGTCTTGAAACTCTCCCATATTGTCAAGGAATGTGTATAATCTAACCATATAAAATTTCAACACATACAAGCACAGATTGAAGAAATTTCAACGTTGTCCCCATTCATTGCTCACTATGTGGGGTCGGTGCATGACATTTGTGATGGATGTATTGGAAGTTCCATGTCAAATTTCAAGATAGTTATGACAACGATTATATAGAAGGGAATTAAAATGATGACATTGAGACGTGCATGATGAACATTGATGAAAATGTGTATGATCTCAAATATTATGTGGGGACAACAATATACATCATTAAGTCTCGAAACCCTCCCATACCATCAAGGCATGTGTCTAATCTAACCATGTCAAATTTTGATGCATACAGGCATAGATTGAAGAAAATTCAATGTTGGCCCCATTCATTGCTCACTATGTGGAGTCGATGGATGAAATTTGTGATGGGTGTATTGGAAGTTCCATGTCAAATTTCAAGACAGTTCTGACAATGATTCTATAGAAGGGAATGATGAGTGATGACAATGAGACATGCATGATGAACATTGATGAAAATGTGGATGATCTCAAAGATCATGTTGGGACATCAATATACATCCTTGAGTCTTGAAACCCTCCCATACCATCAAGTAATGTGTCTAGTATAACCATGTTGAATTTTGACACATATAGGAACAGTTTGAAGAAATTTCAACGTTGGCCCCATTCACTGCTCACTATGCGAGGTCGATGCAAGATGACATTTGTGATGGGTGTATTGGAAGTTCGATGTCAAAATTAAATATAGTTCCAACAACTATTCTATAGAATGGAATGACAAATGATGACATTGAGACGTGCATGATGAATGCTGATGCAAATGTGCATGATCTCAAAGATTATGCGGGAACATCAATATAGATCCTTAAGTCTTGAAACCCTCCCATACCATCAAGGAATGTGTCTAATCTAACCATGTCAAATTTCGACACATACATGCACAGATTGAAGAAATTTCAACGTTATCCCTATTCACTTCTCACTATGTGGGGTCAGTGCATCATATTTTTTATGGGTGTATTGGAAGTTCTATGTCAAATTTCAAGATAGTTCCGACAACGATTCTATAGAAGGGAATGACGAATGATGAAAATGAGACATGCATGATGAACATTGATGAAAATGTGGATGATCTCAAAGATTATGTGGGGACATCAATATACATCCTTGAGTCTTGAAACCCTCCCATAATGTCAAGGCATGTGTCTAGTCTAATCATGTCAAATTTTGACGCATCCATGCACATATTGAAGAAATTTCAACGTTGTCCCCATTCACTGCTCACTATGCAGCGAGGTTAGTGTGTGAAATTTTTGGTGGGTGAATTGGAAGTTCCATGACATTTTAAGAGAGTTCCAAAAAATATTCTATAGATGGAAATAACGAATGATGACAATGAGATGTCCATTATGAACATTGATGCAAACATGGATGATCTCAAATATTATGTGGGGACATTAGAAATCCTTGATTCTTGAAACCCTCCCATACCGTTAAGGCATGTGTCTAGTATAACCATGTCAAATTTCGACGTATACAGGCACATATTGAAGAAATTTCAACATTGTCCCCATTCACTGCTCACTATGCGAGGTCGGTGCACGCCATTTGTGGTGGGTGAATTGTAAGTTCCATGACATTTCAAGAGAGTTTAAACAAAGGTTATATAGATGGCAATGCCAAATATGAAAATGATATTTTCATTTTGAACGTTGATGCAAACATGGCCGATCTCAAAGATTATGTGGGGACATCAGGCATCCTTGAGTCTCGAAGCCCTCCCATACCGTTAGCGCATGTGTCTATTCTAACCATGTCAAATTTCGATGCATACATGAACAAACTGAAGAAATTTCAACGTTGGTCCCATTCACTGCTCACTATGAGGGGTCGATGGAAGACAATATTTGTGATGGGTGTATTGGAAGTTCCATGGCATTTCAAGAGATCAATTCTAAAAACGATTCTACATATGGTAATGACGGATGATGACAATGAGATGTGGACGATATCAATGATTATGTGTAGGGTCGATGGATGTCATTAATCCCTTGACCATATATAATCCCTAATCAATTACCCATTAAACTACCTAACCCCTAAGCCCCAAATCCATTAGCCATTGAACCTTAATCCCTTAAATAATAACCCCTAATTCCTTAACCTTTAATCCCTAGACCCCAAATCCCTAAATCACCTAATCCCCAAAGCCCCTATCCACTTAACCCCCAAAAATTCAACAAAATTACTATTTAGGCACATTAGGAGTTAAATTGGAAGCCAAAATAGAAGCTAAAAAGGAAGCTAATCTAGAAGCTAAACTGGAAGCTAAACTGGAAGCTAAAATGGGAGCTAAACTGAAAGATAAATTGGAAGCTAAACTAGGCGCTAATTGGGGCACTAAATAGGGAGATAACTTAGGCGCTAACCAGGGCATTGAATAGGGCACTAAACTAGGCGCTAATGGTGCCTAGATTAGCACCCACTTGTGTTTCTTGGTGCAAATAGCACCATAAATAGCACCCTCCCGATAAATAGCTCTGACTTTAGAAAAAAGTGGAGAAAATACATTAAAACAACCAGTAGAAGAAAAAAAGGGAGCTAATCACAAGGATTTGTTGTAGTGACTGGTCGATGCCAAATACACATCACCTCCTTTATCTGGAGTAGTATTTCTCTCATTCGACTGCTTCTCATTAGATCCTATACTGACATCTATTTCCTTTGACTTGCAGTCTCTTTTGTCATTCCTAGATTTATCACATTTCTAGCATATTCTCTTCGTCTGAACCAGGGATTTAGATCTACCCTTTGACTTAGAATTTATACCGAAGAATTTTCTTTTATCTCTGTCAACTGGTCGACCTCTCACCATTAAGGAATCTTTGGTCAATACTTCCTTGTTCTTCCATCTCATTTCTTCTGATAATAAAGATGAAACCACATCTTCTAGCACTAATGTGGTTGAATCACTCCCTATATCCATGATAAGCTATCCCAAGAGTTTAGAAAATAACATAATAGCAACATACATTTCTCTTCCTAAGTGATTTTAATATCTACAGACGATAAATAGCTTATTATAGTATTGAATGCATTCAAATGATTAGTTACCAAACTATCATCACTCATCATTAGAAGATACACTTTCTTTATAAGGAAAGACTTATTTAATAGGGACTTTGACTAGTACAATATTCCCTACTTTCCCCACAACTTCTTGGCCGAGTCTTCACCTAATACATTCAACAACACCAAATCTGCAAGACACAGTTGAATCATACTCCTTGCCCTTATTTCGAGTTTCTCCCATTCTTCCCTTGACATACTTTTCATAATGGTGCCCAGACAGACTATTTCCCATTGTTTTTTATTTACAAGGAGATGTTCATTTTTAAGCCTCCAAAGCTCAAAATTCCATCCATTGAACTTTTTGATCTCTATCCTCGAACTACTTGCCATTATTTCAAGTGAAACTATAAAGATATCTAACCTACAAATCTCACTAGACCTAGGGTTTAGATAAGATCCAAGATATAGGAATATTAACTATGATACAACATGTTAGGGAATAGACTTCGACTCTAAACCTAGTAGGAAAAGAGAAGATAGATTTAAATCAAGAAATTAAATGAAAAAAAAATCACACAACACACAAAGATTTTACCATGGAAACCCAAATGAGAAAACTAGCATTCCTTTAGTGTCTTTCTCTCTTGTTGTCTTATTCATTCAGAATAAGGGTTACATGACTAACCTTTGTCTACACCTAAGACACAATCGCCATCGTACCCTCTTTCTTACACAAGAACAACCCTACAACCAATTCAACTTACATCTACATGACCAACAACCTATTTTTAAATATTAGCATGAAAATCAACTAAATACAATTACAACATGCCTTATTTATAGGCTTTACAATAGGAAAAACCTAAATCATGGCACCCAAAAATGCATACAGATCCATATAGATCATTAGATACAAATCCCATGAATCTTAGGATTCTATTATAGTAGACTACGAGTCAGATTACCAGTTGACCTCCATTCATTCTTTAGTTGGTTTCCACATGACCTCTTGACGACCTCTTTTCAGTTGACCTATTGACTTGTTGTCAATTTGAATTCGAATTTTCTCAGTCTACTTCGACCTTCAACTTTCACTACAAAGAATATAACAACCCAACATAATTTCCTTCATGAAAACTTATTTCACTTGACTTGCCATTTATGTACTTTGAATTCCACACTAATGTACATATTTTGTGAGTCTATCCACTACCAAAAAAATGGCATCCTTACATTCAGATTTCAATAAACCTGTAATGAAATGCATTCATGTATCTTCCCATATTTGATTTGGTATGTGTAAAGGATAAAGTAAACCTAGATATTTTACTATCTCTTCTTTATTTCTTTGGAAAACCTGACATTCTCTTACAAATTTTTTAATATCTTTCTTCATTCCTTCCCCAAAAAAATATTTTTTGATCCTTTGATATGTTTTAAGGAACCTTGAATGTCCTGCCATAGGAGAGTCATGAGACTCCCTTAATATTTGTTTCTTCAACATTGATTGAGGGCATACAAATAGTCTACCCTTGTACCAACATACATCTCTCTTCCATTCCCAATCTTCCATAGAGACGTGCATCCCTTCCTTTATACATTTCATTTTGTGTTTAGTAATATTGTCATTTTCCCATTCCTGGAAAGCTTCTTCCAACCACATAGGAGTGGAATATTTAATGGAATATAAAATCAAGTCTTCTTCTATTCTGGAAAGGGCATATTATACCACATCGTCCTTCCCCTTTTTGTATATTATTTCAAAATAAAACCCTTCCATTTTTTCTACCCATTTTTGTTTCTCTTCTGATGACAATATTTTCTCCAAAAATTACTTTAGGCTCTCATGGTTTGTCTTGAATTTAAAATTCTGCCCAATGAGATATTGTCGCCATTTTTTTTGGCATGTAAAATTGTTGCCATTTATTTTTCATATGTATATTTCACCAATTAATTCCCCTTGAATTGTTCACTTTCAAAGGCCAATGATATCCCTTATTGTGTCATTACTTCTCTAACTCCTTGTCCTGATGCATCCCATTCAACTAAGAATGTTTACCAAAATTAGGTGTTGCCAATATCGGTGTAGAATAAATGGCATCCTTTAAGAGTGAAAATGACAAGGTAGCCTCTTCCTTCCATCTATATGAGTTTTTATTCAAGAGATATGTGAGTGGACCTGCAATGTGTGCATAATTCTTAATGAATTCTTGATAATATCCTATAAGACCCATAAATCCTCTAAGACTCTTGATGTTCTTAGGAATAGGTCATTTTGTGATAGCTTAGATATTTTGAGGCTCCACCTTAACCTCTTCCCTTGAAACAATATGACCCAAATAATCTACTTATTATTTCCCGAAAGCACATTTGGATATTTTTACATACAATTGATTATTCTCGAGAAATTGTAGGAATTTATGCACATGTTTAATGTGGCCTTCCCATGATTTTCTATAGATAAGTATATCATCAAAGAATATTAACACAAAATTTCAAGGTTGGGGTCAATTTTTTTTTTCATAAGGATTTGAAAAGTATAAGGAGAATTAGTCAACCCAAAAGTCACGACCAAGAACTCATAGTGCCTTTCATGTGTTATAAAATCTATTTTGGGAATTCTTTGTTTTCTTAATATGAATGGTGGTATCCCAATTTAAGATATAAATTTATAAATTAAGCCACTCCATGAAGCTCATCTAAAATCTCATCAATATTTGGAATAAGGAATTTATCCTTGATGGTGTTTTTTGTTGGATTACTGAGAGGGGGGGTGAATCAGTAATAGAGATTTTTAATCCTTTTAACCACAGTATATAAGTGTTGTTTATCTTTATGATCAGTATACCATTATCATTCAACAATTGTAGAGTAAATAAACCATGAACAATGAACAATCATACACATACACAATACACCAATAGTTTTATGTGGAAACCCAATGCAGGAGAAAACCACACAATGTTTTTTCTTATATGTCTTTAAGAATTACATTCATTGGAAGCACCACCTTCCTTTGTTCTCTAGCTGCAATTGGAATGAGGCTCTGACCCCCTATATTTTCAGGCTAAAACCTGATGGAAGCTCCAACTCCCCAATTCTTTGTCTACAACCATAAGGAGGCTACAACCCCCTGTGTTCTCTGACTACAACCAGAAGGTGGCTACAACCACCTATCATTTCCCCATCCAACCACCCTGAAATATAAGTGAAATGATGAAACCAATGCCACACTATCACTATGAGATATACCACTGTAAACCCGTACCAATCTGTGACAACAACCTGTAACCAACCTATACCAATATCATGTAATCAATCATGTACCATAATTCATCCTGTACCAACAAATACCAACATGTAAGCGACCTGTATATGTTGTAGCTCGCGTAAGTACTCACCTTGTCTATTCCACAACCTGCGTATGTATGTGGTCTATCTATAATATAACCTGTGTACAACTTCAAAAAGCTAGGATTTTTACCTTTTATGAAACTCAAACACTTTTCTTCCACTGTCGAATCAGCCTAGAACTTGTCACCGTGTCCAATTTGTAATTACCCACTATGCATACATCATCATACATGCCCCTTAACCAAGTGCATATATATCTCTTTATTCATGTGCCATACATGTGTATACAATCATGAACAAGTGTATTGACCCTCACATGGACTAGACATCAAACCCTTACTGATATGTAGCCTCAAACTTCACAAACAAATTCACAACCTCTTCACAACCAAAATCCCTCAACCATGTACCAAGAAATACTAGCTATGTCTCAACACTTGAACCAATAATATGCACCAATGAATAATGCCAACATACCAGTGTTGTATTTTTGTAGATCTATCTCATAGCATAGATGCCATGCAACCAAAAAAATCTCTAGGGAAAATCCTTAAATCCCCATAACCATATCTCATGTAGACAACAATATCCAACCACACATATAAATAAGACATACCTTTTGAACCTGGAGATAGATCTGTTGTACCTAATCACTATAGACCTTCATGGGATCTTTCTTTCAAACTCTAAGAACCTAACATCCTCAACAACTCAAGATTTCATGTATTTTCCAACTATATGCACCCTTTTATACTTCCAACCTTTGTATGTACACGACCTCTTCCACTACAACCCACGTACACCTAAAAAACTAGGTTTTTTTTAGTATTTTTGCAACTTTGAAACTTTCATTGTCAACCCTTCATGCTACCTCAGACTTGCATAACTTCAGATGTATCAATGAGTACCTGCAATAAACCTTACACAATAATATATATTCAATGTGCTCAATTAGGTCCTAATAGGATACCCTTTCTCTCTTATTTATACTCTCCAAGTAGCTTTCTCTATGGGTTACCTTCTAACTAACTTAACCCAACTTCCTTATTTTAGGGATAACCCACTTCTAACCACTTGTCCACTTACAACCACTTTATCCAAAAATAGTAAACTCTCCACTTCTAGTTGCAAGTAATTTATTTTTAAATATTTTCTTATTGCAACAACTTAACCCATGACTAACTCCTAGTTTCACCCATTTTTACTAGTCAACTTCTTCTAGGAGTTTCTAGAATAATTTGACTTCTTTGACCTTCTAGGGGATTTTAGATAACTCACGAGGGTTCTCCAACTTCACAAGGCCATAACTCTTCAACCGTGAGGAGTTATGTGACGATCCACATATCACCAAAAATGGAATGATATGTACTATCCATCTAGAATAGTATTACATGCAAATAAACTGATCTTCATACGATTATACATAAAAAAATCTTGAGTCCCTTAACCATAGTTTTGGGGCTACCATAATTTTCTACTAGACTTGCTTCAAGGGTTGACATCAATGACAACCAACCCAATTAATCAACAATATCCCCCTTTGGCATTGATGGAAACACTCTGATGCAACATTGAAGTCATATCACTCATGCTCCCCCTGTGACCATTTCTCCCCTGGAATCATGCCTCTGTGTTCTCTCTCCAAACATATAACTTTCTATCCATGTATCTAATAAATCTATCCCTATTTGACATCAATGGAAAAGGTAACTTCCTATCGGGGATGCTCCCCCTAAATGAATTTTTCTTGGGGCCGCTCTCCCTAAATGAACTTGTCCTGAAACTACTTTCCCAAACTGAAATTTCCTCTTTATGGTGCTTCCTCATGTAAATATAAGACATATAATAATAGCATTCTCAAAATTCATTGTGGGGCAGAAACTATGCCAAGTTTCTGACAAAGATAATCAAAGGCTTCCTTTGGAATTGATTTTGTAAATATGTCTGCAATCTGTTCTTTGGTGCCAACATACTCAACTTGAATTTTCTTCTCTACAACCTATTCCCATAGAAAATGATACTTTATTGGAATGTGCTTCGTCTTGGAGTGCATCAATAGATTCTTTGAGATACTTATGGTGGTTGTATTATCACAATATATTTAAATGGGATCATCATACTCAACCTGTATATCTGTCAAAGTTTGTTTCATCCATAGAACCTGTGTACAACATGGTGCTGCTAAAATATACTCTTCTTCAGTTGTAGACAATGATACTGATGATTGTTTCTTGCTTAGCCAAGATACCAAACACTCACCCAAGTAGAACGTTGCTCCACTTGTACTTCTTCGGTTATCAATGTAGCCTTTCCTTTTGGATACCATAATCCAAACTCTTATGTACCCTTGAGATATCTGAATATCCTCTTTATTGATAGAACATGTGATTCCTTTGGTGCTGCTTGAAATCGTGCCACATATCCAACTGCATGCATTACATCTGGTCTAGATGTTGTCACATAAATTAAGCTAACAATCATTGAATTGTACTTCCTTTGATCTATATCATTTGAATCATCATATTTACTTAACTTGCAACTGGTTTTCATAAGAGTATTGACTAGTTTGCAATCTTCCATTCCGAACCTCTTTTGCATTTCTCTTATATACTTGGTTTGAGAAATAAAAATGCCTTGGATGATTTTACATATCTAAATACCCAGAAAGAAGGATAGTTCTCCAAGTAATGACATTTCAAATTCATTATGCATATCCTTTGCAAATTTCTAGCTCAACCTCTCATCATCACTTCCAAGAATAATATCATCAACATAAACTTCAATTAATAAAATATTGTCTTGAGTTACCTTGATGTAGAGGTTGTTGTCTGCATTTCCTTTCCTAAACCCTTTCTTTTGTAAATATATGTCTAGTCTAGAGTGCTCTGGGGCCCAGTTTGAGACCATACAATGCCTTCTTCAACCTGCAAACATAATTTTCATTTTCTGACAATCGAAATCCTTCTGGTTGCTCAATGTATACTTCTTATTCTAATTCACCATTTTGAAAGGCTGATTTCACATCCATATGATACACTTTAATATTCTTGGAGCATGCATAAGCTAGGATCGATCTGATTACTTCCATTTTAGCAACTGGGGAAAACGTCTCTTCAAATTTGATACTTTCAACCTGAGCGTATCCTTTACATACCATTCTAGCTTTGTTCCCAGTAACTTGTCCTTCTTCATTCAATTTGTTTATGAATACCCACTTTGCGCCAATCAAATTCTTGTACATTGGCCTTGGAACCAATTCCCAAGTGTCATTCTTCTCTATATGATCCAACTCTTCATCCATGTATTTTATCTAGAATTCATCATTTCTGGCTTCTTCAAAGATGCTTGGCTCAATCGAGGATAAGAATTCTAGGTGCAGTTGTTCTGGTGAACAAATTCTTCTTCTAGTCTGAACTCTTGCATCTTTGTTCCCGATAATTTGATCTGAGGGATGATTCTTATATATTCATTTTCTAGGTGTATTTGGAGGTACGTGTTGTTCTTTCTCTTATACTTATAACTGATCTTCTTCATCTTCCCCTTCGGCTACTTCTTCATCCTTTGCTTCTTCTTCATGAACCTATTCCACTCACTCCTTTTCTTCTTCCTTTATTTTTCATCCACCTGCCTCATCAACCGTCACATTTATGCTTTCCACAACTTTGTTGAGCCTTAGATTGAAACATTTGTATGCTTTCCTTGTACTCAAGTACCCAACAAGTATTTCTTTATCCACATGAGAATCAAACTTTCCCATTCTTCCATATTCTCTTTTGATGTAGCATTTTCTTCCAAAAACTCTGAAGTTCTTCACATTCTCTGGTCTTCCTTTCCATATCTCGTAGGGAGTTATATCATTGTTTTTTCTGAGCATTACTCTATTTTGAATGTGAAATATTGTATGCACTGCATGTGCCCAAAATAAATATGTCAACTTGGAATCCATTAACATTGTTCGAGCCATGCCCGCACGGGTGTAGACGGATTGGCAAGTGCCGTGTAAATGGAAGGAAATTTGTAAAATGAAGTCTCATGTTCGATTGTCACCCGGACTTACTCGTGCACCATTCTTGTGGGCTGGGTGGTTTCACCTGGGGTTATATTGGTAGCCATTGGGGATCGACCCCATGTCACGCAAGTACGAGAACCACGAAGTTGCCGATTCCCCTAGTAAAAAAAAACATTGTTCGAGCCATTTCCTGTATTTTCATGTTCTTCCTTTCGACAACTCCATTATTTTGAGGTGTCCTAACAATGAAGAATTTTATTTCTATTCCATGCTTGCTGCAAAAATCCATATATTCCTTTGAATTAAAATCTCCTCCACTATCATATCTCAAAATTTGATTTTTGAATCCATTTCATTTTCAACCATTTCCTTGTATATCTTGAAGTTATTGAATGCTTCTGACTTCTTCTTGAGAAAACAAACTATAGTCATCCTTGTATAATCATCAACCAATAACATAAAATATTACTCACCTTTTAAACCCTTTGTTCTAGTTGGTCCAACTACATCAATATGCACAATTTCCAGTGGTCTTGTTGTGGAGTATTCCTTTGATTTTAACTTGGTCTTTGTTTGATTTCCTTGTTGAAAATGTTTGCATAATGTGTTGGTTGGTTTTGCGATCTGGGTCATTTCTCTTACTGCTTCCTTTTTTTTTACTTTGACAAGGTTATCAAAGTTTATGTGACCCATTCTTCTATTCCATATCCAAACTTCATCTTATTTTCCTAGACAACACTTTTCATTTCCAATTTCACTTAATACATATATGTTTCTTGAAGTTCTTACAGTTGTTGCAACCAATATGCCTGAACTTCATTTTCTTATCTCACACTTTTGTGAATCAAACATAAGTTTGTAACCTTGGTCACACATTTGAATTACACTTAGAATATTATGTTTCATATCTTCCACTAGTAGAACATTTTCTTCCTTGGTATCCTTGTTTCCAATTCTGAATGTGCTTCTTCCAATGATTCTAGTTGAGTTGTCGTTTCCAAAGGAGATTGATCCATCCCTTTACTTTCTCAAGGTTAGAAAATTGTCCTCATCACCTGTCATGTGCTTGAGCAACCACTACCAACATATCAATCACATTTGTTGTGTTTATCTTGTAGAGAGAGTATGCATTATTCATTGTTATAACGATTCTTCTTTCTTATCCATATTCTTTGTTGAGGTTCATGTATGTGACTATTGTTATTATTTTGTGATTCTCTAGGAAAGACTGTCATTCTACAATATTTGGCTATGTGTACAAAGTTGTTGCACTTGTAGCAGTCCACGTCGGTTCTTAGGGACACAAATATGTTTTAGCTTCTTCTCTTTGTTTCACTAGGGATTCTTGGATAACCATTCTATGCATGACTTTCATAGTTGTTTATATTTATTCTATTTTCTTTGCAATTTACATCTTTATGTCCAAAATTATTACATAAATAAAATAAAACAAAGAAGATAGTTTGATACCTGGGAGTTGAAGATGTTATCAAAGGACTTACTCTTCTAAATCCTTCTTCTTCTTGAGGCTTTCTTGTTTCTGACTATCGTTAATTATGAAATACAAATCTTCTAGGTGGAGGTGTGTCTATTATATTCCTTGTAAAACTTCTTGTCTCTTTTGACTGTCTCTGCATGGCTTATTGAATTTGTTTATTGATCTGTTGTTTTGGAGCTTGATCCCTTTTCTAGTGATTTTGTCTCTAACTGTTAATAATGTTATCAAAAAATTTAGAGATATTCTGCATGTTTTTCTTTTGAAGATATTTTCTCAATGTGACAATGTCTACTTACAAATTTCTAATTATCATGTCTCTTTATTCTAACCTTTCTTTGAGTGATTCTTCAATTCTTTTGTCTTATTTAACTTGAATTTTTAATTTACTGATCATCTATTCTAGTTTTTCAGAGTTGGAACTTTGAGATTTCTCTTTTCTTTTTAGTTCTTCCTATAGTGACTTGTTTTTCTTCTTTCCCCTTTTTATAACTTCTATGGCACTCATAAATTCTTCTCTGTAGTCAAATTTGTCTTCTTCATATTCTTCTTAAGTGCCTTCTTCATCAGATTCTTCTACTTCCATGAATAGAAACCTTTATGTCTCACTTCCACTATCTTCATATTCGTCTGATGAGGTGATATCTTCTTTTGTGCAAAATCTTTTCTTGAAGAATTTATTTTTGGTTTTCTTGCCTTTGTACATTTTTTTTCTATTTGAATCATCTTCTTCATTTATTTTATTTTTCTTATGAGGAAAGTTTTTAGATAAATTACCAATACCATCACAATTAAAACAAATCAATGGAAGCATACCTCTGTATTTTCTGTTGGTTCCATTTTTCAGTCGTCTGACGAAGTTGGCTACTTATTCATCGTCTTCTGAGATGTCACTGTTGTTGCTCTCTAAATTTTCCTTTTTATTTCCCTTTTTCTTTGACTTCTTGGATTCTTTGAATGTTGCTTCTTTTGTAATTGGATTCTCTTGTTCGGTTCTCATTTCATAGGCTATGAATATTCTATGTAGATCATCCATTCTTATTGAATACATATATGTTCTTTATTCTAGTGATGAGATCTTAGGATCAAATCTCATTGGAAGATGTCTTAGCACGTTTTCAACAATTATAGATTTGTTAAATTGTTCTCCCAATCCTCTGATTATATTCACTGTTTCGTCAACTCATAAAATGTAGGTTGCAATATCTTTCATCTTCAGTTGTTGAAATTGACCTTTGTAAGTTTGAATCTTTGTTGCTTTGAATTTTTTGTATCCTTCATAAACATTCTAAAGTTTGTACCAAATCTCCTTTGCTGAGATGCAATGCATAACTTTGACATATACTAAATCAACCAAACCATTAAAGAGTGAATTTTTTGCCTTTGAATTATTTAGAGTGAGTTTCCTTCCATTTTCATTTGTTGGAGGAACGACTGGTTCTTTATATCCATCTATAACTGATTGCCAAACCTCAAAACCTTGTGCTTGTACATATGTTTCCATCCTTTTTCTCTAGAATTCATAGTTATTTCCATCGAACTATGGTATTCCATTTTTATACATAGTGTTTCTCTCCATGATCTACCTTTCAGTGGTTAAACTAATTTCTAAAGGAACCTGTTATGATACCAATTGTTGTATTACTGAGAGGGGGTGTTGGGCGCACGCCTATTTTGAGAAAGGAAGTCTATTCTGGGCACATGCCTATTTTTGGAGAAGGATCTGTTTTGGGGAAAGACCTATTTTTGGAAAGGAAGACCTAATTTTAGAGTGCCCGCAACAAGTGGCAAGAAAGAAGCATGCAAAAAAAGAAGGAAAAGCAACATGCGGGAGGAAAATCAATGTGGTGCATAGGAAAACAACCCTAACCGGGATAGGGTTAGGGTTTTTGATAAGGATTGTAATGGCTATAAGCCTGAAAAATAGTATAAATAAGAACCTAGAAGGTCTAGGAAAGGGATTTCAGTTAAGGAAAGAAAAGGATCATATCACTTTGTGGGATTGTGGATTGTAATAAGTTTGTAGAAGATTCAAGTAAGGGATATTTTTTATGGTTAGGTCACATGTTGAGGAGCCTGATGTGATCTAGTATGCCTCACATAGAGTTCCCACCCTCAATCTTTATTGTATTACCAAGATGTAATGTGCACAACGCAAGATTTTGCAGCAGATTGAATAAAAGAACAGAGAAGCCAGATCTTTGTGGATGTACCCCCAGGAGGGGGTGAGCCACGATAACACTTGTGTTATGTGTGATATTTAATGAATGTTTAAATTCTGTTAATGATTATCTTATGAATGAATGATTAAACTAGATGTATCAACATGCATGCATAAGGCTAAAGATGAATGAATCCTAGAAATAATTAAATCGATAACAAGGTTAATGCACAAAGAAGGAAGAACACAACCAAAGATCCCCACTCATTCCTATATTGCAAACACATGGGTATTGTAGTCACCCATTAAAGCTATCTTGGGTGAGACTGCATTGTGCACCCTATGAACATCGTTACCTTTTGGTTTACCATGAGGGATGATAGTTTTTTAGGGTTTTGTTGGAAACTGGTTGACATCCAAAACTGGGTCAACAAAATAAGAAGTACGAAGGGAAAGAGAATAACCAAAAAATGGTTATGTTTCCAGTTACAACTGCATAGGATTGAGTGGGCGGGATACGTGGAAGAAATGCATGGAGGATGAAAGTATATAAGGGAATGTTTAGGCCATGGAATCCAACAAAGGGGGAAATCAAAATATGGTTGGAAACAAAGGAACTTGAGTTTGCACAGAAGGACAATAGAAACCCTAAGTTAACACTGTTCAAATATATCGACAAATACGTGTTTAACGACTTGCATGAAGTATTTTTTTGTGATTTCCCACATTTGTTGTAGGAGTGGTTATTGAGGCTAAAAAACAACCACCCTACAAATCAAATCAGACAATTGGAGTGGAATCCTATGGAGATCGCACAGTTAGAACGAGTTAATAACAAATCTACATGTGCAGTAGATTTCCGGTTAGACAATATTGTTGCAGGGTTTATCACCGAATTTGTAGTAGATACCGTGAAGTCTTGCACTGCAGCAGAGTGGGATTTTATAAAAGGACCCAGAGGTAGGTACATTAGATAGTTGTATACTTCAATCAATATTTTATTGTATGGAAATGGTGTGATTACCATGGAATCAGACAACTAAACTTCCCTATGTGCATGGGGGAAGGGGGGAAGCAATGACATGAGGTTGAGAAATGGAGTAAGAGATGGATAAGGGAAATAAGAAGGATTCCATGGACCCAATATTGATGGAGGAAGACCAGATAAAGAAGATATTGGAAAAATATGGAAAGATGCGCAGTGGAGTACCCTACCAATATAAAATAAATAACAAGAAGAGATCCATAGACGACAGAAAGGGATTGTCAAATGATGAAGAAGAGGTAGAGGATCTCTGGGCTATGGATCATATTGACAAAATATTGCATGAAACATATGAAAGGAAAACAGGAGGTCCAAGGTTAGGGACAGAAGGCATAACTCCAATCCAAATCACTGTCAGTGTGGAACCTACAACCCCATGTGCGACTAATACACCAGAAAGAACACCAACATTTAAACAACCATATTTCAGTGGAAGAAAAACAACAAGACCCACATCCAGTCAAGGAGAATCAACTGGGGGAGCCATTTCAAGAAGTAATAGTCAATTATATACACCATGCATAGGTAGTAGTTTAACACAATTCAAAATGGCAGGACATGATCCCATGATCAGATTACCAGAATTTCATGGAGAGGCATCATAGGATCTTGAAAAGCACTTATTCATCTGTGAGAATATCTGGGAAGCAAAGAAGATCATATATGAGGATACAAAACTTGTGCAGTTAACTATCACACTAAGAGACCACGCATTGGATTGGTACATGATCCTAGATGTAAACAATCCACCAAGAGTAACATATACTATTGCAGATGTGAAAAAACTACTAATAAATGAATTTCAGAAGCCAAGCTCAGGGGACTAGTATATGAATGAAATGATTGAAATCAAGAAAAAATAAGGTGAGTCTGTTTGGGATATTGATCAGAGGTTTAAATGTCTGAAAGGTAAGTTGAAGTATGAAATTACTGACATGCAACATAAGCACTTATTTGTGAACTCACTGTTACCGCACTTGAAATACCCGTTAAGACAACAAAAGTTCCAAACTCAGGAAGATGCTCTATAAGAAGCCTTACAACTAGAAGAAAACCAGTATCAGAAGACAGATCCAACAATAGAGAGGTTGAAGGAGGATCTGAAGAATATAATATTTCAACTTAACCAGAATAAGGGAAAAGAGAAAAGGGAAGTTGTTTGGTGTACCCTATGTAGGATAGAAGGACACCATAAGAACAAATTTCCAATTTTTGTGCAACATATGGCAACAGGAGTACCAAGCCCCTTGGAAATAGGAGGACCATGGTGCTAGATTTGTAAAATGCATGGGCATGATCCATATCATTTCCCAATGATGCAAAAGTATAAGACATTACCCAAAATTTCATATTGCAATTTTTGCAAGTCAATGGGTCATGATGGTAAGGATTGTAGGACGATGGAGCTGATGAGAGAAAGAAATTCATATAGTGATAGGGTGAAAGAAGAAATGATGATAGGGAAAGCTAGACCTCATTTCAACCAGGTACCACCACCATACAATAATGTGAAACAACAGTACAACATTGTGTATCCGTAATACAATAATGAAAAACCATAGCATAACCACGTGCAGTATAACCAGTTACCTCAGTACAATGCACTGCGAGGAGATCGAGGTGGATAAATAGGTGGAGAAAGAGGTAGAGGAGGATTTGTACAAGACAGAGGACCAGTAGTGTGCCACAACTTCCAACAACCATGACATTATGCAAGGGATTTTCCACTTCCACCGACAACATGTATGTATTGTCACACAAAAGACCATGACCCAAAAGATTGTCCAACAATCTTGGGAAAGATCCAAGAAAAAAGGAACCAAAACAACCAGAATGTCTAGTGGATCTATGCAGAAGCCAAGGATGATGGGAGAAACATCAATATAGTCACTCGAGGAGGATCTAAGACATGAACTGATGCAAGAAAACAAGATCCAACACAACACCAATGGGTTAAGAAGAATACTGAGCCACATAAACAATTTGACACACAAAAATAAAATGAAACATTTAAGGAGGCCAGACATGATTTTCTCAAGAAAAATGTTTCATCTACATCAACAGTGCAACAAAATCATAACTCACCAACATACGATATGCCCTCCTCAATGGACCATACCAGTAAAGGACAACTTTTAGAGCAAGTAAGTACCATAAAAAAAATTCTACAATCCCGTGATAAGTTATTGAAGGATCCATCATCTATTAAGATATTACAAAATCTTCTAGAAATATGCAACATAGAGGTAGAAGGAAAGTTAGAGTAGAAAACAATCAATGATCTCCATATAAGAAGAAGGAAAAATAGGGAATTCAGACTAAATGCTAATATTGGGGAATTCAACATGGGAGATATTACACTGAACTTAGGCTTTGAAGTAAATGTCTTACCTAAGAATACATGGCAGTGTATGGGAGAAACTACACTAGGATATTCACTAATCCAGTTGAAATTATCAAATCAACACATAGTGTTACCAATTGGAAGGCTTAAAGGTGTGACAGTAGATTTGGATGGAGTGCACACTATGGAAGATTTTGAAGTAATAGAGATAGTAGATGGCACAACACCTTACCCAACATTTCTTGGATTGGATTGGGAATTTGATAACCAAGCTATAATCAACCTGAAGACAATAAAAATGAATTTTAAATCAAGTGAATATAAAGTCATTGAACCATTGGATCCCTCAGAAGGAGAAAGGTGTTGAGGAAAAGATATGAAATGATCTTACTCAAGCATTTTCAGATTCTGCTTGGCTAAAGAAAAATAGACAGGAATGTCACCCTATTGGTGCATAAATATTTTCAATGTATATCTCACACTCATTTAAATGTCAATCTAGGATTCGTAATCGAAAGTGTCGTTACACCATATGTGCCGAGAACAAGTAACCTACCTAAGTCTGTTGCATATAGGAAATAATTAATAACATAAAAATCCTATTTCTAAGATTTCTAAATACTTCAAAGTATTCTCTGAACCTAGAAGAGAAAACTGATAATGAAACATAAACAAATAGCCAATCAAAGAGATGTTGTCCTAGAGAAACAAGTCTATTCATTTCAGGCGCTTGAATTGAAAATATGAACTTTAAGAAGCTTGTCTCTTGTAGCAATTAAAACAATCAATTCCAACCATTCTCGAAACAAAATCCAACTTCAACCTCATGTAATTCAATCAAACCAGCACAAGGGAAGTTCAATATAACTGAAAGACTTTATTACAACACATGAAGATGAAATATAAAGTCTCATGGTCCCTTGCGATACTAGGTCTACTACAGTCATAAACTCAAAATATCAGTCCCACACTTCAAATTATGAAATATCTACTTTCAACATCTGAGAATGAAATTTCTATTCGATCTAACACTTTCTTATTCACACTAATCCAAAATGATTAACTCAATGCTCAATCCTGAAAATGAAATAAAGACCAATCACACACACACTGTTGTAAACTATCCACACAAACACACAGAACGTATACAAGGAGGTTTACCTTAGTTGGGGCGGTGGGCCCTTGTCGAACCAACAAGGAACCTCTTAAGGGATTAACAAACTAAAACTTTTCACTCACATCCAAGAATTGACATAAAAGATCTTTTGTATTAATTCAATTGGTAAATTGGATCAACAATCTTTTACTTCATACATGACAATTATAAGTATTTTCTGGTTCTTAATGTGTATTTTTTGCATTCACTATTATATTTTTTCTTTATAATCTATACAAAATTCCTTATATAAGGTAAGTTGATACTATCAATATCTATGGATAAACATTAAACAGTTTGAGAAATTTCACATTTAATATTTACATCGAATTTTTAGGAATTGACTCCATCTTCATGACACAAAGTGCATGAGCGATGGAGTCTCTTGCAACTGGAAAACTGACTCGGGCGCTTCTATCCAAATTTCTTCTTGAAATCTTCACCATTATTCAGGTCCAACTATCACATTCTATAAATAGAGGTTCTGGTACCGGATTGCACATAGTTGTGAGTCTAGTACCGGAATAGAGCAGAGCAGGTAGTACCATAATAGCACATGTCTTAGTACCATAATGGATTTGGTACTGGATTAAAATTTTCTTGGGTACTGGAATGGATTTGGTACTGGATTACACGGTGTCTGGTAGTGCCAGATAGACTACTCATAAATTAATTCATTAGGACTATACAAAATAAAACACTTTCAATCGAATTAATTTAAGAAAGTTAAACAAACATGCTTTAAATCATCAATTACCTCTTGTGGACATGACATATCTATTAGGCATGTGTTTTGGGAGGGAGTAGTCCAGTATAGGTTTATAATAGAGAAAAAAAGGCTTAGATATAGGGTAAGATAGGGCATTATCTTATGTCAAAATAAAGACTCAACATTTCCCCCATGCTAAAGATGTTGTATGTCCTCATGCAACGTTATCAAAAACTGATACCCAAAAAATTTCTGCACAATTGGACCCTAATTTGTCATTCCTCAGATTGAAATATGTTAAAACTAGAAGCTTCACTCTTCAATTCCTTCTTGATCACCCTAGTGTAATGGATCAATCGCAAGACCTTGTTAAGTTTGGTAGAGAC
>ML790720.1:132803-164999 GCA_009831015.1 Picea engelmannii
AATTGGTATGTAGACCAAGAGATGTACAGAGGCACTATAGAATGGACAACATTACAACATAAATTTGTAGCAAATTTCTCATTTGAACATGAGAACCCCAACATTGATTCAACATTGAAGTTGATACAGGGAGTGATATCTATTGATGAACCAGAGGTTGAAATCATGACAGAATATCAACAACATAACACACAGACAGTTAAAGACTTACTCTTATGCTATCATATCGAGGAAGAAGTTATAAGGTTCTGCTCCACAGAGCCTTACACATGGTAATTTTTATATAAATTTTATATATGTTGGTTATTGGTTATGTGTTGGTTATGACGTATTTAAAATGTTAGGTTAGCATTCCTTAAAATAATTCATTTTAGGGTTTTTATAAGGCTCTGTGGAGCAGAACCTTACAGAAGCACCCAATGAAGATGACCCACACAACATCAAATTATAGAAATTGAAGGAGAAAGAGAGGTGGAAGGCCTATATCTCAAGTCAGATGTTTTTTATGCACCAATCAAAGTTAATAAAGTCAACAATGGGATGAATAACAATGCTAAAATGGCAAGTATTGGAGACTATTGGGATGAGCGAATAGTAGAAAGAATAACAAAGTTACTACTCAAATATAATGACATGTTTCCAACAAACTTTACAGAGATGAAAGGAATAACAGGGTAGTTAGGTGAGATGAAGATACCCCTCAAACCTGAGGCTATACATGCCAGTCAAAGACCCTATAGATTGAATCCAGTGTATAAGTAGAAAGTGAAAGAATAAATTGATCGAATGTTGGAAGCTGGTATCATAGAACCAGTAGAGGAATATGAATGGATCAATCCTATGGTAGTACAAGAAAATAAATAGGAGGGGATAAGGATTTGTTTTGATCTAAGGAAACTCAATAATGATTTCTTAGATGACCCTTTCCCTACCCCTTTTACAGATGAGGTCTTAGATAATGTGGGAGGAGAGGAAGCATATTCATTTATAGATGGATTCTCAGGTTACCATCATATCAGAATAGCTCCAGAGGACAGGTATAAGACTACTTTTGCTACAGAATGGGGATCCTACCAATATACAGTCATGCCATTTGGACTGAAGAATGCACCAACCATATTTTCAAGAGTAGTCATAACTTCTTTTAAGGAATTCATACATTAGTTTCTAGAATTATATGTGGATGATTGGACTGTATATAGTCTGTTAAAGGACCATGTAGAAGTTCTAAGACTTATGTTGGAAATATGCAGTCAATGTTAGATCTCATTAAAAATTAAGAAATACATTTTCGATACACCTTTTGGGATATTGTTGGGACATATAGTGTGTAAACAAGGTTTACTAGTGGACCCTTCTAAGATTGTAGTCATTGTTAATTTACCACCACCAAAATCAGTGCACCAGTTAAGAGCAACACTAGGACATACGGGCTATTAAAGGAAGTTCATAAAAGGGTATGTGCAGATTACTACACCAATGGAAAAACTATTAAAGAAGGACACCCGATTTTAGTGGAATGATGAATGTTAGCAAGGATTGGACATTCTGAAGGAAAATATAGTAACATCACTTATATTAGTATTTCCAGATTGGGAAAATACATTTCATGTGCATGTAGATGCACCATCCATAACACTTGGAGCAATTATGGTGCAACCAGGAGCATGGGGCTTAGACCATCATATAGCCTTTGCAAGCATAAAGTTGTCAAAATCAGACCAGAATTACAACACCACATAAAGAGAAGGCCTAGACATGGTATATGCACTTCATAAATTCAGGCACTATTTACTGGGTAAACACTTTAAAATGTTCACAGACCATTTTTCTCTTAAATATCTAGTCAACAAGCCAGTGTTGGGGGGGAGGATCTGTATATGTCTATTATTATTCCAAGAATTTGATTTCGAAGCGATAGTCAAACTAGGGAAGTTGAATGCAGGACTTGATCACCTATCAAGGGTAATTAATGAAGAAGAACCTACTAACTTGTAAGGCAACTTCCTCGATGCAAAATTATTTTCAATACAGGTAGCTGATGAATATTTCACTGATATTATAGAATACTTAAGTACAAGGGTTGCACCACATGAATTTAGCAATGCGCAAAAGAAAAATATGGTAGTCATAGCTGCAGACTATCAACTCATTGCAGTACATTTATATAATATGGGTGTAGATAGCATTTTGAGAAGGTGTGTATTGGAACATAAACGACCCAAAATTTTAGTAGAAGCTCATGAAGGTATAGTTGAAGGACATTATGCATGAAAATATATCATGCAAAAGGTATTGCACACAAGATTATGGTGGCCAAAAATCCATAAAGATGACAAGGAATATTTCCATAACTATGATGTCTGTCAGAGGGTTGGAAAACCCAATAGAAGGCATGAGATTCCCCTAAGACTACATGTAACTATGAAGGTATTTGAAAAATGGGAAATGGACTTTATTGGACCCATTAATCCATCGACAAAAAGGTCAGGAGATAGATATATCATTACTTGATCCAGAATCGGATCCAGGAGCCTGACAGGGCTAAAAAAGGTTCAAAATTTAAAGTGCTTAGAATCCGATGAAACCAACGCCATTGTGTCCATATCATCTTCCTAATTCTGGCCATATATTTATTTCGTCAAACAGAC
This sequence comes from Picea engelmannii, assembly GCA_009831015.1. Taxonomy (NCBI): domain Eukaryota; kingdom Viridiplantae; phylum Streptophyta; class Pinopsida; order Pinales; family Pinaceae; genus Picea; species Picea engelmannii. The sequence continues at coordinate 135,455 of ML790720.1, forward strand.
TACGTATGAGAAAGATATCGCATTCTGATCGAAAAACCAAACAGGTAAAAAGTCAAAGGTCAACTGGTCAAAAAGTCAATGATGATGTCAGCATGACATCAACATGTTGACTGTGCAGGAGATGATGTGGCATATTTTTGAGAGGACATGTGGCAGAGACACAATGGGTCGTGCAACTTATGGTGGACCAACTATCGATTGACACATGGCATGCAATAGGCAAATGGGGTGGTGCCACATGGCCTAGGCATGGGATGCCATGTGGCACCCTGTCATTGGTTATGGTCAAATGTTAAAATTGATTGGAGGTCCATGGGGTTGAACCCCCGACCTCCCCAACATCCAAAGTTTTCAACACCCTCCAACTACCATTGGACCACATTGTTACTTGATATAGTATGGTCGTTTTATTTTATTTATGTTGAAACTTTGGGTACTTTGGAAAAGGGGAGGGGCCAGGGCCAAGCCCCGGTCCACAACCATATGGCCCCCATATAACCACTATACAAAGGTTCAAACGAGGGGGGGATAGGGCTAAGCCCTAGCCCGTGGTCACTCCTGTTCCATATACCCAGAGCACGGAGCGAGGGGCTTAACATGCGCGGGAGTTTGGATAAGGGCCAACCCTTGGACCCTATGCCACCATGTAACCATAGAGAATGTATCGTGGGGCCTATTCCTTAGGGCTCGAGCTGTTTTGGGTCAAGGTCCCATTATTATGCCCCAAAACCAGGAGCTAGCGCAAGAATGGGCCAGCGCTTAGCCCTTTGGGCTAGCCCTTGGCCAAATTTAGCTGCATGTGACCGAGAATAAGGGGCGCACGCCTAGTTTGGGGGGATTATGCCCTATTATTAAACATACAGTGGGTTTTTACCATATTATTATGGATTTTTAATTGATTTTATCCTGTTAATAGTGGATTTTGGCCATTTTTGGGAGATATTGGGCATTTTTGGAGGCCAGATTTTGGGAGGAAGTTGGGGATGGATAACCAACTTCAGATATATAAAAACTAGGCCTGTTTGAGTCCATGGAGGATAGTCAGAGAAGAGTTATGCTGAAGGGAAGCCAAGCCAAAGCCATTTTTATGCAGGGAAGCTGTTGAGGAGAAGATGCTTGCGGGACATTCCTGGGAGCTCCGGTCATCCATTTTGCATGCTGTTTCTTCTGTTGGGTTCTAGAGATCTGGAAGAACATGAAAAGATCAGTCTTGTAGCCTAATGGAACTGCTTCGATGTAATTTTTGAGCTTTGAACAGAAATAAAGAAGCCTCCCCCATTGAGACAAAGGCCCAGAGACATAGGCAATTTTGTGCCGAACTCCGTTATCAATTCTCTTGTTATGGTTTGTTGTTTATTATTTCATTTCAGATCTGCATATATGTATATGGCTGTCATAATTCCTCTTATTTCCTCATTCTTTCATTAATCTTCTCAAATGGTTAATTAACACATGCAATTAAAAACTCAACCATAGTCATTAAAAGATCTTTTCGGATCATTACTGCAACTAAATACTTAACCATATGGGAAGAAGAAACACCAGTCAAAGATTGTAGCACAGAGACAACAACACACTTATTGTTTGAGGAAGTGATCACCAGATTTGGATTTCCGAGGATTTTGATGATTGAACAAGGCACTCATTTTATCAATAATACTAGCAGGGCTATGACTGAGGAGTTTGAAGTATATCACCAAAATAGTACACCATATCATCCTCAAGCAAATGAAATAGTATAAGATTTCAATAGGATTTTGGAAAATGATTTGACTAAGATCTGCAATGTTAACAGAGATAATTGGGACTTGAAAATACCAGCAGTACTATGGGCATACAGGACCACATGTAAGAAGTTGACAGGACAAACACCATTCAGACTGGTGTATGGGTAGGAAGCAATGGTTCCATTAGAATTTCTGGTACCTAGTCTACGCATAGCAGTAATTACCAACATGATCGAAAGAGCCACAATACAGGAGAAGTTAAATCAACTAATGTAAATGGAAGAGGATAGGATTCTGGCAGGATTTCACTAGGAAGTATAGAAAGCAAGAGACAAATCCTGGCATGAAAAACATATTAAAAATAAGAGTTTTAAGGAGGGATACCTAGTTATGCTCTATGAAAAAAAAAAATCCAACACCTTGGTAAGTTTAAAATGCATTGGCTAGGGCTATATGAAGTAAATATTGTCACAGATGGGGGATCTATACAGCTAAAGGACTTGGTAGGAACATAACTGAAATACATGATCAACGATAGTCGATTGAAATTGTACATGGACAGTAGACCTACTAACCCTTAAAAATTACATCACAATAAGAAAGATGTGTAAATAGTGTACTATCATAGATATTAGGACAAAAAAATGATAAAAAGAAGTAAAAAGGGGAAAAAAAAAAAAAGGAATACAAAAATAGAAAAAGGAAGAAAAACACAAAAAGACACAGAAGTTGACTGAACCACAAGAAAGTGAGAAAAAAGTTACGTGCATCAATTACTGTGACAACATCGGAAGACAACGCGCAGGAAAAATTACACTCAGCACAAATGCATGCAAAAAGTGAAAAACAATTATGACCGGGTCTATAAAAGGCGGAAAGCACGCGTTAGTTCAACACTTAGTAATTTTTTATCACAGAGTGAGATACAAAGTGCATTCCCTATCTAGAACTTTACGAAGATGAAAGTGAGGGTGAAAATTGGATAGAAGATGACCCCACCAAATTTTGGTGCTCCAGGCCAGAATGTACGGGTTACTAGACAAAGCCAAAGGCACAAGGAATGAATGAGGCAGCCTGAGAACCTCATCAAGCTCAAGAATGTCACTACTTTAGACACATATTCAATCATTCCAACACAATTTGAAGAGGAAACATTGACAACGCCGAAAGGGGAAATAAGGCAGAGTTCTGGGACCCAGAATGGTATCCCAAACCCTAATCATGAAATGCCCGCTAAACCTGATGAAATGATGGGTCAACGATAGGGCCACGATGGAGAATAGGTGTTGGTCGAGGACATCACTAACCTATCGGATTCTGAGAGGGAACAAGAGTACACAGAAACAACGTAGGCAGGCCCATTTGTTGTCAGGTAGAAAATAAATGAGTAGGACACCACAGACATCACACTTCCATATCTCCCAGTCGCAGTGGTCACGATGGACGATATTCTCAGAAAAGTACCAAAACTTAATAATTCCCAGAATTGGATGAAGAGACATACTTAATAAATAAAGGGGAAATTGGACCCCTAAGTAAACCAATACTAGAGCTTGTGCAATGGATAATAGGGTTGTATAACTCTGACATAATGAACATGTTAGCACTAAGATCCACCCTCAGACTGCTAGATGATAAGCCCAGTACCCATTTGATTTAAATGATTAAAATAGGTTTTACTAGTGGATCGATAAGACAAGAGTAAAAGGGAAGGCAACAGACTGCTTGCAAATGCATTCTATTGGGCATGGAGTCATAACATTCTGCAGATCAAAGGAAATCAGGCTTCCTACCAGACAAAAGGCTTATGCAAGGATGGGTAGAATAATAGAAGGTAAAAAAAAGGAAGAACATCCACTTCACATAGATATTTTCTGAAAGATAGATAAAAGAGTGCTTGAACAATAATCAATGATTAACAAGAAATTACCACAAATCCTTCGCAACTCATGAATCCATTGACCAAAGGCAACTTTTGATCTTCAAAGTCTGTAAATATTACTCAAGAAAGATTAAAGAAAGAATAAAAAAAATAGAAAAACAGTCTGGTATCACAACTTTCATGAATCTCTAATGGCATAAATTCCTACAGCACATGCCCTCAGGCTTACAAATACACATATAAACTACCCCTACAACTCTCTCAAGCTCTCTCTAGTCATGAAATCAATCCTCTATCCTTCATTAAATAGAAAATAACATCCAAAATATGCTTAGGAGGTCAAATCCCATCTATTTCATTGGATTTTGGGCCTTGGAGATAGGTGGAGACAATCAAAGAGACAAAAATCCAACAAATTGCTAAATTTTAGGAAGTTGTTGGAAGTCATTAATAAATTTGTTTCCAACTCACTGCATGAGGTTTTAATGGAGATAAATATTAGGTGCATGTGTCCTTTAGCATCTAACTGATATTTGAAAATTCATTTGAACCCTCCTTGATAGGTGGCAACCTCCAAACAAGGCGGATTTATCAAACTGTTAGAGTTCGCAACACCTTTGACAACATACGCTGTGAACTTTCCTGTAGGTGGTAATTTTGACTTTTCTCCCAAACTACGAATTGGGTCGGGCTGATGTTTTGTTAGAAATTCAATGGTAGTATGATGCTTCTCCACACCAAATTGCAGAAGAACCCGCATTATGATTTTGTATTTATGATAAAATATTTAGAAGAAGATGCTACAAGAAATGAGTTTGTAGCGCCTGACATCGGTGTTGTGAACTTTCCTGTAGGTGTTGTTTTCTGCCAAATAAAATCAAGTGATTCCAAAACCATGCAAGAAGCCTTGAAAACCTTTGATAAACCTACTACAACTTCTGAGTAATGAAAATAACTTGCATAAACAGTATATTCATAGCAACATAGGACAAAACATTCCTTAGATTTACAAGCCTGCATATATAAGATATCATAGAAAATTGATTGAAAGTTGCAGACATAATTCTTTATCCTCTTCTTGTTGTTGAACATTACACTAATAGTTCTTCAAGCTCTTAATCCACCATACGCTGCTACAGAGAGTTCGTAGTGTCAGAAGTGGTAGTATGTGACAATTTGTAGTGCACTGTGAGTTTGTAGTGTCTTTGACCAGTTTGCAACGCGTTGTGTTTGAATGAAAATGGACATGAATTTGATACCTTTCCTTCTTTACAAATGATGACTATTATCGTGATGATAGGAAGATTCATGTACATGTATTTCATATTAGCTTCCTAGAATTAGGACAAACCAAGACCATGATTTATTGATAGAACAGATGATTCAAAGTATTGAGACCATACCCCTATGACTCAGACCTAAGCTTTTAAAACATTATTGATATCAGAAATACTAATAACATGACCAAAAAAGACTAATTATGTGCTTTAGTACATATCATGTGCTAACATTGGCTCCACAGGGGATGGAGACCTCCCTGTGAGGCTCCTTTAACCTATGCAATCCGAGTGCCTTATCCATTGGGCATAAACTAGGCTCTTTCTTGCAACCTGAAAACTAAGACCTATGACCAATTCCTCAACCAAACACACTGCAAACTGAAACCAATATTGTAAAATCACTGCAATCAAATCCACTCTGAAATATGTACAAGCTAAAAACACTGTGTTGAAAATCAAATGCTCATGGAGTGAGCTTATTTATATATGTTCCTACACTAACCCACTGAAAACAAAAACAACTGTAGACAAAAATTCTCAAGTGTTGAGCTTATTCATCCTTCACCTAATCAGTTGAACTGTTGCTTGATCAAGTATAATTAGTTTTCCAATGAAGCCATGCAAGGCACTGATTAATTTTTGAAACTCTTGATCTGGATCGGAAAAAAAGAAGAAATACATGGCATAGAAAAGTGCAGTTCAAAAATTTAGTAGAACCAACATCCACTAAACAAGAATGGTTTGACATCTGCACTACTTAACGACTCCAGATAATCAGCTATAAGCTCTTGAAAGTCACAAAGAAAAACCTTTTCTTGTTGTTCCAACTGGAGATTGGATTGTTTCTTCATATTCCCAAATTTATAACTGCTTCCAATTTCATTTTTCTGCAAAAATGAAGGTTGTTGCAGGATGGTTTCACTAATTGAAAGTGCAATTTGACTAAAATACAACCGATCCACATGATTTGTAGCTAAAGCAAACACATCTTTGGATTCATAATAATAAAAAACAATTATAGAAGGTGAACTTTAATAAACCTGTTTATTTGCTTCTACTCCATATCCATGAGAAAGCATATCATTTTGAAGAGTATCAACCTCTCGATCATCATGAAAAGTATCTTCTACTGCAACATATTCTTCAATACAAAAATACTCTTGATGATTGTCAAATCCTTTACATAAAAAATCAAATTCATGAAAACATTATGGATAAAGGAAGTCATCTAAAAATTCCTCTTTACAAAATGAATGAAAGGTAGTATGAAAACCTTTCAAAGAATTAACACTGGAAACCAGAAGATATCTACACTAGTCACAAGATTTTCCCTCCAGGGAGTATCTAAACAACTTGATCATGCCATCTTCATGTATAACTTTCAATTTAAGCATGAACTCGTGAAAATCTAATAAAAACTTAGCTAGCACTTCCCAATATTCTCCTCTAAACCTAGGAAGAGGACCTTCCCATTCACTTCTATCAGGCACAAGGTTTGGAAAACCAGATATATTTGAAAAATCACAAAATGCATACCTATGAGCAAGTATCTTGTCCATTTCAAACCAGTTAAGTCGCCAATAGACTCATATGTGATGAAGTTGGAGTCCCCGGGTAGAAGATTGCAGTCAAACTAGTGTGTTTCTCATGTCTACCATCAAGAGTTGTATCTTCTCTATGTCGTTATCCCAGGGAAGATTACATCATTCTTCGCTCCTCGATGACAGCGCCAAAAATGTTATCATTGAGATTCACCCGCATACTGCTAGAGGATAATCCCAATACCCATTTGATTTAAATGATTAAAATAGGTTGTACTGGTGGATCAACAAGAGAAGAGTAAAAGGGAGGGCAACAAATTGCTTGCAAATGCATTATATTGGGAATGGATTCATAAAATTCTACCGATCAAAGGAAACCAAGTTGCCTACCAAAAAAAAGTCTTATTCAAGGATGGGTAGAAGAATAGAAGGTAACAAAAAATAAGAATATCCGCTTAACAAAGATCTTTTCTGAAAGATAGATAAAAGAGTGCTTAAACAATAATCAATGATTAACAAACAATTACCACAAATCCTTTGTAGCTCATGAATCCATTGACCAAAGGAAACTTTTGATATTCAAAATATGTAAATATTACTCAAGCAAGATGATAAGAAAGAATGGAAACAAGATAAAAATAGTCTGGTATCACAACTTTCATGAATCTCTAATGACAGAAATGCCTACAACACATTCCCTTAGGCTTACAAATACATAGATAAATTTCCCATGCATCTCTCTCAAGCTCTCTCTAGTCATGAACTCAACCCTCTCTCCTTCATCAAATACAAAATAAAATCCAAAATATTCTTAGGAGGTCGAATCCCATCTCTTTCATTGGATTCTGGGCCTTGGAGATAGGTGGCAACAATCAAAGAGACAAAAATCCAACAAACTGCTAAATTTTAGGAAGTTGTTGGAAGTCATTAATAAATATGTTGCCAACTCAATGCATGAGGTTTTAATGGATCTAAATCTTAGGTGTAGGTTTCCTTTAGAATCTAAATTATCTTTGATAATTCATTCGAACCCTCCTTGACAGGTGGAAACCTCCAAACAAGAAGGATTTATCAAACTGATAGAGTTCGCAACGCCTTTGACAACATGCACTGTGAACTTTCTTGTAGGTAGTAATTTTTACTTTTCTCCAAAAATACGAACTGGGTGGGCTTATTTTTTGTCAGAAATTCAATGGTAATATGGTGATTCTCCACACCAAATTTCAGAAGAACCCACATCACCATTTTGGTGTTATAATAAAATCATTAAAAGAAGCTACTACAGGAAATGAGTTTGTAGTGCCTGACAATGGTACTGCGAATTTTCTTGTAGGTGTTTTTTTGTGCCAAATCAACTCATAAACAATATATTCATAGTAGCATAGGAAAAAACATTCCTTAGATTTACAAGCCTACATATATAAGATATCATAGCAAATTGATTGAAAGTTGTAGACGTAATGCTTTATCCTCTTCTTGTTGTTGAACATTACACTAACAATTCTTCAAGCTATTAATCAACCATAAGATGATGCCATAAGTGGTAGTATGTGACAATTTGCATTGTATTGTGAGTTTGTAGCACCATAAGTGGTAGTATGCGAGAATTTGCAGAGCATTGTGAGTTCATAGCACTCTTGACTAGTTTGCAACGCGTTGTGTTTGAATGAAAATGGAAATGAATTTGATACCTTTCCTTCTTTACAAATGATGAATATTACCATGATGACATGAAGACTCGTGTACATGTGTTTGATATTAACTTCCTAGACTTAGGAAAAACCAAGACCATGATTTATTGATAGAACACATGACTCAAAATCTTGAGACCATACCTCAATGACTCAGACCTAATCTTTTAAAACATGACCGATATCAGAAAGACTAATCACATGAGCAGAAAATACTAATGATGTCCTTCAATACATATCATGTGCTATCATAACCTATTGAATATACCTTACTTCGGGTGTGGTAAAAACGTCGGGCTCTACATCAAACAGTTAGTAGCTCGGGTACATAGTAGCATCCTTTGGATGGATAGGACAGTACAGTTGGATGTAGCACCGATCTCCAAGATCACATGATTACCTACATTCGATGCATATATATAGGAGTACTTGGATAACAAGGTGCACGAGAAGGAAATCGTTGAGCTAGTAAAAGAACAATTTGGTACTAGTAGGGGAAATAGGGGCATTGTGATCAAGGGCATCAATGAAAGTGTGACGAAGTTTTCTAGCAAGCTTATGGATTGCAAGATACTGAGGAAATACATAAAATAAGAAGCTCCAGAAGGAACCATAGTAGTATCTACGCAGTGCACGAAAGGAGTGATGTTCAACTGGGTACTGTACCTACTGAACCAATTTTTGGTTGATTGCATAGATGCACAGGATAATGGAATCGGGTTACATTACTCCCTGCTCATCATTCTTATAGCCTTGGCAAGGTGGTAGGAGCCAAAGTTTTCATCCTTCCTAGATAGGAAAGGAAAATTTTATGTGGCAAGATATGAGTCCCTCTAGCAGGACAAGGATAATAAAAATCAACAAGCAAACAACATAGTGTTTGTGATGTTGCTAGAAGAAATACAACAATGGACAACAAATTTGTGGCGCATTCCTGTGGACCTAATCTAGGAAATGGAAGGGATATCCAGGTTCAAGGAATCTGGGCATCATATGTGGATCCAGGCCATAAGGGATCCAAAGAAGGAATGTCTGGAGATGCAATATTGCATCATCGAGGAAGAAGTTGATTGGCTAATCAGAGACTGACCTGCGCAGTGGAAGAAGCCAACAAAAAAAAAGAAACAAATCCAACTGTGACACAATCCACCAAGACAAAAGAAAAATTTGAAGCAGGTCCCTCAACAAAAACAAACAACCCATCCGACATCACTAGAAAAGTTGCAGCAAGGAATCAACCATCACGAAGCAACACAGTTCCTAAAAGACCAAGGAGGACAATAACAGTGAAAAGGACAGAGAGCTAGAGATAGACTAGAAATGGGGATACATTATAGGCTAGTGAAGAAAGGGTCCAGGTTACAACAAGTGGGGAACAACCCTCATAGAAACCAAGGAATCTAGCATGTGTAGAAGAGGCGTGCAAAAATAGGAAGTATGTCACGGAAGACCCAATCATCACCTGACAGAGGATTATGTGAACTTAGTCACGAAAAAGGTCCAAGACAGGGGGGAAGAGGTAGTTCGTATTGCAGAGTCACAATGATAAGAGATCATGAACAAGTTCATAGAAGTGCATGAAACTCTACAACAAGTACAGAGTCAAGCAGTACCACAGGCCACATCGCAACAACAGGAAAAGACACAACGACCCCTATGCAGAAAGAAGGAGAGGAGATAATACAATTGGTAGTACAAGGCAGGGAGACATCCATAGTCACTCACAAAATTATTAGAATGGATCATGAGACTATGCAGAAACCCATGGGGGAAGTTGAGCAGTTTGAATTTGTCATGGCACAAATACCCACCAAGGCACTATATGGAATCCAAGCCAGCATAATGAAATAAGTGCAATCCATAGCCCGCGTATATGTGACTAACTTGGAGGTGGGTAGGGGAGTCGTTGAAATGTTACAAATAACATGTGACCAACTAACCTAGGAGAAAGAGGAGGAGAAAGAGAATGTAGATAAATTGGAGCAGAAACTAAAGGAAGTCTTCATAAAAATTCCAGATAGCGTGCATGAATTCATGAATAGTGTTGAAGAATAGATTCAAATCATCACGCATACACTCAAAGAATATAAGAATGAGATCGAGGAACTCGAAGAAAATTTAAAACCAACCACTCCTCCCTAAGTCACAACTGAAAGGGAACAACAAGCAATCATGCAAGTAGAAATGATGGAGAAAGGATCCAAAAAGGTAACATAACTTTTTGATAGGACTGCACAACTATGGACGACATCAGAGGAACATGACCAGGTCAAAAAATTAGACCATCAAGAGGAGGAAATCAACACTACATTGTAGGATCTTAAGAAACAACAAAAGGCCATGATAATTACAGAGAAATTGAAGGGAGCGCAGGAGATGAATACCCTGCAGACAGAATTGAAGAGTATGCAGAATAACAAGCAGGCAAGGCAAGACCAGTTAGAGCCTCTCCAAGGGAAAGTAATGAAAATAATTGTGGAACTAGAGGAGGAGAAGACAAGTATGACTTAGGATCATGCCAAGAGAACAAAGTCTCTGAGGGAACACATCACAACGTAGAGGATAGAGGAGCTCACAGAGAAAGTTGTGAAAGCAAGAGAATAAGGGGAAGAATTAGAAGGAAAGTTTCACAGCTTGGCAAAGGATGTACAGGGAGCACGAACCACCTGAATGGCTCGGAATGAGCCACGTATCAGTGTTGGGGGCATGTTGGGAACAAGCCTATTTTTAAAAAGGAAGTCTATTATGAGTGCATGCCTATTTTTGGAGAAGGATTTGTTTTGGGGAAAGACCTATTTTTGGAAAGGAATACCTAATTTTGGAGCGCGTGCAACAAGTGGAAATAAAGCAACATGTAAAAAAAGAAGGAAAAGTAGCATGCAAGAGAAAAAACAACGTGACGTTTAGGACGAAAAGAATAACCGAGATATGGATAGGGTTTTTGACAAGGATTGTAATGGCTATAAGCCTGAAAAATAGTATAAATAAGAACCTAGGAGATCTAGGAAAGGGATGCCAGTTAAGAAAATAAAAGGATCATATCACTTTGTGGAATTATAGATTGTAATAAGTTTGTAGAAGAGTCAAGTAAGGGATATTTTTGAGGGTTAGTTCATAGGATGAGGATCCTGGTGTGATATAGTCTGCCTTACAGAGCGTTCCCACCCAAAATCTTGATTGTATTACCGAGATGTAATGCACGTAGTGCAAGATTTTGCAGCATATTAAATAAAAGAGCAGAGAAGCTAGATGTTTGTGGACGTAGTTCCAGGAGGGGGTGAACCATGGTAACACTTGTGTTCTTTGTGATGTTTAATAAATGTTTAATTTCTGTTAATGATTAGATTATGAATGAATGATTAAACTAGATGTATCAACATGCATGCATAAGGATAAAGATGAATGAATCCTAGAAATACTTAAATCAATAACAATATTAATGCATAAAGAAGGAAGAACACAACCACAGATCCCCACTCATTCTTAGACTACAAACACCTGGGTATTGCAATCACCCATTAAAGTTATCTCAGGTGAGAATTCACTTTGCACCCTGTGCCCAGTGTTTCCTTCTGGTTTACCAGGAGGGCCGATAGTTTTTTAGGGTTTTGATGGAAACCTGTTGAGATACAAACTAGGGTCATCCCAAGAACAAGTAAGAACAACAAGAGTCGCCAATAAGAAGAGGTGAATCAATAATAGATATTTTTAATTATTTTAACCACAACATATAAGTGTTATTTATATTTTTGATCAATATACCATTATAATTCAACAAGTGTAGAGTAAATAAACCATGAACAATGAACAATCATACACATACACATACAAAATACACCAATATTTTTACATGGAAACCCAATGCGGGAGAAAACCATAGAATTTGTTTTCTTATATGTCTTTAATAATTACATTCATTGGAAGCATTAACTTCCTTTGTTCTCCAACTGCAACTGGAAGGAGGCTCCAATCCCTATATTTTCAGGCTACAACCTGAGGGAAGCTCCAACTCCCCAATTCTCTGTCTACAACCAGAAGGAGGCTACAACCCCATATGTTCTCCGGATAGAACTAGAAGGTGGCTACAACCACTTCTCCTTTCCCTATCCAACCACCCTAAAATATAAGTGAAATGATGAAACCACTGCCACAATGTCACTATGAGATATACCACTGTAAACATGTACCAATATGTGCCAAAAACCTGTAACCAACCTGTACCAATATCCTATAATCAATCCTATACCAGAAGTCAGTCTGTACCAACAAATACCAATAGGTATGCGACCTTTATATGTTGTAGTTTGTGTATGTACATGCCTTCTCTATACTGCAACCTACATATGTACATGGTCTATCTATACTACAACCTGCGTACACCTTCAGAAACATAGGTTTTTCACCTTTTCTGAAACTCAGACACTGTGTTGCCTATGTCAAATCAACCTTCAACCTTGTTGATTAAGGTTGGTTGTCATTGATGTCAACCCTTGAAGAAGTCCCTGTAGCACAAAGGTTTGGGTAATGGACCCAAGATTGTTTGATGTAAATATGACTCATTATTGTCTTGTCATGGTTGATAAGAAGTAAATATGGATGAACTCCAAAGTGGTCCCCTTATGGTGAAATCACTCATGGGAAGACGCTTTATGGAGGGAGAGAACCCATCTTAATTTTGGAATAATGAGATGAAGTACAGTGAATTTGTCAGTGAAACTATTCTAGATGGATAGTGCTTATCATGTCGTTTCCAGTGGTATGTGGAACGTCACATAACTCCTCACGGTTAGAGAGTTATGACCATATGAAGTTGGAGAACCCCTCATAAGTCTTATAGAATCCCCCAAGGGTCAAAGTGATTTGCAAAAGAAATTATTGTAAATGAAGAATCCCTAAAATAAGGAAACTATAAGGATGCATGAAGATATAAATAAGAGGCAAATCACACTCATTATACAAACACTTGTACATAATTGTATATCTATTTTCTTGTGTAAAGCTTCTTGTAAATACTTGTGGATACATCTGAAGTGGCAAACGTCTAAGGTAGCACGAAGGGTTGACAGAGAAATTCTTGGAATTACAACAAAACCATATTTTCTGAGGTGTACGTGGGTTGTCTGTGTACAAGGTGCGTACATGTTGAGTTATACACGGGTTTTCTGTGTACAAGGTGCATACATGCTGAGTTATACGTGGGTTGTCTGTGTACAAGGTGCGTACATGTTGAGTTATATGCAGGCAGACAGTGTATTAAGGTGCATACATGTTGGTAAATCCATGGAAACTTGAAGAGATGAAGATGCAGAGGTTCTAGATTCTGAGATCAAGCTCCCAAGAAGGTCTAAAGTAATCAGATACATCAGATCCATCCATTGGTTAAAAATGTATGTCTTATTTCTATGAATAGTTGTATTTTGATGTATGCATGAGGAATGGAAATGGATATTTGAGGATTCTCCCTAGAGAGACTAGTGGCTTCATGGGATCTTCTGCATAATTTAGATCTATAGAAATACAGTGTTGGTATATTCATCATTGATACTTATTGTGAGGAACATATTTTATTTCTTGGCATATGGCTAAGGGTTTGTATGGTACATGGTTGAGATCTTGTATTTGATGTATTGAGAGACTGGATATCAAAAGGGGGTTGAGGACTAAGATCATGTGAGGGATATTATACTTGTTCATAATTACACATACCTATATGACACATGACTAGAGAGAGACATACTTGCCTTGAGTAAAGGTTATATATGAGGATGCATGCACAGGGTACAGTTACAGTTTGGATACAGTGACAGGTTACAGATCTATGTGAAAGAAGTTACAGAGGATCATAAGTTTTCAAGAAAAAGGAAACCCTAGTTTTCAAAAGGCATATGCAGGTTGCATAACAGTTTGGTAGAATACATATGCGGGATACATAACATATAGGGCACATACATACGTGGGCTACAACACTACAATTCATGCATCTGTTGTATTTTTGTAGATACATGTTTAGTTTAGGTACAGTTTGATTACAGGGAAGTTGTACAGATTGGATACAGGTCAGTGGTACAGGTTGATACAATTGTACAGTAGTATATCTCACAGTGACAGGTTGACAGTGGTTCCATCATTCTACTTATACTTCAGGGAAGTTGGATGGGGCAAGGATAGGTGGTTGTAGCCACCTTCATGTTGTAGCCAGAGAACACAGGGGGTTGTAGCCTCCTTTTGGTTGTAGCCAGAGAATTGGGGAGTTGGAGCTTCCCTCAGGTTGTAGCCCGAGAAACTAGGGGGTTGGAGCCTCCTTCCAGTTGCAGCTAGAAAAAAAAAGAAGTTGGTGCTTCCAATGAATGTAATTATTCAAGACATATAATAAAAATCATTCTGTGGTTTTCTCACGATTTGAGTTTCCACGTAAAACACTAGTGTACTATGTATGTGTGTGATTGTTCATTTCTTATTTCTCATTATTGGATAATAGTTATACATTGATATAACACTTGGATTATTTGAAGAAAAAAGACTCTAATTGCACTATTACTAATTCACCCCCCCTCTCAGTAATCCAACAAACCTTTCATTGTGTCCAATTTGTAGTTGTCCCCTATGCATACATCATCATACATACCCGTTAACCAAGTGCATCTATATCTATCTAGTCATGTGCCATACATGTGTATACAATCATGAACAAGTGTAATGATCCTGACATGGACTAGACATCAAACCCTTACTGATATGTAGCCTCAAACTTCACAAACAACTTCACAACCACTTCACAACCAAAATCCCTCGACCATGTACCAAGAAATACTAGCTATGTCTCAAAACTTGAACCAACAAGATGTACTAATGAATAATGCCAACATACCAGTGTTGTATTTCTATAGATCTATCTCATACCTTAGATGCCATGCAACCAACAACCTCTCTAGGGAAAATCCTAAAACCCCCATAACCATATATCATGTAGAAAACAATATCCAACTACACATAGAAATAATACATACCTTTTGAACCTATAGATAGATCTATTGTATCTGATCATTGTAGACCTTCCTGGGAGTTTGTTTTCATACTCTAAGAACATGACACCCTCAACAACTCAAGTTTTCATGGATTTTCCAACTGTACGTGCCCTTTTATACCACCATCCCGCATATGTACGCGACCTCTTCCACTGCAGCCCGTGTACACCTCAAAAACTAGGGTTTTTTCAATATTTCTGCAACTCCGAAAATTTCACCGTCAACCCTTCATGCTACCTCAGGCTTGTGTAACTTCATATGTATCAATGAGTACCTACAATAAACCTCACACAATAATAGATATTTAATGTGTTCAATTAGGTCCTAATAGGATACCCTTTCTCTCTTATTTATACTCTCCAAGTAGCTTCCTCTATGGGTTACCTTCTAACTAACTTAACCCAACTTCCATATTTTAGTGCTAGCCCAATTCTAACCACTTGTCGACTTACAACCACTTTATCCAAAAATAGTAAACTCTCCACTTCTAGTTGCAAGTAATTTATTTTTAAATATTTTCTTATTGCAACAACTTAACCCATGATTAACTCCTAGTTTCACCCATTTTGACTAGTCAACTTCTTCTAGGAGTTTCTAGAATAATTTGACTTCTTTGACCTTCTAGGGGCTTCTAGATAAATCATGAGGGTTTTCCATATTCACAAGGCCATAAATCTTCAACCGTGAGGAGTTATGTGATGTTCCACATATCACTGGAAACAACATGACATGTACCATCCATCTAGAATAGTCGTACCAACAAATACACTGATATTCATACCATTATACATCAAACAAACATGAGTCCCTTAACCATACTGTTGGGGATACTAGAATTTTCTACCATACTTGTTTCAAGGGTTGACATCAATGACAACCAACACAATTAATCAACATTTTTTTTTAAATCTTTGTGATCAGGACTCATCCTCCAAGAATTATCTTTTTTTTCTCACCATAACTACTAGAGCTAAAAAATGAATTCCTACTTGTTTGAATAATACCTGAATCCATCATGTTGTACTATTTTCTCAATTATTCTCTTTTGTTTATGAGGATATATCCAAGTCCTTTTATTATGAGGATTACTTCGAGGTATTAGCTCAATTTGATGTTCACGATCTCTAGATGGAGGTAGCCCTTTAGGAATTTTTTGGAAGACCCTATGGTACTTTTCCAAGGTGCTTTTTAATTCCTCTAGAATATTTTCATCTTCCTGCTTTAATTTCATATATTAAATTATAACCAAAACTCCCCTACTACCCTTTTTTAGGATCTTTTCCATTCTATGAGAGATGATGACTTGAGAAGGTGCAGATTTTAACCCTTTGAGTTCATATTAAATTCCATCCAATTCAAATATAATGAATAATTCCTTATAGTTTGTAGATATTGTACCATATGTTATAAACCATTGAATCCCTAGGATAACATCTAATATTCCAATGGGAATGATATACATTGGGATTTCTAAGTTATATTCTCCCATACTGAGTTTAATGTTGTGGAATTTTCCTACACAATCAATCCTCCCCCCATTAGCAACCAAAACTTGAAAAATTGTCACTGGATACACAAAAAAATTAAGGCTCTCTACTAATATTTTATCAATGAAGTTATGCATACTAATAGATTCAATAATCAATATGACCCTTTTCTTATTAATGTATCCTACAATCTTAAGGGTTCTATGTGCTGAAAAATCTACCAATACATGAACAAATATTTCAAACCTATCAATGTTGTGTAGAATTTATACATCTTGTTCCCACTCTTTTAAGTTCACAATTTATTCCTCATCCACTTATATATATGCCTTCAATTCCTCTTCATCATTATTCTCTAGGGTGAACAATTTTGTTTGTTGACATTTATGCCCTTTTGACCATTTTCTATTGCAACCAAAGCATAGTCCTTTTTCTCTTCTTTCCTCCATTTCATTTTGTTATATTCAAGTAGGTTGAGCTAGGGTTTCCCCATGAGCCCCAAATAGATATATGCTTCCTATATATGTTCCAGTGGTAGACTTGTGTGTAGTCTTATTCTTGGCCTAAATATAACAAGCAAATTGCATAGATTCCATCATTTTTTTAGGATGTTTTAAGAAAATATCATGTTTAATGTCTTCTTTCAACCCACCCATGTAAGCTTCCAATAGATGTTCATCACTTATGATATCCACTCTTTTGAGAAACATCTGAAACTATAAATTATAATATTCAATATCACCTAAGTGATTGATTCTTTCTAGTTGAATAAAGTAATATTGTTCCCAAACTTTTCCATATTGTTCTTCTAAGTCTCTTGTAAATAAACTCCAAGTATAATTATAAGAATGGGGATTCCTTTTAACTACCCATTGATACCATTGAAATTTTTTTGTCTCAAAGTAAAAGGTCTCTAAGGAAATCCTTTTCTTATAATCCCTAATATTATGCAATTCAAAGTATTTATCTAGTTGGTTCACCCATGTAAATACTTTTGTTCCATCAAACTCCTTTAATTCGCACTTGAGAAAGTTGACACCATTAGGAAACCATCCATAACTAACTCTATTGTTAGAGTTAAATCAACCTAAAAGATTATTATTAATGGGAGGTTGTTCAACCTGAATACTACCTTTATTTTCATGAGTCTCTTCGGTCATAGTGCCACTTTTATGAATCCTCCCATCTAGGATTTGTATGATGTGGGCCACCAGCTTTTGTTCCATCTATTCCCTATTTTCATCCATTTTGTTTTATATCAGTTACATAGTATTTTCCATATATTGTATTTGTCTTTATATGTTAACCACATCATTACTTTTTATTGGCCTAGTACTCAATTCATTAAGTTGGTCCTCTAATTTGGATAACTGGCTATTTATCTCTTCATTTTATTGATGAGTCATGGATGAGCTTTATGGAGGTTTAATTGGTGATGTAATTTTTGGAGAACCCTTATCCATGTGGGATAATAATAATAATACTCCTAGTTTTTCTCTTTAATACATATTTTTAATCAACACAAACAGATCTTCCAATCAAAAGTTATGCCAATTGTAAGTTACGTATCTTTGAAACCCTAATTTTGAGGCTGTCTTTCTCGTTGACCTTTGTCCTAATGTATATATAAAATTTTGGCCCTTATAAGCATGAAATTTTTTCTTATATTACTCTGATATGTATTCTTTTCAATTCCATAGGTATGATCAAAATTTGATTTTCTAAGAGAAATTTATGGTAACTTTCCCAAAACATGCTAATTCTTGGACCATTCCAAATAATGACCTTGTATGGACTGCCACGTGTCCAATATTCTAGATATGATTTTGAAATTTGTATTTTAAATAAAGTGATCCTTCTTGTGTCCAGGGGAACTAGAATCATGTAGTTTTGGCTTTCCAAACTTTATATATGGCACTTATACCAAGAACACATGTTTGAGACTAGTTTAAGGACTAGTCAAATAGCCCTAATTTACACATCATGTATTTCCTAAATTTTAGTGTCTCAGAAACCAAAGATTATTTCACAATTAACTGAATATATCTCCTCCAACTCCTAACAATTTTGCAGTCTAAATCTTCACCCAAAAAACATTATAGAAAAAATCCCAAGATGACTCATTAGAGATTAATTTCAGGACTAGTAAAAACCCTAACTTCCAAAGGATATATCTTAGAAAGTAAAACAATCTAGAGCCTGAAATTTTAACCACAAGTACCTATCTATGTCTCCTCATGATGTTGAAAATTTCATAGTCTAAAAGTTCATATAAAAAATGTTATAGAAACAATTCCAAGATGACTCGTTGAAGGATAAAAACCTTAGAATTGTAAGCTCTTAAACCAAATGTTATGAACTAAACTAAAAATAGTCAATGAAAATAATCCACTTTGAGGGGAAAACCTTCTTTGGCCCATTGTAATATAATCCGGGTTAAGGTATTAGGGCTTTGGTTGTTGTAAAATATGTAAATATTGTATTATATATAGTCAAGTTAATACAATGAAGCAGAGTGTTGTGCGGCTCTAAATTTTGCCGATTTTCTAAGTTAAGTGTTTCCAAAATAAATCTCAATGTAATGTGTGTATGCCAATATTGTTCTTTCTATTCTTCTTAAGAATATGTATGCATTGTTTCACTTCAAATGTTTAAAACTTACATTTGTTATTAGAGAAATATTATTGGCTTTAAGGGGGTGCCTTTGTTGCTAATGGTTTAGGTAGTTTTTGATAGATCAAGTTTATCTTGGGTCTATGATTAACCTGGTTTCAATGGGATATCTATGGTGGTAAATATTTCATTGAAAGAGAATGGAAAGAAATTCTAAAATCAATATTGAGAAATTTAACAGTCAAAGATTTGAGCTATAGAAGCTCAAGATGGAGGATCTTCTTGTAGACAAAGAACAATGAGTTACTATGGATCCTGGTACTTCTCCTATAGGTACGACAACAAATGATTGGATGAATTTGGATGTGAAGGCATAGAGTACAATCCAATTGTGTATTTCATATTCAGTGTTACTGAATGTCTTGGGAGAAGCAACAACCAAGGTGTTACATGATAAGTTAGGGACTTTATATCAGTATAAGTCCCCAATAAACAAAAGTTTCCTTCAAAGGAAGTTGTACCTCCTAAGGATGAATGAAAAAGAATCTATGAATAAGCATCTAAATTATTATAACACTATCATAAGTCAATTTTTTTCGGTCTATATTAGCATGTATGAGGAATATAATTTCATTAGTTTAGTGTGTTCTTTTCTAGATTCATGGGATAGACTGGTTGTAGCTATTGGGAGTAATGCAACCACATTAAAGTTTGATGATGTGGTTGCATCATTTCTATGGAATACATGAGGTGAAAAACCATGGATAGTCAAAGAATGGATGCCTTATGTATTGTCATCCCCAATATAGAAATAAAAATAAGTCTTTGGGGGGGTATCTAAATCTATATGTATATCTAAATCTCTAGGAAAATATTTAAGGAAAATTTGGAAATGTGGTAAATCTAGGAATTATAAAAAGTATTGTAGATATAAAAATGTTGATAAATGGAAATGATTTGATTGTGTTCCTTCCACACAAGGGAATACGTCCTCAAAATAAGGAGGGGGTGTGTACTTGTCTTCTATAGGAACACATTTACATCATGATGTATGGATGATCAACTCATGTGTTTATTTTCATATGAATCCTCACATGGATTGGTTTTGTGAATATGAAAAGTATAATGGAGGTGATGTTTTATTAGGTGATGACTTGACAACCAAAATCACATGACATGGAAGAGTTAAGTTGTTTCTCAAGGATGGAAGGATTACAACATTCCATAGGGATTTTCACATTCTAGAGTTGGCTAGAAAATTGATATTCATAAGTAAGATGAGTGGTGTAGGTGTACAGACTTTGTTTGAAAATGAAGCTTGCAAAACGGTTCGAGGAAAAATCATGTTGATGAGGGAAGTGCATAATGGAACTATGTCTAAGATTTTGGGAAGCACTATCACTGATGGGTGTAATAGTTCTATTGTTCCCAAGGGTGGAAATGAAGAAGGCATAATCCATACTGTCTCTGGAGAAAAGAAAATTCTATGGAATCAAATATTGGGATATATTGGAGAGAAGGGACTTCAGGCATTATATGGTAAATGTATGGTTGAAGATATGTCTGGTTGCACACTAGATTTCAAGTAATGTGAACATTGCATATATGGTAAATAGAATCGGGTAAGATTATCATTTGGTGATACAACAACAAAGGGAATCTTAGAGATTATACACAATGATGTGTTTGGACCATTTCCTATTCCATCATCAAGTAAATCTTTGTACTATGTTTCATTCATAGATGATTTCTCAAGGAACATGTGGATTTATTTCCTACGAAATAAACTTAAGGTGTTTGATAAATTGAAAGAGTTTAAGGCTTATGTAGAGAATTAGACAGAGAAGAAAATAAATGTGTCGAGGATAGATAATGGTGGAGGGTTTTTGTGGAAATTAATTCGAGGAATTCTATAAGAAGTATGGAATATTAAGGAAAAAGACTACTCTGTACACACCTCAAGATAATGGAGTTGGAAAAATAATGAATAGGACGTTGATGGAAAAGGAAATGAGCATGCTTAGTGGTGTCGAGTTAGGACATGAATTCTAGACATAAGTAGTGGAGACTACATGTTTCTTGGTAAACCAATCACCCTTATGTGCTTTGGTTGAAAAAACTATGCTTGAGGCATGGATTGGTAAAAAACCATTTCTTAAACATAGAGTTTTTGGTTGTGATTCTTATGTACATGTTCCATAGGAAAATAGGAGTAAGTTGGATAATAGAGCTGAAAAATAAATCTTTATTACTCATAAATATGGTATTAAAGGATATAAACTTTGGAACCTAGTAACTAAGAATATTTCTTACAATTAGGATGTTGTTTTTAGAGAGGTCAAATATGTTCCCAAGCATGAATTCCTACTAATGGAAAAATAAAAAGAGATAATATAGTTTGAATTACAGGATGAAGAATCTAACTCAATAGAAGAAAATGAATCAAAATAAGAAGAACCTCATACTCCATTTTTTAGGAGACCTATTTAAGAAAGAAGGAAACCAAAAAAGTATACTCCACCTGATTTTTATTCTAGTTTTTATTTTTCTATCACTAATAATGATCCCACAAATTTTAGGGAGGCAACGGATTCATAGGATAGTAAACTCTAGAAGAAGGACATGATTGGAGAAATGTTTTCCTTGGATAAGAATGAGGTTTGGGATCTAGTTGGGTTTCCATCTAGAACAAAACATGTTGGTAGAAAATGGATGTTTAAGAAGAATTTGAATGCAAAAGGTAAAGTAGATAAGTACAAAGATATCTTAATATCAAAGGGATATTCCCAGGTGGAGGGAATTGATTTTGGTGAGTTTTTTTTATCTTGTTGCTAAATTACCTTCTATTTTATTTAGTTTTTCTATTGCATCTACTTTTGATCTTAAAGTAGAGCATATGGATGTGAAGACAATATTCCTACATGGAGATATTGAAGAATAAATCTACATGAAACAACCAGAAGGTGTTGCAGTGAAGGGAAAGAAAGAGATAGTTTGCAAGATGAAAAAGTCCATGTATGGATTAAAACAATCTCCAAGAATGTGGTATCAAAATTTTGACACTTATATTTCAAGAATTGGTTTCTCAAGAAGCAGAGTTGATCACTATGTGTATTCCAAGCTAGTTGGTGATCATTTTATTTATGTAGTTTTATATGTTGTTGGTTGGAAACAACAAGGAAATCATCAAGGATTTCAAAACTTAGTTGTATTCTAAATTTGAAATGAAATATATTGGTGCTATTTTATTTTATTTTATTTTGGGCATGAAAATTAAAAGAGATCGGGAAAACTGGAAACTCTTGTTAAACCTGAGGAAATATGTCGAGATATTGTTACAGAGGTTTAATATCCATGAATGTAAACTAGTCAAGGTGCCTATTCTTGTAGGTGAAAAGTTGTCTCTAGATCAGTGTCCCAAGACACATGAAGAGGAATAAGACATGTCGCATGTTCCCTATGCTAGCAATATTGATAGTTTTATGTATGTAATGGTTTAAACTAGACCATACATTGCCCATGCAGTGGGAGTTTTGACCAGGCATATGTCAAAACCAGGGAAGGATCATTGGACAAATATAAAGAAGGTTTTCAGGTATTTGTGTGGCACTACATATTATGCAATTTTCAACCTAGGAATACTTGAACCAGACAGAGTGTTATATGTACATGGATTTGTTGATGTAGACTGGCTAGAGATATGGATCACATAAGATCTATAAGTGCTTATGTGTTTATTAGTTAGATGAGAAAGAGATAGGTTGTAGTTTCACCCTCAACCACAGAAGCTAAATATATGGAATCCACCCTTGTAAGTAAAGAATGTATATGGATACAGAGATTGTGTTTATGTACAACGTTCATGCAACAAGCTGTAAGGATAGATTGTGATAATCATAGTGCAATCTTTCTGGAAAATAACTTGTTAGTATTGTATTTGTTCTTGCAATTAAATAAAGGATGATTGAAGTTATAAGGCTAAGATCATAAGAGTTAGTAGCATAAAGTCGAGTTTTAGGAGCCTCTGCGTAGCTCAGAGTCAAATTTTCCTAAGGAATAAATAAGAAACATCAATAAACTCCATGCCCTTGTGTGCATAAGAAAAACATTAATCTCTTGGGGCTCATCGCAATCCAACAGGGGCTTTTCTTAGTTCAAAAGGGGATTTTCACAGTCCAAAAGGGGCATATTTTGCCTCAAAAGAGATTAAGCACCAATAGCCCAAGGGGTTATCATGAGACAGTGACCAAGAAACCAAGTGCCAACAACGATTCAAAATTTGACCTGATCATGTGACTATGATTAAAAGGGCACAAGATCAATCTTTCCAATTTTGCGTTGGAGTCCTCTTTGTTGGAACATCCTTCATTAGAGTTTCCCTCGTCAGATTCGTTTTGGAAGATATTTCTTGGACCATTCCAATGAGACACCTCTGATCAATGACCCATATTTAAGTAAGCATGCCCCTTTATCAACGGTCAAGATCTGATCTCACAGTCTCTTAGCAAGATGTCACATCAGCTTTCCAGTAGATACTTGTCAGATCCAACCATAGGCTTCCAAGTGGACAGATGGAACCCACCAGTACATACATGGGTAAATATCCTAAATCTGAGTGACACATGTCACGGCCCTATGTCGCATCAATGCCAACGCAGACCGGTGAGAAGGTTCCACGTGTCTAGGGTGGAATCAATGCGATAATGTTTGTTCCTTAGCCAATTTTTTCTTTTGAACATGATGAGATCAACGACTCTCATTTGATCTCCTATTCCTCTGATCAACGATTGATATTTGTCTTCACATTCATCTTATCGAAGTCTCGTTTGAACCTGACCCTTCACCACTCTAATGGGCACCTCTGATCAACGGTCTAGATCTTCTCAAGCCTATTTCAATTGGGAATGATCAATGGTTAGAGCTAACTAGTGACTACTACATGGATAGGTGGAACCTGCCAAATACACAGGAAAAAATGTGAAAAGTGGGTGACACGTGTCATACCTTATTTCCACCTTAGTTTCAAAGTGGACCAATTAAAGGCCACCACATTTTCAAAATGACATCAACATGAAAAAAATTTCCTTAGTCATTTTTCCCTCCTAGCCCTAGATCAATGATCCTCAGTGATCCTTGGACCTCTAATGGATGGTACATATTTGTCTGGTTGAGTCACTTTGGAGTCCCCTCTTTAGAGCCTTGTCTGAAGCTCAAGCCCTGACTTCTCTGAGGAGATGCCTCTGATTAGAGGTCTATATTTGATCTTAGTTGTAGCTCCAGATTGATGCTAGTCGTAGTTCCTCATGGGTCCTGATTTTGGATAGCTCTGATGGGGCACCTCCAAAGGAAGATCTAGATATGATTTCAGGCCTCTTTCAAGGGAGACCAATAAATGACCCAAATCTCATCATTCCATCAATGAAAATCAAAGAGATTAATGGTACATATTTGATCCACACCCTAGGGCGCCAATTCAATGTTACACGTGGCTTGGAAATGGAGTACTATCAGAACCATTTAGCCACTACCACATGGACACCCATGGATCCCTCGAATCCATAAAAGCACATTTGAATGGGTGATACATGTATTGTCCTCCCTACCACGTTAACATCAACATGGACTAGTGAAAAGGCACCACGTATATAGGATGATGGTAACATGATATTGTCAATGCCTTAGTCGTTTTTGGATTTTGGTCGATCCCAGATCAACAACTCTCCTAGTTTTTGAGAAATATGTAGGATGGATATTGTTGTGAGCATCGTCATCGGTTAAGCATGATGTACTTTCCCCGACGTAAATTATCCCCGATCACCCTGATGAACATGTTTTAAATAAAGGGAAGGTTTAGTCTATTAATGACTAGATCATATTGAGTTCCATATCAATGGTTCAGTTTCAATTTTAAATGTCATGGAATTTCAAGCTCATCAGTCTGCATATAAATGACCCAAATTTGATTAGGTACGCGATGGAGGATCTATATTCATTGAAAGATGGATGGACCTGATTTAATCATAGTTATATGTGGATAACCGATGATCCAATCGTCGATGCCTAAATCGTTGATACACCAAGCATCAAGACTGTCTTCCGACAATGAGAGGTCATGTGTTTAAAGATCAATGGTCGAGATTGCTCACTAATTTTGATCCGAAAACTATTGAGTCTCACATAAAAGACAAGATGTTGAAAGGGGAAAATTATTCCAATTATAACAAACAAATCATCCATCCCATGTGTATAAAAATTAGACTTCCCCAAATTAATTTCCATACTAGTTGCAAAAACACACAGGTCCAAATTTTCTTTAAGATTATCATGTTCTAGCATAGTATCATAACAAAATATTAAAACATCATCCATGAAGAGAAGATGAGTAAGGGAGACCCCTCTTCCCACCTGAACCCCTTGAAGTAGTATGAGTCTTATAGCATCATGAATAGCCCTACTAAGACCCTCTGCCACCAATAATAATATATAAGGGGATAGGGGGAAGCCTTGTTTGATCCCTCTTGAAGTATTAAAAAAGGATTATGTTGACCCATTAATCAATACTAAGAAGGTTGTAGAATTCACACAACCCATGATCCACTTCACCAAAAGAAGAGAGAACCCCAATTGAATCAAAAGTAGTCTTACATATAACCAGGATACCTTATCATAGGCCTTTGACAGGTGTAGTTTGATAATTGTTGTAGGAGAGTGAGATTTTATTATGGAATGTAAAAATTCATGAGTTGAGCCAATAGATTCATGAATCAATTGCTCCTCTAGAAAACCAAATTGTTTGGGAGATATGTATTTATACAAAAGGGGATTTAATCACATCACAATAACTTTAGAGATGATTTTATACACGTAGTTGCATAAGGAAATTGACCTAAAGCCATAAAATTTATCTATACAATCCCTCTTGAATACAAGACAAATTAATGTGGAGTTTATATTTCCAGGGACCTTCCCTATAATCCTTACCTCCTCAACTACCTAATTCCCCCCCTAAGCACTCAAAGAACTCTAGGTGAAAATACACAGGCCATGCATTAGGTCTTGGACTCCTGTCTTTCTGAAAGGAGTTCAATACCACCAACAATTCCTCCCTAGACACTTCCCTAAAAAGTTATTCATTATCCTTAGCCTTAACAATTCGAGGAAAATATGAGACCACCTTCAAATTTTTTTTTATATTTTCTCTTTCTGACTCTCTGAATATATCTAATAAGTGTTGAACACCAAGTTATGCCATTCCTTAAAACCCTCGAATATTGTTACCATTCATATCAATCAATTCCCATATGGCATTTTGAATTTTCCTATAATCAGAAAATTTGTGGAAGTACTTAGTGTTCTGGTCCTTAAATATTAACCAAGTATCTCTACTCTTGATTCCATAGTATTTCTCTTTGTCCAAAAGTAGCTTCTTTTTTTTAGTCTCAATCTATTTGATACTGGATAATATCTCTTCATTGTAGAGACCATTGGGATGTTCTCCATGCAAACACTCCAAAATTTGCTTAGTTTCTTTCAATATGTGGTCCCTTGCCTTAAATATCTTGCTATCCCAAGGAACAAATTTCTCCTTAACCAAAGGAAGAGAGTTGACAAGTTATGTACATGTTGAGTCCTCTAAAGATGCATCAAACTTCTTCTAGGTAGAGTTAACTAGTTCCTGAAATTCCACCTTTTCTAACCACTTACGATTGAATTTGAAAGGATCCTTCGGTTTTTCCTCTTTGAAACTTAGTTTGATGAATATGGTAAAATGATTTGAACATATTGAGGAGTCCACCTAGGACCTATAACAAGGAAACTTCTCCAACAATGCATGATGAACTAGAAATATGTCCAGATATTTTTAGATTCCAACTTTCCCTATTCTATTTTTAGTCTAGGTGGGTTTCACCTCAATTAGATCTACATCTATCTGTTGGCAGTCGGAAGTCACTCCTGGACTGCTAGCAGGAGAAGAGCCCGACGCCCATCAGTTTATTGTCACGTTTTGTTTAAAGGTGATCAAATGGAGGAAGACTCAGAACAGTATCGTGCCAACTCAGAAACCAGACCAGGCATGCATGAAAGAGTGAGGTCTTGATAAAMTCCAAACAGTGGGTCRTAGTAAAAGGGTGAGTAGGTGGAAGACTTAYGCAAGGAGGGTGMAAAGATCTATCACAGACATCTGGTTTGCAACAGACTGAAGAAGAATGCATTCGAACACAAAATCCTTTCACATTCAAATACAAATACCAGAAAACACAACAATGTCACGACAAATCCTTTATCATAACAAGATTGCTAAGTTCGCGTGAATCCTTCAACTGCGAACTCTCCAGCATAAGACGAAACAAGATGGAAAGAAAGAAGAATTGTTTGTTATAAACCAAGAAGTCTCAAACACAGAGGCATAACCAGGAAACCAGAGTATTTGCTGAAACTTTACAGTCGGGAGCTTAGCTCTACCATCGATAGATACAAAAATGGCCAAAATGCCTACATATACTCAAAACAACAATAGCAGCAGAACCAAGAAAATGCATTGAAAGCTTTGCGTCTGCATGGCTTCTGACAGTCAACATCTGAAAGATCGTGAAACTTATGTCAGACGCAATCTTAATTGTTTTGACAGTTCCAACGGTGAATCAACGTGCCTTAAATTCATGGACGTGCTCTCCCATAAAGGCGGAGGCGATATCTAACCACCACCAACTGCTTCAATAACTACTTCTTGGGATTGAGAATGGATCAGCCAACTCAGCTTCTCGGGATGGGGAAGACTTCTCGCGCTGCCACCTGGGACAACTGAATAGCTTGAGGGACGGGCATGGAGGCCAGCGCGGATGACATGGTGCATGAGGATGGTGGTGTCGGGCTATAAGGGGGTGGAAGACATGATGAGATGATTGACGGCAGAAGACATCAGGTGAAAGGGAGGAAGAAGGGAGGAATGAATTCACCTACGAGTGAGAGGCTGACGTGGACAGGAGCGGGACACGTGGCAAAGGATGAGTGGGTGGTGAGAAGAAGGTAATACCACACGGACCAGAGAGGAAGAGGTGAATGGATGACACACGGCAGCAGGGGAAAGGCGGAAGGGAAGATGAAATGATAGGAGGAGGGCCCACACTGGTTAAGCACCGGGAAACTGAGAGGGGCGGGGCTGCACGAGCGTCGTTGATCCGGGCGCCTCGATCGTGGCCGTCGAAAAGATGTATATGGGATTCTGGACCCCCCCCCCCTCTGCTTAAAGGTAGAAAGGCGGGGGGGGGTCCGGAATGGTCTTCATCATCGTTGATCCGGGCGCGCTGATCTGGACCGTCGGAGAGGTGCGCCCCCGATTCCGGACCCCCCCTGCTTAAAGGTAGAAAGGCAAGGGGGGTCTGAAATCCAACGCGTGCCGTTGATCCGGGCGCGCGAATCTGGACCGCTCGGACTTGCGTGTTGTTTACCATGGGCGCATTATCGCCCAAAACTTAGGACAAACGGATTTTTAACCCCTTCTTCTGCTATCTAATCCCCTCTACAAGAAATATCTCTAACATTTGGCTCCATGGGGGATAGAGTCATCCCTGTGATGCTCTAAGAACTCTTTTGCAGACTTAGTGCCTTTGTTTTTGGGTTATGGAGTCATTTATTAGTCCGAAAAATAAAACAAAAACAATATTTACAAAACAAAAACAAAACGAGCCGACTGCGGCTCAAAGAAAACATTTCTTTAAGAAATGCCCATTGACTGGGCCACTAAAAACTTCATTTCCTTCCAGATCCTGCAACCTGTAAGTGTTGTTGGAAAACACTTCAAGGATCCCGAAAGGCCCAAACTAGAGGGCATCAAACTTACTGTGTTTTCCATTTTCCTATCTGGGTGCATCCCACTTGAGCACCAGGTCACCCTGCTCAAACTCTTTCTTCTTTCTTTTCCTGTCGAAAGCCTGTTTGATCTTCTGCTGACGATTGTAAGCTCTGTCCAGGACCTGCTCTCTGATCTGCTGCACCTCCACCATCTGATGAATTCTTCTGAGCACATGGTTAGGTTCCCCCTCATAGTCTTGGAGGAGATTTTCCACAGGCAAGGCAAGCTGAGTGGGGAAGACAGCCTCAATCCCATAAACAAGCTGGAAGGGGGAGAGACCCAAAGATTTCTTTGTTGTCACTCGATCGGCCCAAAGTGAAAATTTGAGCTTCGAGTCCCAGGCCCTTTTATTGTCCTCTAATAGCCTTTTGATAAGCTTGATTAGACTTTTATTAGAGGATTCTGCCAGTCCGTTTCCCTGTGGATAGTAGGGAGTGGAGTGGATC
>ML790720.1:202415-229814 GCA_009831015.1 Picea engelmannii
GATGAATTTTGGAATAAGGCCATGGATGAAGAATTGGATCAAATAGAGAAAAATGACACTTGGGAATTGGTTCCAAGACCAAAGAATAAGAATGTGATTGGCACAAAATTGGTTTTCAGGAATAAATTGAATGAAGATGGACAAGTTACAAGGAACAAAACTAGATTTCTATGTAAAGGATATGCACATATTGAAGGAATTGACTTTGAAGAGACATTTTCCCCAGTTGCCAGAATGGAAGCAATCCGTATACTTTTAGCTTATGCATGCTCCAAAAATGTTAAAGTATATCAAATGGACGTAAAATCAGTTTTTTTGAATGGGGAACTTGACGAAGAAGTCTACATTGAAAAACCAGAAGGATTTAAGTTGTCAAAGAACACAGACTATGTGTGTAAATTAAAGAAGGCCTTGTATGGTCTAAAACAGGCTCCTAGAGCATGGTACTCAAGACTGGATAAGTATATGCAACATGCAGGGTTTAGAAAAGGAAGTGCAGACAACAACCTT
This sequence comes from Picea engelmannii, assembly GCA_009831015.1. NCBI lineage: Eukaryota > Viridiplantae > Streptophyta > Pinopsida > Pinales > Pinaceae > Picea > Picea engelmannii. The sequence continues at coordinate 202,926 of ML790720.1, forward strand.
TACATCAAGGTAAGTCAAGGTAATATTTTATTAATTGAAGTTTATGTTGATGGTATTATTTTTGGTAGTGATGATGAGAGGTTAGGCCAGAAATTTGCAAAAGACATGCAAAATGAATTTGAAATGTCGTTACTTGGAGAATTATCATTCTTTCTAGGACTTCAGATATGTCAAAGAAACCAAGGAATTTTTATTTCTCAAACCAATTATATCAGATAAATGCTAAAGAGGTTCGGAATGGAAGATTGCAAACCAGTTATCACTCCCGTGCAAACCAGTTGTAAGTTAAGAAAAGATGATGATGATTCAAAGTCTATAGATCAGAGGCAATACAAGTCAATGATTGGAAGCCTACTATATGTGACAACATCCAGACCAGATATAATGCAGACAGTTGGACAGGTGGCACGATTTCAAGCAGCACCAAATGAATCACATGTATTAGCAGTAAAGAGGATCTTCAGATATCTCAAAGGAATAGAAGAGTTTGGATTATGGTATCCAAAAGGAAAATATATATCACTTATTGCCTAGACAGATGTAGATTGGGTAGGTTGTATTGATGACTGACGAAGCACCAATGGAGCAATGTTCTACTTAGGTGAGTGTTTGGTATCATGGTTGATCAGAATCTAGACCAGGGTTAAAAATTTAGCCCAAAAATCAAAGTGTTCAGAATCGCTTCAAAACAAGAAGGTATGTAGGCCTCATCGTCATGAACCCAATGCACTTCAAACGGGGTCAAACAAACATCGGATGGGTGAGATATCACATTCTGTTTGATTTGCCAAACAGACAAAAAACGTTGATGATTGTACAGTCCGTACAGGTGATGATGTTGCAGGTGCTGATTGGACATGCTGACGTGGCATGACCATACGCTGACGTAGTAGGTGTTGATTTGGAAGATAGTTGGCAGACATGACATGTTGGCGAATTATGGTTTGACATGTGGAAATGTTTTTTGCAAATTGTTTGGTGCCACGTGGCCCAGGCATGGGATGCCACGTCACACCGTGTTAAAGGTTGGTGTTTAAAATTATTGTGGATTCCATGGGGTTTGAAACCTGAACCTCCCCCCACGGTCAAAATATTTGACAAAGGTCGGCTACCAATGCGCCACCCATTGTTTCTTAACCATTGTATGTGTTAATATTTATTTCAATTTGAATGTGTTAATTGATGGATGGGGGTCCGGGTTGGGGCTTAGCCCCAGCCCCTGTTTATACCATATGACCATGCCATGCGACCACCACATGAAGTTGGCATGCATTTCAAACAGTTCCTCCAACCACGCACCTACCACAGGTCACGACCTCAACCAACCTTGCTAACGAGCCCTTTTCTTGCATTGGGACATGGCCATATGGCCCCCCATGCGCCCCCCCATGCGCCCAACACCTCCGTGATTTAGGGGCTTAGTTCGCTAACGGTGTGACAATTTGGTGCATTTTGCGGGTGTTGTTCCAGAGTCTATACTTAAGGCTTAAGAAATTACAGTGTCCAGGCATCCGAAAGTGAGTAAAGGATAAAATAGGGAAAAGAGTCAACCTTCGAGAAAGGAAGCTAAGGTTGATTTCCAGGTTGTTGTTGTCTCGCTTCCAACTGTTCCTGAATGTTTATATCTCCTTCAATTGTATCCCACGAATGCTCAAGTTCTACCCAGGTATTGGTTGTTTTAAGTATAGTATCGAAAAGGTTTAAGGCGATACGGGTTTGATCCGATAAACTAGGTTCAATATTAGGATGTCTTGCAACGGGGAAAGTCATAGAGGAACAGTAAATCAAAAGTGAGTTCGAGGTTTTTGATGCTGTATCAATTTGATCTTATAAAAGAGAACTATTTGATTAATGTTAAAGATAAAATGCAAACCAAAGGCCTTTTTCTGTAACTGGGTTATATTTTAAATAAATGGTGTGTGAAATGTGAGAAAAACATTAAACTGTCTATAACACGAGGCTCCTATCAAGGGAGATTCTCACCCTATAAACAAAAGAAGAAAACAAGATAAGAAGGAATCTAACGAAGCATAAAATATGAAAATCTAAAAGGTTCACAGGTCTTGTACCTGCTAATAGCCGATACAGAGGAAAAACTGTAAACGATATAGATGGCTAAAAATTTATCACCATAGTAGAGGTTTTAATAAATTGCAATGAAACATTCATCAGACATATATATAAGAGAAATGAAATTGAATATGAAATCATAGAGAAAACAAACTCATAACACAGTCTTGACAGAATCAGGAGTCTCCGAATTTCTTTGTATTAATTCTCAAAAAGGAGATAGTCTCTATTACAATTGACCAAAAAGGTCCATCCCTTTTTCTTTCTTCAAAGTGTATATTTATACAAATTTCTTTATACTGGAATCTAAATCGTTCCAGAGGTTTTCGGTTACAAAAAAATGAAATTAATCGTTTCAATTCTTTGTCTCTGTCCTTATTTGGTACTGGAAACCTGCCCCTTCGCATGCTCGGTGCAAGTGAAGCACTTCTCCACCAGCTGAGATATCAACCTAGGAGGTTCTGCTTGACTATTTGCCTCAAAAGTGTAACAATCCTTCACCAATTGTCGCAATTTTCCTTCCACCTATTGGTCTTTGGCGCTGATAGAACATAATTGTACACTTGGTTTAATTAGCCATTTATCTATTTGGACTATGTCCGTCTGGGTTATTTGTGATATTTCAACCAACTCTCTTTCTTCCTTTTCCTTGATATTGAGCATATGCTTGGCTGTATTGATGTGGCCCAGTATCTCAGTGCTTCTTTCACCATCGAAACCCAACCAACTCCCATCTAGAAAACCAAAAGTTTCTTCACAAGATTTTCTCACCTCTTTATCTTGTTGTCTGCCTTATGATATGTTACGCTCCCATTCTTTTAGCAAAATGTTACCTCGGGTCTGCTCTATGATGGAAAACCTAGAACTACTGCCTATTTCCCTTTTCACCGTGGCTATAATAGCCTCTTGGAAAGCAACCCGAGCCGCCCCGACTCCCTTTTCTCTAAGAGAGAGGTTTTCCAGTACTCGATCAATGATTTGGTATTTGTTTTGAATTATTTCCACCTTAGAAAGTAGACCTTGCTGAGCTACCAACACTCTTTTTCTGATTTCTGTAGCTTGGGATTGAAATATCCCGATATCAATTACCTGGATTTCGGTGAAGTCTAATTTGGCCTGTAGCTTCCCTATCAATTCTCCTTGCTGACCTATTTGTATTTGACAGTTCTAAGCCATCATCTATGTCTGTTCGAGATCATCTTTGAGCCACTCGATTTCCTTTTGATCAACTACTCTAGCCTACTCTATACCTGTATTTTCCTGATCTTTGACAACTGCCTCTGTTGTAGCTAGTTTAGCTTCTAATGTTTTGATCAAGCGATTTTTTCACTTCAGATGATCCTTTGGGGTCCCAACTGAAAATTGGTTGGCTGTAGCGAAAGCCTCCAATGTCCCTGCTATTTGAGTTGCAAATTCCTCTTTTTTCATAGCTCTCCCATCAGTTAAAATTTTAAATTTCTTGGATACCGTGCCTGCCTCTTGATAAAATTCTTATTTCATGATAGCCTTTCTCTTCTTATTGAAGAAGAATTCATTTGACGGTAGCTCTTCCATAGTTATAGGCATTAATTCTTCGCCAAAAATCCAACCTGCGTTTGGGATCCCCTTTGTGGACTGTAGGGGGGTAACATTGATGATGGGATTGTCGATCTGCTTAGATGATTTACCCAGAGTAACAACCAAGGTTGGCTCACTTGGAGGGTTGGGAGTCTCGGCTTCCTGTTTCAGGCCCCCAGTTTTCTCTTTCTTTTCTTGGTGTTCTCCTCACTCGGGTGCTGAATCTTTGGAGCCCTCGGCTTTCATTTGCTGCACCTCTACGGTCGTTGGGTTCACACCCTGTAATACTGTGGGAAGACAGCTCCGTCGGTGTTCTTGGAATTTGAAAACATCGACCCTCTCTTCGGGTGAAAGGGCTTGTATTCGACCCAAAACATCGGCATAAGATTTCACACCTCGAAAAATATCATCATGAGGCGAATTCTCGTGTTCAAATCTTTTAAGGTCACAACTAGCCATGTGATTACTCATGACCCTATGTGGGTCGTGTTTCTTGAATTTGATGTGGACCAATTTAATATCTTCTAAGGTTGCTTCCTCGGCCTTTGCATGGCCGAAATCTAATAAAGAATAGGTATTTAAATGAATGGGGAAAGGTGGCCATACCTTCTTCGAAAATCCTTTAAGCTCTTTGCTTATGCCACCAATCATGGTTTGCCTAGCGATTTCATGACAAACCAGCCTATTAGGTATAAATAATGGTAGAGCATGTGGAGGAACAGAGGCGCCGAAAAACCTGATGTATGAAAATTCTGCCTCCACATACCAGTCGGCCACGCTGCTCAAATTTTCCGCGATGCTATCTAAGATCCTGGGCGGTGGATTACCGAAGATGGTGACATGCATCGGTACCATTACCCAATTGAAAATTTCGTATATGAAATCGGTGGCCTTATCCTCCCAAAGCTTTGAATGGTATACATGGATAGGCTCGACACCAGATGGAGCCCAGCTCTAGCTCATTAACGGAAAAGGCGTCATGAAACACATGGCGTCCATGATGTATGTGGACATGAAAAATGAAGCAGCCTTCCGACTCGTCTTCTACGTCTGATATTCGATAATCTAATTGGTTAGACTATCTGACAAAAATTTGGCCTAGTTGAAGGAACAACCTTCCGTGAATGTATGCATCAGAGGCACCCATGGGAGGAAACAATGTGTGGTGTCCTCCCTCCCATACAATATATAGGTCATCAATTCTATGTATTTGAATTGTGGTTCCAAGGAAGATATGGAATAAACTCTGTTACTATTTGCCTTGAAATTCACAGGGTGTGAGACCCAATCCTTGATCAAATTAGATAAGATTTTTTCATATTTCTCACATTCCTTCTGTTTAAAATCCTCCAGAAACTCGACATTGTATGTGATGTTCAACGTGGATGAAAATTTGTACATATCATGTAAGTGTTCTGGTCTAAAGGTCCCAATAGTGACCTTCTGCTCATTTATGATGGTTCTGGTTGGGATATATACATGGTCTAGTGCCCATCAGATCATATCATAGTAAGGAAGAAGACGTGGCCTATTCGCTACTTTATGCATCTCTGCTTGGACGACGATCTTGTATTTGGTGGCCAAGTCATCCTTCTCATTATCACTGGAATCATCTGAACAATCTACCAATTTGAACTGCAGAATCTCAGAGATGTATGACCAGGTTCTGACAGAATCAACACTTCGTGGTGAAGTATCAGAAACATTATCTGAGCCTTGCCCTGAACTCTCAACACTTGCCTTGGATGCTTTTCGTGGGGCCATGACAGACGATTCTGATTTAGCTCTCCTACGGTAAAAATATGTATACATACATAAATCATTTTGCTGAGAAAAGCTTCTCTGTGCAAAATAGAAATGAGCTTTGTGACACTAAAAGAAAGAGACCTATATCTTCGATCATTTAAAACCTCAACATCCTTATGAAAAGAACAGTCAAATCATTTTTAGAGATAGATTTAATAATAAAAACCATATCCTTACTTGTCGCTTCGCCTCATTTCCAATTAATGCCATAAATTTCGATGGTTCGTGACACAAGTTGGCGCAAGGAACATTTAAATTTACCTCGTAGATTGTGCATATTATTATTTGTATTAAACATGGATTAAGTTGGCTTAGCTTCTTTAATCAGGATTTCTTAACTTTAATCAACCTTTCAGCGTTTGTCGTATCAGGAGTTTTCACTCTAACATTTCGAGCCCCTAAAACCCGAGATCGTGATGACGCGATCTTGTTAAGAGAAAACGTAATCTGGATTAAGCGTTTAATTAATCATGTTTTAATTAATATCGCAACTTCGTGACTCGAGGCTTCGAAGGTATAGTTCCCGGGAGGAGCGTATGCTGAGTCACAAAATTCTGAGATCGCGATGATGTGATCCAGTTAAGCCGGAAGGAAGATTGGATTAAGTGTTTTAATTAATTTATTTTTAAGTAATATCGTGACTTCGCGACTCGAGGTTTCGAAGGTATAGATTTTGGGAGGAGCGTATGCCAAGTCACGAAATCCCTACATAGTTTAACTATGGTTAAAAATATATTCATCCCTAACACTAACCCGGGTAACTTATGTGAATGTCTCGCGATTTTGCCCATCGGAGTTGTGATGGTAAGGTTTTTGGAGAGAGTGAACGTCGAGACGCGAAACCCTGATAGCACTTGACTAGGGTTTAAGGAACCTTACTCTTGGCTTTAACCTGAGGTAAGCCTTTTAAAAACTTTTCACAACTTCGCGCATCGGGGCTTGTAAACATTGCGACTTGTAACTCCCAAAACGCGATATCCCGAGGTAAAGAAAAGTGAAAAAGTTCACTCAACGGTTAAAAGGTAATGGCTTAAGAGTATAATGGCCTTCGCCACTCTGTATATCAGGACTACTGAGATTTTTAGTGGGTAAGGTCATGAAGTAAAAGACAACTTAAAGTCCAACCCTTGATTTAAAAATTACATTTAAACTAGTTGAAAAAGGCGGCTCCAACATAGGCTCCAACTAGGGATCCTGTCTCCCTGTGAGACGGGAAGAACAATAGACCACGTGCCTGTATTGGGTAAATGCAGTCATTGTTTTTACTTCTGCGAAACTTGCTTAAGGAAAAAGGGATTTAGAGGGAAGAAGATATTTTGTCTTTTACTTCTGAAAATCTTTTCAATACTAAAATATGTTTCACACTCAGTTGCAATCCCTTTCACGACTTTCTCTTTCTCTTTATTGAATTTATTTCTGCATTAAGACAATTAAGACAGTCCTAGGAAATCCAACAGATCTTATGGATTTTGGTTTGCATCAAACGAAGTTTATTACATGTTTTTAATCGGGGAGCCCTATCTAAACTTAGGATGTAGATCTAGTTTCGAGAGAATTGGTTACCAGAGTAGAGTGAGATTCATGTATAACAGCCTTACAGATATCTTAGATATTTCTTCACTGCCAGCGAGCTTTTTTAATACCCCGGTGAAGTTATATGTCCCTTTTGTTGAATTGCCTTTCACCACTTCGGAATATATTTATGCATTTAAATGCTGAGACGAGGGAAATCATTTATGAATTTCCTTTCATCGTCTTTTCGGACTAGATGGACAATTAAATATGACTTTCCTTTCATCATCTGTCTTATAATTTACTTTTTAGAACACGAAGTGGGGGCAATCAGTTTGTATGAGGGGTGGTATCTGCATAATATTTTGCAAGGGAGGTCTGTCAACTTACTTTGATTACTCGGTACCAACCTTCCCTTAACTTTCACCACACCTTAGCCCGTAGGGAAAAAAGGGGAAAAATTATTTCTAGGGGTCTTCCTTCGAGCAAGCCTCAATCTTTCGAAACTGTTGAAAAACCTAGAATAGTCAGGATCAACCTATGCATCACTTTGTTTAGTAAGAGACTGAGGAGTTGTGAATACCAACTTACTTTCCAAAATATGATTTACAACTTTCAAAGTTAAAACATAATCTCTTCTCCCCATGTATATAAACCCGGAAAGGCGTTTGGCTTTTTAAGACGGTAAATTTGAAGACCGAAAGAAAGGTGATGGACAAAGATCTGTACATTGAGAAACAGGGGTCAAAAATTAAAACCGACTCTTGAAAACCTTTTTTTTTGGGGGGGGGAGATGCTTTATTTTCCCTTCTTTGTCTTGATTACCTCCTATCTTTATCTAGGTGAAATTCTTAGGACCTAGGATAAGGGGTTGTTTCTTTTTTTTAATAACCAGTTAAGAGAAAACATTATATTTATGAGATCATTACGACGCTTTGAAGATCTTTTTTTTGAAAAATAAAATTCTCATGGATTCATACCTTTGCCTTACCATTTTAAAATAATGGAAAACCTTTTCTATCACCTATTTTCGACGAATTTATTCTCTGATATATGACCTTTTGTTTACTCCTTCCACTTGTTCGAGCAGGAAGCCGGAATCCTGAAAGGGGAAAAACATGAAAAGTATCAGGTTACATACATACATACATACATACATACACACACACACACACACACACACACACACACACACACACACACACACACACACACATATATATATATATATATTGAATGTATTGAAAATTCCATATCTTAATTTTTTTACAAAAATCACCGACTTAATTAATTATTTGTGAAAGTAAACTTACAAAAAATAAATTATGAAATAGAAAGAAAACCCAAACTGGTATATACAATGGAATTTTTTTGGGAACCAAATATTGCATATAATGTTTTAAATAACGCCCGTTGATAGGGGCGTTGAGGATTTTACTGTCCAGGTTTTCTAACAAAAACGAATTTTTTCCTTCGGAAGCTACAACTCTAAATGGTCCATACCAAATATGATCGAATTTACCGTGTTTTGTTGATTCTTCCTTCCTAGCATCCCATCTCCAGACCAAATCGCCTGGGATAAACTCTCTGTCTTTTGTCTTACGGTCGAATAACGTTTTCATGTCATCTTGGTATTTTTGCAACCTTTTGTCCACTTCGACCCTATGTTGTTGTACTTTGATCAACTGATTTATCCTCCTTGTGACATGGTTTGGTTCTTCTTTCTCATCTTGCCACAGTTTCATTACAGGAAGTGCCAAGTTTATGGGTAATACCATGTCGGTCCCATACACCATCTGGAAAGGATAAGTTCTGATAGATTTCTTCGTGCCTATCCGATTTGCCCATAAAGCGTATTTCAGATGTACATGCCAAGATGTTTTGTTCTCATTCAACACTTTCTTAATTATATTGATCAAACTCTTGTTTGAAGACTCAACTATTCCATTTCCTTGGGGGTAATATGTCATGGAATGGCCGAGCATGATATTGTATTTTTGGAAAAAACTAATCATAGCCATAGATTTAAAATCCTGGGCATTGTCGGTAACTATTTTTCAGGGGCATCCGAATCTAGACATAATGTTGTCTTCTAGGAAATCTATTACCATCGAATATGTTTCCCTTCTAGTTGGAATAGCCTCCACCCATTTAGTGAAGTAATATGTGGAAGTTAGAATCCATTTGTGTTGAGTGCTAGAATGGGGGTTAATTTCTCCTATAAAATCTAGCCCCCATTGCTGGAAAGGAGCTTCTATTTTGACTAGAACCAATGGTAGCATTGGGAGTTTATGCTTGCCTGCGAACAGTTGGCACGGGTTACAGGCTCTGACTTTGGCATTTACGTCTGAGAAAATTTTTGGCTAATAATACCCTGCCCTTAGGATCTTATAAGCTGTCACCCTCCAAGCGTGATGTCCCCCACAGACACCCTCGTGAAATTCACTTATGACCCTCTCTGTTTCTGATTTGACTAAACAGACCAACAAGAAACCGAGTGGGTCTTTCCAATACAATTGATTTTCGGATATACAGTACTTGACCACATGTAATTTTAGCGTTCTGGCTTTGGATGGGGATAAATCACTCGGGCATTTCAAAGTCATCAGGTATGACACTATGTTTTTGTACCAGTCTGATGAGACAAACTTCTCTTTGATTCTGATTGCGCTTGTTGTCTCATCAAACTCATTCATGTCCACGCCTTCTTCATATCCCTATAGGCCATTTATACCGAGAGCTATGAAATTTGATTCTGCTAAGAGTTTGGCCAAACCTTGTTCCTTTACCAATTTCGTTGGTTTTATCTCCAGGTCGAATTCTTGAATTTTGGCAAGCCATCGTCCCCTTTTGCCATCACTTTCATATTGAACCAAAATATCCTTTACAGAACTGGTAGGTACATACACAATTATCTTGGAATGCAACACATAGGTTCTGAATGCTTTCAATGCCTTCACCATAGCATACACTTGCTTTTCCATTATATCATATTTAAGCTCTGCGTCTTTGAGACTCTTGCTAAAAAGGGCTATCGGTTGTTCGAAACCTTCTTCATTTTTCTAGAGGAGTACCGCGACGATTGTGTGTTCGGAGGCGAATGAGAAAATAAGAAAATCTTTTAGATAATCAGGGCTTGCCAGTACAGGTGCCTCGCTTATGAACTTCTTGATGTGTGCAAACGTTTCTTTGGCTTCTTCCATCCATTTCACTTCGATGTTCGTTTTTAGCATATCTATGATCAATTTCACGATTTCAACAAAGTTTGGAATAAATCTCCTCAAAAAATTTATTTTTCCTAAGAATGACTGAATTTCTTTTACATTCCTAGGAATATTTACAGTATCTATAGCCTCAACCCTTTTAGGATCAATTTTAATACCATCTCGAGACACAATATGGCCCAAGAGTTTGCCTTCTTACATGGCGAAGTGAGACTTTTTGGGATTTAAAGACAGACCAAACCTGCAGCATTTCTCAAACGTCTGCTTGAGATGTATTAGATGATCTTCATCAGATTTAGAAAAAACAGTTAGTTCATCAAGATAAATGACCAAAAATTTATCCCTTTCGTTGATGAAAGTAATGTCCATAGCACGTTGGAAAGTAGCGCCTGCATTCATTAGACAAAAAGGCATTTTATCATACATAAAAGTACCCCAAGGGGTAGTGAAATCTGTTTTCTCTTTATCTAGTTCACTTACGGCAATTTGATTATACCCAGAGAACCCTTCGATCATCGACATCATGTTTTCCCCAACTACCTTTTCTAAAACATGATCCATTTTGGGTAGAGGGTAGTTATCTTTGAGGGAGGACTTATTCAGATTTCTAAAGTCAACACACAGTCTAATCTCCCCACTCTTCTTTTTGACCGGGACCAGGTTTGCAACTCAATTAGAGTATCTCAGAGGTACTATTATTTTTGCATCCAAGAGATTTTTAACTTCCTTTTCGACCATAAGAAATAAAATAGGGTTGATCTGTCTGAGTTTTTGTCGAAAGGGTTTGACACCAGGTTTTAGAGGTATCTTGTGTTCGATCACAGTGGTGTCGTAGGTTCTCAGCTCTTTGTAAGACCAAGAGAAAACATCTTTATACTGTCCAAGAAAGCATTTATACTTTATTTTTACCTCAGGAGGAAGGTACTTTGATATTTTTACCATCCTAGGTTCTTATTTGGTCCCTACATTGTAGTCTTCAACCTCCTCTGGTTGGGGTTGCAGGGTGGATTTCAAGGGTATGTCATTCTGATCGAACAGTCTCTCCAGGGGGATCAGTCCTTTCGGAATCTGATTGTTCTTTAGAACCAACATGCGATGATTTGCAATCTTTTCTTGGAACTCTTGAGGGTCCTCTCCTTCTTGCATGATCCATATGTGATCCTTTTGATTCTATTGATCAATGTGAGTTTCAAAGAAGTCGCCCACTGCTTCGAGGAATTTCCTGATCTGTTTGTCATCCTCAAAAACCTACCAGTGTTGTATGTTTTTCGGGATGGATGGTCTGTGCCTTACCTCTATGTGATATTTTAATTTAAAGGTTGTAGGGGGAGAAAACGTCGAGGCTGCCTTGGCTAACGAGTCGGCCTGCAAATTTTTGGCGCATGGGATGAAGTGGATATTTACAGATGAGAAGAAATTTTCCATTAGATCCTAGGCACAATTTCTGTATGATCTCAATCTCGGGTGCTTGGCCTGGTATTGTCGATTTATCTGTTTGACTATCAACTCTGCATCTCCATATACTTCTAGGTTCTTTATGTTCAGCTTTCTGGCAGCTTCCAATCCTAATACTAAGGCTTCATACTCACATACATTGTTGGTGTAGCCTATATCCCATTGAAGCCTGTAAGAGAAAGGGACAACAAATTTATTTTTAGGTGCCACAAAAAGTACCCTTGCACCTTCTCCTTCGCATGACAGGGCACCATCAATTTTTTTTTTCCATATCCCAGTGCTATACATATTTTCTGATTCTTTCTCATCTATGTAATTTTCTTCTGTGCATCTATCTATACCATCATCAAAAGACAAAATACAATTTCCTAGATCTTGATCAGCAATGTAAACAGGAAAATTGTTAGGATTCTGAGGATCATTCACTGTATAGGCTAACCTTGTTTCCTTGTATAACCGAGTAAGTTGTCCACCAAACACAGGAATTGTGGTGTAAGTCATGTCCAGTTGGAGGGACCCCCCAAGTTTGGCTTCCCACGACCTTGATAGCAGTAAGCCATACTTTGGGGGGATATCAACAATAACTACATCCATCAGGACGCTTTTGACTGGGACCTGTGCAAGGGTGACTATTAAATATTTTATCATACCCATGCACTTAACTCTTCTCGAATCGAAAGAGTAGAGATCTCCGTAAGGCCTAGTGATCTCGAGGCCTAGTCTATCCATAATAGTTTTGGGCATCACATTATGTGAAGCTCCAGAGTCTAGCATGCAGTTATGTAGCAGTCGATCATGCACATTTAGGGTGATATAGAAAGGAGCGACGATGTCTCTAGCACCCTCGAAATGTCGACCAAAAGTGATATTGGGCTTATCATCTTCCAAGTTCATCATGTCGGATTGACTTTCTTGATTTGAACAACCTATCACTTTGGTTATCTGCTTTCGATATGAAAGATTCTTTGCTAATTCAACCAGAGGGATCAATATTTTGATCCTATTTATCTCATTTTCAAAACTAAAACCACCACTACCTTTGTCCGTTTCTCTGGTTGAAACCTCAGACTCTCTCTTCTCTAACTTATTTGTCTGAGCTGATTTATTACTCGTGAGTTTATTTACCGGTGTGGGTGTCTCAGCTGTCTTGATTTCCCTTGTTTGGGTCTCAACCTCCTTCGATTTAGGATCCAACAAGTCTACCCCTTTTATTTTGTTAGTAGATGTTTCAGTCTCTTTTGGGGTTGGCACGTATACTTCACCTCTAGGGATAATTTTTTTGGGTTAAGGAATCAACGCAGGTTTGTTTTTAGATCTCAGGTTATACCTAGGTTGGATCTCAGCCATTACAGAATCGGTTGTTTCTTGACATACAATGAAATCAATATTGATTATATCATCATCTTCATTTGATGGTTGCTGTGTGTTTAAAGACTTCTCATAATATTCTTTAGTTACATAAGGCTAAGTGCAGTCATCACCCAAATTTTCCACATCTTCTTCCAAACCATCGAAATCTTCCAGGTCATTTCCTCCTATAAAATTTTCATTTTTTAAAGGGGTTTGAATTTTCTGGTCTTCATTTTTAATCTGCCTTTGTCGATTTTGAGGGTTGTTGTTTCTCCTGAATTCTCTTTAATGAAAGGATCATCCTTGGATTGATTTAGCTCCAATATAGAAATATTATTCGACAACTCCTTAATTATCCTAGCCATATCATCCATTTTGTCGTCTGTGGATCTATTAGACCCTGAGGGTCCCACTTGTTCCCTAAAACGTCTAGTTTCTCGGTTTCCCATTTCTACCTTAGCTTTCAACTTGCCAGAAGCCATCATGTTAGATTCAATTTCCACAACATCATCCTTCATTCGGGTTAAGGTAGCCCCTCTTCTTTCTCTTAAGAGAAGGACAAAATCGGGTTCGAAAGCTCCCGCAAAGGTTACTTTGGCTGCAGGTTGGGAAAGTTTAATTTCAGCTGGGATTTTATTATACAACTTATTAAATCTTTGAATAAATTCCATAACTGTTTCCGAATTCTTTTTCTTTAAAGATATGAAATCGGTCAAATAATATAAGTGGTCTTTCCTTTCGCCCCATTGCCTAAGGAAGGAGTATTCTAGGGCATCGTAGGATAATATCGATCCTACAGGTAGACTTCAAAACTAGGTTCGTACCTGTCCTTCGAAAGTTTGAACAAACATCCTCGAATACACGTCTTCGTGCTCGAGACCTAGGATATCCGCGAACTGATCAAATAATTTTATATGTTCGACTGCGGTCAAGTCTCCTTCCCCTGTAAATTTTGGTAAGTTTTTTATATAATTTTCATGAAGGTCATGAAGAGGGACGGGTAGGACCAGAGGTGCATATCTCGCAGCCACTTTAGCGAAAACTCTAGGAGGCAGGGGAGGCCCTTGGCCTCCCATTCCTCCTCTTGGAGCCCCTCCACCTCCTAAAACTCCTCCACCTCTGAAAACCCTTCCTCCTCCTCCTCCGACGACTGCCATCGGTACTACTGGATAGGGAAACAGTGTATTGTATAGAGGGTTCTAGAACACTAAAAGAGAATCTTTATCTTCTTTGTGAGACAAGAAAACCAAAGACGGGTGATAAGGGATACGAGGACTTGTCTCTTCAGACTTGCAAGAAATGTAATCAGGGGAACCCGCGGGCATAGAATCTGAGTGTATGGTATACTCTTCGAGACTCGGAGAGGTTGTGAAATCTAAATGAAGAGTCAGCAGGATATCGACCGCTGATAAATTCACTTCAGGGTTTTTACCTTTGTGAACGATAGAGGTTGTCAGATGGATTTCACTTTTAACCTCAGGGCTAGCTAAAATTGGATTGATGGTTTTTGTAGGGGAACCATGCGAAGTTGAAGGTTCAAATGAACTCTTGATCTTGGGTTTTGGGTACTTAAGTTGGTAGACTGCAGTAGTTGGCTTAAGGGAACCTCTAATTTTCAGTATTTTTTTCGGTATCGAAAATAGGCATGGTCTATTTGACCTTTGGGTTTTGTTTGGTATTCCTTCGACCAGATGCCAACTTATTTAAATGTGGAGTCGCCAAGTGAAAGATAAGAAAATCCTTTAAAGGGTGTTCACTCTTTGTTCACTATCAAAGGGTGAAACTTGTGAGAATGTCGTTCTTCCCAGGGAAAAGGTTTCATAACTTTGTTCCTCGGCAGCGACGCCAAAAAGATGTTGTTCCATAGTCTGTACTTAAGGCTTAAGAAAGTACAGTGTCTAGGCATCCGAAAGTGAGTAAAGGATAAAATAGGGAAAAGAGTCAACCTTCGGGAAAGGAAGCTAAGGTTGATTTCCAGGTTGTCGTTGTCTCGCTTCCAACTGTTCCTGAATGTTTATATTTCGTTCAATCGCATCCCACGAACGCTCAAGTTATACCCGGGTATTGGCTGTTTTAAGTATAGTATCGAAAAGGTTTAAGGCGACATGGGTTTAATCTGATAAACTGGATTCAATATTAGGTTGTCTTGCAATGGGGACAGTCATAGAGGAACAGTAAATCAAAAGTGAGTTTGAGGTTTTTGATGTTGTATCAAATTGATCTTATAAAAGAGAACTATTTGATTAATGTTAAAGATAAAATGCAAACCAAAGGCCTTTTTCCGTAACTAAGTTATATTTTAAATAAATGGTGTGTGAAATGTGAGAAAAACATTAAACTGTCTATAACGCAAGACTCCTATGAGGGGATAATCTCACCCTGTAAACAGAAGAAGAAAACAAGATAAGAAGGAATCTAACGAAGCATAAAATATGACAATCTAAAAGGTTCACAGGTCTTGTACCTACTAATAGACGATACAGAGGAAAAACTGTAAACGACATAGATGGCTAAAAATTTATCACCACAATAGAGGTTTTACTAAATTACAATGAAACGTTCATCAGACATATATATAAGAGAAATGAAATTGAATATGAAATCACAGAGAAAACAAACTCATAACACAGCTTGACGGAATCAGGACTCTCTGGATTGCTTTGTATTAATTCTCAAAAAGGAGATAATCTCTGTTACAATTGACCAAAAAGGTCCAGCCCTTTTTCTTTCTTCAAATTGTATATTTATACAAATTTCTATATGCTGGAATCTCAATCATTCCAGAGGTTTTCGGTTACAAAAAAAGGAAATTAATCGTTTCAATTATTTGTCTCTGTCCTTATTTGGTATCGGAAACTTGCCCCTTCGCATGCTCAGTGCAAGTGACACACTTCTCCACCAACTGGGATATCAACCTAGAAGGTTTTTCTTGATTATTTGCCTCAAAAGTGTAACAATCCTTCACTAATTGTGGAAATTTTCCTTCCACCTATTGGTCTTTGGCACTGATAGAACATAATTGTACACTCGGTTTAATTATCCATTTATCTATTTGAACTATGTCCATATAGGTTATTTGTGATAGTTCAACCAACTCTCTTTATTCCTTTTCCTTGATATTGAGCAGATGCTTGGCTGTATTGATGTGGCCCAGTATCTCAGTGCTGCTTTCACCATCGAAACCCAACCAACTCCCATCTAGAAAATTGAAAGTTTCTTCACAAGATTTTCTCACCTCTTTAGCTTGTTGTCTTCCTTCTGATATGTTACGCTCCCATTCTTTCAGCAAAATGTTACCTCAGGTCTTCTCTGTGATGGAAAACTTGGAACTACTGCCTGTTTCCATTTTCATCGTGGCTATAATAGCCTCTTGGAAAGCAACGCGATCCACCCCAGCTCCCTTTTCTCCGAGAGAGAGGTTTTCCAGTACTCGATCATTGAGTTGGTAGTTGTTTTGAATTGTTCCCACCTTAGCAAGTAGACCTTGCTGAGCTGCCGACACTCTTTTTCGGATTTCTATAGCTTGGGATTGAAATATACCGATATCAATTACTTGGCTTTCGACGAAGTCTAATTTGGCCTATAGCTGCCCTATCAATTCTCCTTGCTGGCCTATCTGTATTTGACTATTTTGAGCCATCATCTGTGTCTGTTCGAGATCAGATTTGAGTCGCTCGATTTCCTTTTGATCAACTACTCTAGCCTTCTCTATACCTGTATTCGCCTGATCTTTGGCAGCTGCCTCTACTGTAGCTAGTTTAGCTTCTAATGTTTTGATCAAGTGATTTTTTCTCTTCAGTTGATCCTTTAGGGTCTCGACTGAAAATTGGTTGGTTGTAGAGAAAGCCCCCAATGTCCTTGCTATTTGATTTGCAAATTCCTCTTTTTTCATAGCTCTCCCATCAGTTAAAATTTTAAATTTCTTGGATACCATGCCTTCCTCTTGCTAAAATTCCTATTTCACGACATCATTTCTCTTCTTATTGAAGAAGAATTCATTCGGTGCTATCTCTTCCATAGTTATAGGCGTTAATTCTTGGCCGAAAATCCAACCTGCGTCTGGGATCCCCTTTGTGGATTGTAGGGGGGTAACAGTAACGATGGGATTGTTGATCTGCTTAGATGATTTCCCTAGAGTAGCAACCACGGTTGGCTCGCTTGGAGGGTTGGGAGTCTCGGCTTCCTATTTTGGGCCCCCAGTTTGCTCTTTCTTTTCTTGGTGATCTTCTCAGTCGAGTGTTGAATCTTTGGATCCCTCGACTTTCATTTGCTTCACCTCTACAGTCATTGGGTTCACACCCTGTAATACTGGGGGAAGACAGCTCCGCCGATGTTCTTGGAATTCAAAAAGATCGGCCCTCTCTTTGAGCGACAGGGCTTGTATCCGACCCAAAACTTCGGCATAAGATTTCACGCCTCAAAAAATATCATCATGAGGTGAATTCTCGTGTTCAAATCTTTTAAGACCACAACTAGCCATGTGATTACTCACGAACCTATGTGGGTCGTGTTTCTTGAATTCTATGTGGACCAATTTAATATATTCTAAGGTTGTTGCCTCAACCTTTGCATACCCGAAATATAATAAAGAATAGGTATTTAAATGAATGGGGAAAGGTGGCCATACCTTCTTTGAAAATCCTTTAAGCTCTTTGCTTATGCTACCAATCACGGTTTGCCTAGCGATTTTGAAACAAACCAGCCTATTGGGTATAAATAATGGTAGAGAATTTGGAGGAACAGAGGCGCTGAAAACCCTGATGTATGAAAATTCTGCCTCCATGTACCAGTCGACCATGCTACTCAAATTTTCCACGATGATATCTGAGATCCTGGGCGGTGGATTACTGAAGATGGTGACATGCATTGGTACCATTACCCAATTGAAAATTCCGTATATGAAATCGACGATCTTATCCTCCCAAAGCTTTGAATGGTATACATGGATAGGCTCGACACCAGATGGATCCCAGCTCCATCTCATTAAGGGAAAAAGCATCATGAAACACACGATGTCCATGATGTATGGGGACATGAAAAATGAAGCGGACTTCCCACTCACCTTCTACGTCCGATATTTTGTAGTCCGTCTGGTTAGACTATCTGAAAACAATTTGGCCCGGTCGAAGGAACAACCTTTTGTGACTGTATGCATCAGAGACACCCACGGGAGGAAAAAATGTGTGGTGTCCTCCCTCCCATACAATCTATAGGTCATCATTGCTATGTATTTGAACTAGGGTTCCAAGGAAGATATGGAATAAACTCCATTACTATCCACCCTGAACTTCGCGGGGTGTGAGACCTAATCCTTGAGCAAATCAGATAAGGTTTTTCCGTATTGCTCACATTCCTTTTGTTTAAAATCCTCTAGAAACTTGGCATTGTATGTGAAGTTTGGTGTGGATGAAAATTTGTACATCTTCTGTAAGTGTTCTAGTCTAAAGGTCCCAATAGTGACCTTATGCTCGTTGATGATGTTTCTGGTTGGGATATCTACATGGTCTAGTGCCCATCGGATCATATCATAGTAAGGAAGAAGACGTGGCCTGGTTGCTACTTTATGGATCTCTTCTTGGACGACGATCTTGTATTTGGTGGCCAAGTCATCCCTCTCATTATCACTGGAATCATATGAACAGTCTACCAATTCGAACTGCAAAATCTCAGAGATGTATGACCAGGTTCTGATAGAATCAACACTTTGTGGTGAAGTATCAGAAACATTATCTGAGCCTTTCCCTGAACTCTCAGCAATTGCCTTGGACGCTTTTTGTGGGGCCATGACAGAGGATTCTGATTTAGCTCTCCTACAGTAAAAATATGTATACATACAGAAATCAGTTTGCTGAGAAAAGCTTCTCTGCGCAAAATAGAAATGAGCTTTGTGACACTGAAAGAAAGAGACCTATATCTTCGACCATTTAAAACCTCGACATCCTTATGAACATAATGGTCAAATAATTTTTAGAGACATATTTAGCAATAAAAACCATATCCTTACTTGTCGCTTCACCTCATTTCCAATTAATGCCATAAATTTCGACGGTTCGTGACACAAGTTGGTGCAAGGAACATTTAAATTTACCTCGTAGACTGTGCATATTATTATTTGTATTAAACACCGACTAAGCTGGCTTAGCTTCTTTAATCAAGATTTCTTAACTTTAATCAACCTTTCAGTGTTCACCATATCGGGAGTTTTCACTCTAACATTTCAAGCCCCTAAAACCCGAGATCGCGATGACACAATCTAGTTAAGCGAAAATGTAATATGGATTAAGCATTTAATTAATCATGTTTTAATTAATATCGCGACTTCGCAACTCGGGGCTTCGAAGGTATAGTTCCTGGGAGGAGCGTATGTCGAGTCACGAAATTCTGAGATCGCGATGATGTGATCCAGTTAAGACGGAAGTTAAACCAGATTAAGTGTTTTAATTAATTTATATTTAAGTAATATCGTGACTTCGCGACTCAGGGTTTCGAAGCTATAGCTTCTGGGAGGAGTGTATGCTGAGTCACAAAATCTTGACAGAATTTAACTATGGTTAAAAACATATTCATCCCTGACACTAACCTGGGTAACTTATGTGAATGTCTCGCGATTTCTCCTATCAGAGTTGTGACGGTAATTTTTTTGGATAGATTGAACGCCGAGATGTGAAACCTCAATAACAATTGACTAGGGTTTAAGGAACCTTACTCTTGGCTTTAACCTGAGGTAAGCCTTTTAAAAAAATTCCACAACTTCGTGCATCGGGGCTTGTAAACATTGTGAATCGTAACTCCCGAAACGTGATATCCTGAGTTAAAGAAAAGTGAAAAATTTCACTCAACGGTTAAAAGGTAATGGATTCAGAGTATAATGACCATCGCCACTTTGTATATCAGGACTACTGAGATTTTTAGTGGGTAAGGTCATGAAGTAAAAGACAACTTAAAGTCCAACCTTTGATTTAAAAATTACATTTAAAGTAGTTGAAAAAGGTGGCTCCAACAGTGGGCATGCATGTGTGTGCTAGGCTTAGGTACGGGAAACACCCAGAAGGCAGGTTACTCACACAGGAGGTGCATTTTGGCGAACCAGAGACAACAAGCTTGAAGGAGGAAAATGGCAGGAGGCCTATCTTCTTCATTTTTTGGCCAAATGAGGTGCCGAAAAAGCCTAGCTAGGGGTTTTTGGATGTTCTGAATCCATTGGAACTGTTTTCAAAGGAATTTGGAGACTTCTATTACATGATTTATACCATTTAATTTTCAGGGAGCTCTAGGGAGCTTAGGGCCACCATTGATGGAGGTCATGCTTAGATGAGCCCAAGTCTATTTTTTGTGACTAAATAGTCATTTTTGACTAATTGTTATGCTCTGAACACATTGGGATAGGTTTCAAAGGCATTTGAGTACTTTTACATGTGTTATTTCCACAAGGAATCTCAGGGAAGCTCAAGGCCACCAGTAGAAGAGGTCATGCCCAGATGATCCAAGGTCCATTTTCAGAGATCTAATAGTCAATTTTGGGGTTTTATGTATTCGTAACCTAACAGTATATTCAGTAAATCCATTGGAGTTGAGCAGCAGATTGTAAAATAATCTTTTACAAACTAATCCCAGAGAGCCTACTCCATTGATGGAGGCTCAAGGAGATGTAGCCTAGTTGGGGGTGAACTCCTTTATCATGTTCTTATTGTTATGAGTTGTTGGTTATATTTTGTTGCATGTTATGTTGTTGTTGTATTTATTTAAACAACATTTAACCTTTGTTTAAAAAACCTCACACATAAACACCTAAAAGATGCATAAACTTGACACATAATTTCTCTTGCACAACTAAGACATTGAGCAAGGTCCCGAAGTTTATTTTAATGAAGTAGAGGGTGCTTGCATAGCAAAACAATTCATCCCCCTATTTTCAGATCAGGTGGTATTAGAGCATAGTTTTTATCATGTGATTGCCATTGATAGCTAGAGTTTTAGTTGTTGGTATTATTGTGCAAGTTTTGTGTTGAAGTTTGATATCTTGCAAGGATGGAGGAAGCTTCAAACAATAAGAGTTATCATACATATTCATTAGCCAAGTTATTTGACAAAGAGATGTTGAAGGAGTTTGTAACCATGAGAGATATGGTACAAGAGTTGTGGGAAGATAGAAAATAGAGCATTGTCCTTCAAGAGTAGTTGATGTCCATGAAGGAGGAGAAGCACCAACTTCTTGAAAAGTTGCATGAGATGGAGACTCAGCTCCATGAGGCAAAGGAAACCCTTACCAAGTACCTGCATGAACATGAATGATAGTTTTTCTTCAAATTCCTCTCAAGATGAATGCTTTGGTGTTTTTGAAAACCACACAAGAGGAATAGGGTCCAAGTTATTGTTAAAAATGGGCTATGAAGGTAAAGGGTTAGGCAAGCATGCACAAGGAATTGTTGAGCCTATTGTTGTTGAGGAGAGGCCCAAGTATTGTGGTCTTGGATATGATCAGAAAGATGGATCATATTCCAAAGTTGAAGAGACAAGGGAAAAAGTTCCAAGAACAACTTTTGTTTCAAGTTCAATCCCTCAAGCATGCAAAGTATGTGTTCAAGATGAATGCAAATGTGAGAAAAAAGAGAGTTGTGACAGCCATGAGGACAATAAWWTTTTTTTTGGTCTTCAAAAGAGAGCTGGTAACTCTTCAAATTCACCTCCTCAAGAAGGTGATAAAGGTGAATGTTCAAGKYATATTTCTGCCTATAATTCAGTTTCTTTTGATCATGTTAAGCATGGTAAATTTGCATGTAAAAATGGAAGAAAAWGTCCATGTACATATTATGGTTTAGATAACCATCATCTTTCAAGATGTTGGAAAATATTGACCACATTCAGGAAACTTTCCAAGCAAAGGCAACTTGAAAAGAAGATGCAAAAGATCTGCACTCACTGCTAGAAGAGAGGTCATTTCATTGACCAATGTTGGACATTGCATCCAACCACTCATCCACATCATGAGAAGAACATGGATAAAGAGACTAGAAAGAATGGAAGAGGAGATTCCATCATCGATGTGAGTCAAGATGATTCACAAGAAGATGATGTTCAACAGAAAAAGTCACCATTGAATTGGCTTGGTAAGAAATGATTAGATTTCTTGAGAAAGTAAGGCTTGCATTTTTCTTTGTTTGTAGATGCACATTTTAGCCTTATGTATGCATTTCTATTGAAAGTATGACAAGTTGCARAAKATTATCATAACTTGTATGATGCAAGTTTGCATGTGAATGCATTCTATTGAAGGCATTCTTGTTGTTTCACAATTTCGCCAGGAGGATGTAARAGATGGGTATGATACTCACTTATTATAGCCAAATATCTTTTATTTTCATCTCTTATGTACCCACATGTTTTTGGGTTTATGTACTTATGTTTGTACTTGAAGGAGAGTTGAAGAGATATGCACATGCATGTGATTTTGTATGTGTAAACAATGAACTTTGTGATAGTTTCACTATGAGTGACTCATGAATGTAGCATGGTTGTGTATCATGAATGTTGACTTGTCATTTTGGGAATGTCGATATGTTTCAAATGAGTCTCGACTTGTGTCGATGTTGTCTTGACGACTATGTTGTATCGATCATGTTTTTTGACTTATGTTTAGTCAACGGTGTTTGTTGGCTTGTAAGTCAATATTGAGTACACCAAGATGCAGGAAAATGCCATGTACTTTGATGAAGTACAAGATGCGACCATTATTGCTTGAAGAGAAAAAGACTTTGTTGGCATCATTTTCAGTCTTGTATAAGTTTGTTTTCAAGATTGATGGTTTTCTTGGTTTGTGACAAGATGTCGCAGGAAAGCATTTTGCAACCATTGTAGAGAGGATAGTGTTGATGCCAAAGAGTTCACGATAGGGACTTGAATCTTAGTGGGAAAGATGTCAGTCTTCCAAGAACAAAGATAATAGTGGGTTAGCAGCAGCCAGAGAACAATGGTTGAGGGACATAGCCAGTTGTAGTGCAAGGAATGTCAAGGTACCCAGGTGATTGCCAAAAAGACTTTTCAATTAGAATCAATTGATAGAAATTGGAAGCAGAAGAGTATTGAATCTCAAACAGATAATCATCAGATTTTGTGGGTCCAAAAGCCTTTCAGTGGGAAGGTGTGATCAAAATCTGGACCAGGGGTCAAAAGTTAGCCCCAAAATCAAAGTGTTAAGAATCTCTTCAAAATGAATGGGTGCATATACCTCGTCGTCATGAACCCAACGCACTTCGAATGGGGTCAAACGAACATCGGATGAGTGATATATCACGTTCTGTTTGATTTGCCAAACAAGCAAAAAACGTTGTTGACTGTACAGTTCGTACACGTGATGACATGTTAGGTGCTTATTAGACATGCTGATGTGGCATGACCATACATTGACATGGCAGGTGCTGAGTTGGCAGACAAGACACGTGGGTGAATTATGGTTTGACACGTGGCAATGTTTTTGGCAAATTGTTTGGTGCCACGTGGCCCAAGCATGGGCTACCACATGGCACCGTGTTAAAGGTTGGTGTTTAAACTTATTGTGGAGTTTGTGGTGTTTGAACCCAGAACCTCCCCCCCTCGATCGAAATATTTGACAAAGGATGAATCCCAATGCGCCATGCATTGTTTCTTAACCATTGTATGTGTTAATATTTATTTCAATTTGAATGTGTTAATTGATGGATGTGGGTCCGGGTTGGGGCTTAGACCCAGCCCCCGTTTATACCATACGAACATGCCATGCGACCACCACATGGATTTGGCACACATTTCAAATGGTTCCTCCAACCATGCACCCGCCACATGTCACGACCGCAGATAACCTTGCTAACGGGCCCTTTTCTTGCGTTGGGACATGGCCATATGGCCCCCCATGCGCCCAACACATCCATGATTCAGGGGCTTAGTTCGGTAAAGGTGCGACAATTTGGCACATTTTGCGAGCATGAACGCATGTGCTAGGTTTAGGTATGGGAAACACCCAGAAGCCAAGTTACTCACACAGGAGGTGCATTTTGGCGAACCAGAGACAACAAGCTTGAAGGAGTAAAATGGTAGGAGGCCTATCTTCTTTATTTCTTTGCCAAACGAGGTGCCGAAAAATCCTAGCTAGGGGTTTTTGTATGTTCTGAATCCATTGACACTATTTTCAAAGGAATTTGGAGACTTCTATTGAAGTTTTTATGCCATTGAAGTTTCAGGGAGCCTTAGGGAGCTTAGGGCCACCATTGATGGAGGTCATGCTCAGATGAGGCCAAGTCTATGTTTTGTGAATGAATAGTCATTTTTGACTAATTGTTATGATTTGAACACATTGGGATAGGTTTCAGAGGCATTTGAGGAATTTTACAGGTGTTGTTTCCACAAGGAAGCTCAGGGAAGCTCAAGGCCACCAGTAGAAGAGGTCATTCCCAGATGAGACAAGGTCTGTTTTCAAAGATCTAATAGTCATTTTTGGGGTTTTTATGTAATTATGAACCCAATGGTACAGTAAGTAAATCCCCTAGAGTTGAGAAGAATATTGTAAAAGAATCTTTAACAAACTAATCCCAGAGAGTCTAGTCCATTGATGGAGTCTCAAGGAGATGTAGCCCAGTTGGGGGTGAACTCCTTTATCATGTTCTTATTGTTATGAGTTTCTGGTTATATTTTTCTGCATGTTATGTTTCTGTTGTATTTCTTTAAGAAACATTTAACCTTTTTTTTAAAAACCTCACACATAAACACCTAAAAGATGCATAAACTTGACACATAATTTCTCTTGCACAACTAAGACATTGAGCAAGGTCCTGGAGTTTATTTTAATGAAGTAGAGGGTGCTTGCATAGAAAAACAAGTCAGCCCCCTATTTTCAAATCAATGGCTAAGCAAGAAATAATCATTCATATCTCTATCTATAGCCGAGGCAGAGTATATTGTAGCAACAACATGTTGTACACAGGTTCTTTGGATGAAACAAAATTTGACAGATATACAGGTTGAGTATGATGAGCCCATTCCAATATATTGTGATAATACAAGTGCCATCAGTATCTCAAAAAATCTAATGATGCACTCCAAGATGAAGAACATTCCAATCAAGTATCACTTTGTATGGGAATAGGTTGCAGAAAAGAACATCAAAGTTGAGTATGTGGGAACAAAAGAACAAGTGGCAGACATCTTTACAAAACCACTTCCACGGGAAGCCTTTGAATATCTCTGCCAAATACTTTGAGTTATTTCTACTCCAAAATGAATGCTTTTTTAATACTTTTTGAATGCTTATCTTATATGTCTTAGATGTACACAAGGAAGCACCATAAGAGGAAATTTCAGTCAAGGGGAGCAACCCCAGATGGAAATATACCTTTGCCATTGATGACAAAGGGGGAGAGATTTATCAAATGCAGAGGATAGAGGCATGGTTCTAGGGGGAGTAGATTTATCAGATGCAGAGGACGGAGGCATGGTTCCAGAGGGAGCATATTTATCTGATGCAGAGGACAGAGGCAGATTTATCAGATACAGAGGATAGATGCATGGTTCCAGGGGGAGCATGAGTGATATGATTTCAGTATTGCATCATAGTGTTTCCATCAATGCCAAAGGAGGATATTGTTGATTAAGGTTGGTTGTCATTGATGTCAACCCTTGAAGAAAGCCCCACAACACAAAGATTTGGGTAATAGACCCAATATTGTTTGATGTAAATATGACTCATTATTGTCTTGTCATGGTTGATAAGAAGTAAATATGGATGAAATCCAAAGTGGTCCCCTTATGGTGAAATCCCTCACGGGAAGATGCTTTGCGGAGTAAGAGAAACCATGCTTAATTATGGAATAATGAGTTGAAGGACAGTGAATTTGTCAGGGAAACTATCCTAGATGGATATTGCTTGTCATGCCATTTCCGGTGGTATGTGGAAATTCACATAACTCCTCACGGTTAGAAAGTTATGACCTTACGAAGTTGGAGAACCCCTCATAAGTCTTATAGAAGCCCCCAAGGGTCAAAGTGCTTTGCAAAAGAAATTATTTTAAATTAAGAAGCCCTAAAATAAGGAAAGTGTAAGGCTACATGAATATATAAATAAGAGGTAAAGCTCACTCACTATACACAGACTTGTACATATTGTATATATATTTCCTTGTGTAAAGCTTCTTGTAAATACTTGTGGATACATCTGAAGTGGTGAACGTTTGAGGTAGCATGAAGGGTTGACGGAAAAATTCTCGGATTCATAGAAAACCCTATTTTCTGAGGCATACAGGAGTTGTCTGTGTATAGGGTGCATATGTACGCGGGTTGGCTGTGTATAAGGTGAGTATGTACGTGGGTTGGCTGTGTATAGGGTGGATACATGTTGATATATCCATGAAACTTGAGAAGATGAAGGTGAAAAGGTTCTAGATTTTGATATCAAGCTCCCAGGAAGGTCTAGAGTGCTCAGATACATCATATCCATCCATTGGTTCAAAAGGTATGTCTTTTTTCTATGAATAGTTGGATTTTGATGTATGCATAAGGAATGGCAATGGATATTTAAGGGTTCTCCCTAGAGAGACTAGTGGCTACATGGGATCTTCTATATAAGTTAGATCTACAGAAATACAGTGCTGGTATATTTATTATTGATACTTCTTGTTGAGGCACATATTGTATTTCTTGGCATATGGCTAAGGGTTTTTATGGTACATGGTTGAGAGCTTGTATTTGTGTAGTAGTTGATGTATTGAGAGATTGATTATCAGAAAGGGATCGATGACTAAGATCTTGTGAGGGATATTATACTTGTTCATGATTACACATACCTATATGGCACATGACTAGAGAGAGACATACTTGACTTGAGTAGAGGCTATGTATGAGGATGCATGCACAGGGTATAGTTACATCTTGGATATAGTGGCAGGTTATA